>CM065729.1:28750970-28783470 GCA_033310375.1 Conus canariensis | reverse complement strand
TGACGGTTGTGGTAATGGTGGATTGATAATAATGGAGGTGGTGCTGGAGGGGGGTGGGTGGGTAGATTGGGAAAAAAGAAAAAAGAAAGAAAAAACAAAATATATATATAAGGGATAAATAAGTACATGAATATAATGAAAGAAACTGTAATCTAAAAACAAAAAAGAAAAAAAGGTTTAGGTGAATAAAATAAATGATTTCGCTGGGTGATGAAAGAGGTGGTAGTTATGCGTGGGTAGTTGTGAAAGGTGTGTGGGTAATGTTAATAAGGGAGGGAAGGGGATGGAAGATAAATGGGTGATAAGGTATAATTTGGGGGGGGGGGGGGGGGGGGGGGGGCGGTAGGGGGGGAGGAGGGTAATGTGTGTGTGGGGGGGGGGGATAAGAGAAGGAGAGCTCATATCTTTTGATCCACTGTGGGATGGGGGGTGGGGGTGGGAGGTTGGGGAGTTCATATAAATAGTTTGTTTAAAAAAGGTGTTGTGCTGTGGGATGATGTTCATTATAACAGGTGAAATAATGTGTTGGCATCAATATGTTGATGTTTGTAGAGAGAAGATAGCAGTGATCAATGAAAAACAGGATGCCATGTGTTGCACACACACACACACACACACACACACACACACACACACACACACACACACACACACACACAAGGGGTGGGTGGGTGGGGGACCACATGTAAACAATGTTCTGGGTGAGTTATGACCATATGATCATGATGAAATTAACAGTGGAAAGTTTTCACACACATATTCACACACACACACACACACACACACACACACACCACACACACACACACACACACACAGACACACACACACACACACACATCTATATATCTATATATCTATCTCTATATATCTATCTATCTATCTATCTATCTATCTATCTATCTATCTATATATATATATATATATATATATATATATATATATATACATATATATACACGAACAATATAAAAATGTCCTTAAAAAATCTGAGAGAGCCCAACCCTCTGGGGAGCAACATCTGTTAAAAATATTTTAAAAAATACTTCACTTCATTTTAAAAATATTTTTAACGGTGCATATATATATATATATATATATATATATATATATATATATATATATAATATATATATATATATATATATATACTCATTCACACACACAAACAAAAAAAAAAAAATAAGGGGGGGAAATTATTATCATCAATCAGTCACTGATGGGTGGTGATCATGTGGGATCAACGGTAGTGTAGGAAGAGATTCTTCTCCGTTCCCTTAGGCAGGAATCCTGGAGGTACTGGCAAAGGCTAGTATGGTGAAGGCCCTCCAGTGGTCAATAAAGTTTTGCACTCATCAGGGTGTTGGCAGGCCAGGTTTCTACTTTTGGTGTTGTTGGGACTGTTCCGCCGTCACTGGGGCTGCATGGATAAATTGAAGACTCGCCAGTGTGGAGTATTGCAGAGATGTGGTGTCACAGTCTGGAGTGCCCAGTTCTCAGTATCACAATGATGGTCTTCTTCTTCGTTTACTTAGGTAGGAAACCTGGAGGTACTGACGGAGGCTGCTGTATGGTGAAGACCCTCCAGTGGTCAGTAGGATTTTGCACTCATTGGTGAGTTGGCAGGCCAGGTTTCCACTTCCACCAGGATCAAGAGATATGAGCTCTCCTTCTCTTACCCCCCCCCCCCCACACACACACACATTACCCTCCTCCCCACCCACCCTACCCCCCATTCCCCCCCAAATTATACCTTATCACCCATTTATCTTCCATCCCCTTCCCTCCCTTATTAACATTACCCACACACCTTTCACAACTACCCACGCATAACTACCACCTCTTTCATCACCCAGCGAAATCATTTATTTTATTCACCTAAACCATTTTTTTTTAGATTACAGTTTCTTTCATTCTATTCATGTACTTATTTATCCCTTTATATATATATATATATATATATATATATATATATATATATATATATATATATATATATATATATATATATACATAGAGAATGGTACTGAGGATCAGCGCAATCTTAAAAACAGTGCTCAACCACAGTGGGAGCGACATTTGTTATATTAAAAGCAAGTTAAAATCAAGCTTCTAAAAACATCTACAAATTTGTTTCACGCTGTGCGGTCGTCAGGATGTGATGAGCTTGTGTTGCCAGTGCCACGTATATATATAGCTAGCTGGTTTGCTGTTGTTTTTTTCCCGTGCTACATGTGTTTCTCAGGTGTTGGTTTTTTTCGCTGATAGGAACTTCCATCTGTGTCTGCAATTGTTAACCATTTCTGTTCTAACATTTAGAGTTGCCAACTGTGGTTTACATAGTATAATGTATTTCTCTGTTAGGCATAGATTGCATTTTTTTGAAATGTTGTTGTATGATGCTGCTCTTTTTAAAATTTTCCAAGATATGTTGTAGTCTATGTTTTTTTCTTTAAGTTTCCAAATGTATTTACTCAATTCTGTTTGGTTTTTGTATCTTTCTTTGTTGAATGATTGTTTATGGTTTGCATATCTAGTTTTGAATTGGTTTTCCGTGATACCTACATATGTTTCTTTTGCGTTCTCTGATGTTACAGTGGCTTGGTACACAATGTTGTTATAAAGGCATTTGTTGCTTAGGGGGCACTGTTCTTTTTTGGTACAGTTACAAGATTTCCTTTCGTTACCCTCCTTTTTTTCTGTGCTGCTTTTCATTTTGTTTGCTGAATCGATGGCATTTTTAAGGTTCGGCATACATGAATATGATAATTTGATGTTGTTTTTGTTGAATATCTTAAATAATTTATGGTCTTTGGGGAAAGATGATGTCAAGATTTTAAAGAATTCTTTCCCTACATTTGTTTTAACTCTTGCATCATATGGGGGATTGTACCATATGATATTCCTTTTCCTGTTCTTTCTGCATCTTTTTGTATCATTGTCTGGATCGTATCTTAGTTTGTAATTGTAGCCACTTGTATGTAACGCCTCTTGGTATTCAGCTGTAGCGTTGTTGAATACTGTTTCGTTACATGACAAATTGGATAGTCTTTTATTTATGCTTTTGGGTATTGTTTTCAGTATGGAGGGTGGGTGATTGCTTTTGATGTTTACATAAACAGGCGTGTCATTTGGTTTCTTGTATGGTTTATATGTGTGTTGGTTGAGGTCTAACGTTATGTCTAAATAGTTCACTATCTTTTTGTTTGCTTCTATTGTGATTTTTAAGTTTTGGTTGTGGAAAATTTTACACAATTCTTTTTCTTATTTTCAATATTTCTAGGGTTGTCATTCAGAGCGGCAAGGCCGTCATCCCTGTACAGTCCAGTTTGTTTTCCAAGTTTTTTTTGAATATTGGATAACATGAATAGTCCGACAAGCTCGCAAGTCTCGGCACCATCGTATGATCCCATTGTGACATCGAAAGTTGAATTCAAATTTGTAGATGTTTTTAGAAGCTTGATTTTAACTTGCTTTTAATATAACAAATGTCGCTCCCACTGTGGTTGAGCACTGTTTTTAAGATTGCGCTGATCCTCAGTACCATTCTCTTAACTGCTCCATACGTTGAGCACTTTGAATCAGCAAATTTTAAAATGGAAAAAATCAACTTTAAGCAATCCATCAAAAACATTCCGTTAGCTAAACCCCAGTGCTACATGAAGAAAATGATAGGACAAACGGAAAAATTCATCAAAAATATGAGATGGAAAGCATTTTTCTTTTTAAACCCCAACGCTAAAAAAGAGGATAAAAATACATACGACTTCAAGTCATGGCGAGTACCACCAGCCATTGAAGAAATGAAAACATTTGAAGAAAAAATGAGAAGAATGTTAGCCAACATAGATTTCAAAAAATCTAATAACAAATTTCAATCAGCGTTAGAAAAGGAAATTAAACAAATTCAAAATGACACCAAAATATTTGTGAAGGCGGATAAAACCAATAACTTTTACAAAATAGAACCTGAAGAGTACTCAAAACTCCTTGATAAAAATATCCAGAAAAATTACAGAAAGGCTGACAAGGCTACATATGATCACATCAGAAAGAAAGAAAAGGAACATGTGCACCAAATGGACCTTAGTGACAGAGTAGAGACCACAGCAGCTAGAGAAGCCTTTATTACACTTAAAGACCACAAACCCAATTTCTTGAACAACCCAACATGTAGACTGATAAACCCTTCCAAATCTGAACTAGGGAAAATTAGTAAAAAAATCTTAGAGAAAACCATAAAAAACATAAAAGAAAACACTGAACTCAATCTCTGGAAAAACACATATGAAGTAATACAATGGTTCAAAAACCTCAATAAACAAGAAAATACAGTTTTTATAACATTTGACATAGTAGATTTCTACCCATCTATAGATGAAAAGCTACTAACTAAAGCTATAAAATTTGCCAACAAGTACACAGAAATATCAGGGTCAGAAATGGAAATCATTTTCCACACAAAGAAAACTTTACTGCACAATAAAAATGAAACCTGGATTAAGAACACAAGCAGGAATTCAACTTTCGATGTCACAATGGGATCATACGATGGTGCCGAGACTTGCGAGCTTGTCGGACTATTCATGTTATCCAATATTCAAAAAAAACTTGGAAAACAAACTGGACTGTACAGGGATGACGGCCTTGCCGCTCTGAATGACAACCCTAGAAATATTGAAAATAAGAAAAAAGAATTGTGTAAAATTTTCCACAACCAAAACTTAAAAATCACAATAGAAGCAAACAAAAAGATAGTGAACTATTTAGACATAACGTTAGACCTCAACCAACACACATATAAACCATACAAGAAACCAAATGACACGCCTGTTTATGTAAACATCAAAAGCAATCACCCACCCTCCATACTGAAAACAATACCCAAAAGCATAAATAAAAGACTATCCAATTTGTCATGTAACGAAACAGTATTCAACAACGCTACAGCTGAATACCAAGAGGCGTTACATACAAGTGGCTACAATTACAAACTAAGATACGATCCAGACAATGATACAAAAAGATGCAGAAAGAACAGGAAAAGGAATATCATATGGTACAATCCCCCATATGATGCAAGAGTTAAAACAAATGTAGGGAAAGAATTCTTTAAAATCTTGACATCATCTTTCCCCAAAGACCATAAATTATTTAAGATATTCAACAAAAACAACATCAAATTATCATATTCATGTATGCCGAACCTTAAAAATGCCATCGATTCAGCAAACAAAATGAAAAGCAGCACAGAAAAAAAGGAGGGTAACGAAAGGAAATCTTGTAACTGTACCAAAAAAGAACAGTGCCCCCTAAGCAACAAATGCCTTTATAACAACATTGTGTACCAAGCCACTGTAACATCAGAGAACGCAAAAGAAACATATGTAGGTATCACGGAAAACCAATTCAAAACTAGATATGCAAACCATAAACAATCATTCAACAAAGAAAGATACAAAAACCAAACAGAATTGAGTAAATACATTTGGAAACTTAAAGAAAAAAACATAGACTACAACATATCTTTGAAAATTTTAAAGAGAGCAGCATCATACAACAACATTTCAAAAAAATGCAATCTATGCCTAACAGAGAAATACATTATACTATGTAAACCACAGTTGGCAACTCTAAATGTTAGAACAGAAATGGTTAACAATTGCAGACACAGATGGAAGTTCCTATCAGCGAAAAAAACCAACACCTGAGAAACACATGTAGCACGGGAAAAAAACAACAGCAAACCAGCTAGCTATATATATACGTGGCACTGGCAACACAAGCTCATCACATCCTGACGACCGCACAGCGTGAAACAAATTTGTAGATGTTTTTAGAAGCTTGATTTTAACTTGCTTTTAATATAACAAATATATATATACATATATATATTTTTCCCCCCCAATCCCCCCCCACCACCACCACCATTATTATCAATCCACCATTACCACAACCGTCACAAATATATCACACCATCCCACTAAACTAGACACACAACCCTATCGTATCACACCCCCCCTCCCCCCACGCAACCTCCTCCTTTTCCTCTCCCATAATCCCCTCTGTCACTTCCGGCTTGCGGCTATTCTCCCGACCACATGGACCACAGATGAGTCATTTTTCGTTCTTTGTTTGTACTGTCCTAAATGTTAAATGTGATCTATTTTTTTTTTACCTGAAGAAGACCCAAGAGGTCGAAATGCATCGTGTCTTGTCATGTGCTTTGTTTGTCAATGTCCTTGGCGGTAACTAACACCCTCTCTTTCTAAGTTCATACCAGAACATGTTCGCTTAAAGATAGCTAAAAAAAAAAAAAAAAACTTCATAGATACATAAGTACTATCGGTCAAGCATATGTACTTTCCTCCTCCTCTTCCTTGTAAACGCCCACCTCCATGTTTGATCTGCTGGACACAAAGTTGAGAGAACAGAACAGAAACTGTTTTATTTATGGTAGAAAGTTGGTTTTGCACGTTGTGTTCTACTGTCACTCCCTGCTCTCTCTCTCTCTCTCTCTCTCTCTCTCTCTCTCTCTCTCTCTCTCTCTCTCTCTCTCTCTCTCTCTCTCTCTCTTGATTGTGTTTTTCGTTTGTTTGTTGTTTTTTTTTCCTTTTCCCCAGGGCTCGGTGGGCAAAGCATTTATAATTGCTTATTTCATTATCCTGGTGAAATGAAATTTCGTTCGTTCGTTCGTTCTCTCTCTCTCTCCCTCCCCCCCCCCCTCTCTCTCCCCTCTCTCTCTCTCTTCTCTCTCTCTCTCTCTCTCTCTCTCTCTCTCTCTCTCTCTCTCTCTCTCTCTCTCTTTCGAATATTACGCATAAGATATCTTGATATCTCGTGCACCTTGATCTTTGTTGTTGCTGTTGTTGTTCGTTGTTTGCATTCGAAACCTTTCGATTTTATTTATTTCTTGTCTTTCACAAATCCATTCATCGATTTGTCCATTGGTATATGCAGTATACGTGCCAGTGCCCTTTCAGGTAACCTATACTTACGCATATAATTAGTGGGCAATGTAGTATGCGGGGGTAGAGGGAAGTATCCCGAATTGTGCGTGGTTCTCGCCTGGAGTGAAAACAAACAATTAGTTACGCTGGCCACGGAAAACACAAGTCGGCCAGTATTACAACGCAGCGCACGTGTTTATTAACAACAATCACACAGTATCTCCCTGCCGCAACGTCACAGTTGTCCCAGTAAAAGAGGCAATGATCCTCCAGAAATATGTCGTCTTTTATGTATGTTGTTTCTACGGAAATGATAGCAATATGTAGAAGATGACATCAAGTAAGACGCCATGTACCGTGGTAATGTGCTTGAGGTCATGAAGACCACGTAGTGCACATCCACCTCCAAGGCAGCAATGACGATGTTGATGTTCCCATCTTCACCTCTGAAAAAAGTGCAATGTCTCTGCCTGTAGAGCAATAAACCTTTGTCTACTCGACTGATTTTCTTTTTTTTCACTGAGTGGCAAAGCCGCACACATACTTCTATGCTTTTGCCCACAAGGTTTATTCAGTCAATAGGTAGTTAACACTTCCAGCGCCAGCTATCACCAAGGTGAACACCAGCAGCTACCATTGAGTACCAGACCTACAAGGGTGAAATTTTTAACCATTTAACAACCTGTAATTTTGTTAAAGACACCCTACACTTCACACAACATGAATGTATTCCACGTATACGTAAAAGTAGTTCCAAAAAGAGAATAAAAAACGATCAACAACTGATCAGTAACTGTGAGATCATTGTACACTGTAGCGATGGGAAGGGTTAATGGAGGTATGTTTCATCTTATCCGATTTGACGCTAAAGTAACTTGTAAGAAAATACATTTGCGGAGAGAGAGAGAGAGAGAGAGAGAGAGAGAGAGAGAGGAGAGAGAGAGAGAGAGAGAGAGAGAGGTGCTAGCCCATGTATTTATGTGTCTATGTGTATGCGTAATTGTACACGTGTATAGATGAGGCACTTACACCATTTATCACCACTGTTAAACAGCCGTCATAATTAATTCTACAGGGGAGCAATAATCAAATCCACGATAAATCTACGTGTCTTTAAAAGCATAGACATGACTTAAGTATCCAGTGTTTCATTTTAAGGCAAAGACATATTGCTTTTCAGGGTACGCTAAAGACGCAGAAACGTACATTCGAACACAATAGCAACGATGTCAGAATTCTTGAAGGTATCCCCAGCATCAGTGCTTAGCAACGGTACAGAAGTAGCCATGAATGTCACTCAGGAAACAGAACCGTCCCAATGTGTAGTTCTCAAGTTTGAAAATGTCACTCCCTGGGACAACCCGGACAGTCTGGTCAGTGCGGAGACTAAGGACCTCGTGCGTCGCTTGAGAAACACGGTGGTCTTGCCGCTCTTGTTTTTCATTGGAGGTCCAGCGAACGTCATCAACATGGCGGTGTTCTACAAACAAGGGCTGAAGGAGCGGATCAACGTGTGTCTATTCTCCCTGGCTCTGGCTGATCTGTTGTACCTCATCCACAACATGCTGCTTTATGCTGAGCAGATTCACATGCAGTTCACCACCAAAGAGAAGTAAAATTACTTTCTGAAAACTTACAAATGCACATTTTTCCCGTCTCACTCGAAGTTCCGATTTTTTTTCCATCCATTTGCAGTATATATTCCTACTGAAATTATTCCCACGTTTCAAATACTGTTTTTTGTTCCTCTAAGTTACCCCCTCTGTCTCTGTCTGTCTGTGTGTCTGTGTGTCTGTCTTTCTCTCTCTCTGTCTCTTTCTCTGTGTCTCTCTCTATATCACATTCTGAGCGAAGGAAGGTGTGTGTGTGTGTGTGTGTGTGTGTGTGTGTGTGTGTGTGTGTGTGTGTGTGTGTGTGTGTGTGCACGCGCGCGCGTGCGCGTGCGCGTGTATGCGTGCGTGCGCGTGTGTGTACGTGTGCGTGTTTGTGTGTGTGTGTGTGCGTGCGTGCGTGCGTGCGTGCGTGCGTGCGTGCGTGCGTGCGTGGTGTGTGTGTGTGTGTGTGTGTGTGTGTGCTATATTTTTAACAACTCGATATATCTGCTTGAACATACCCGAGCGTCTAGGTCACTAATACTGGTCTAGTGACTGTTTTAGAGATGTGATTATGGTGTCCGTACTAATAAAGGACAAAAAGTAATCAATTCGTCTGCGTATGACATACAGGACAACAGATGTATTGCAGTTTTTAGATAGAGCAAAGTTAACATCAGCCCATGTTTATATTATGTTAATAATTTTGCGTGAAGTGTTCCTCGGAGCAATTGACTCTTGGTTAATATTCATCAACAGTGCATTGAAAATGATATACTCGATCTGTAATAGTATAACATTTAAGATGCGATCGGATCCTAGATGAGTTTCTAGACCATGTAAAACACATTCATCTAGATCTATAACATAATATTGTCACTGTCCTAAAAACAAAAAAGCAAACAAAGAAACAAACAAATGTGAAGAATGTTTTGCGTCTGTTTTAGATCATGTCTATATACGTTTCATTGATACCGAAACAAGGTAAATGCACGCACATATTTGCATGGATCGAGTGAAGGGGTCGTCATATTCAAGAAGCCTTTTTGGATGGAAAAAAATACTCTTGGAGATATATTTTACCATTTCTGTCCAAAGAATGTTTATAACTATTCCAAGCGTATTACATTGGAGTGAATACGAGTAATTGTGGAAAGTTAAAATGTGTGACACATTTAAGGCGTAAAAATTGAATGTCTTTGAAATATGACGACGTATTACAGATTCGGCACAGCGCTTGTCACTACTAAAGCTGAACAACTTAGCAGGCAAAGATTTAAACAGTCATTTTTTTTTGTTTTGTTTTGTTTTATTTGTGTTTGTTTGTTTGCTTACTTGCTTGCTTGTTTCGTCTTTGTTTTCTTTTCTTTTATTGAATGCCACGGAGTGCATGCGAGTACATCTGTGTGCGTGTTAATGGAATAACTTTTAATTGCCCTAGACCAAGTGTGTCTTGCTTGTAACCTTGTGTAGGTCTGATATCACCAGGAATAATCCGACTTTGGCTGTTTGATTCCAAAGAACATAGCCCATAAACAATATCTCTTCAAGGCACTCCGCTCTGGCATGTCAGTTTTGCCTCTGTCCAGTTGGATGTCTTCCTCTTCAGCTGTGCCTCACCAGAGCCTGACGAGTGGTGTTGGGTGCTGACGTCTGAAGGGCGTGTCCTATCCACCACTCAATTAGCAGGATCTGTCTGGTCACTGAATCCCAAGTGGTCCTCTGCCTAACCTTTCCCTGGTGACTTTGTCTGGCTACTGGGTATGAAGGTGCACCTTAGACAGGTACTATGCATGTATGCATCTCCTGATGCATCATGTCGGTCCTGATCAACATTTCAGAAGCGCAAAGAGACAAAAATTTGACGTTTGGATCGAAGAACAGGGTTGCAGTAGGGCAGATTTCTTCCAAGAGACCCGGATGCGTTCAACATGGTAAAAACTGCAAGCGCCTTGTCTCGCCCTGTAATGCAGTGTAGGTTGTTTACCCGCCTATCTGGCCAGGGGAAGGAAGCTGGGAAGGTAGGAGAGAAAGAGAGTCAGACAGTGGTCAGGAGCGAACAGGAATTGTCAGACAGGGATCAGACAAGTACATTATGAGGTGATCAAAAGTGATATCTAAGAATATTACTTACTGGTTTTACACAAGTCTAGTCGTTGATGAAACAAGGCCAATAAATGCAAACGAATCTAAAACGTCAAAATATCGACACTCCTGGTGTCGATGGCAAACGTCCATGTTCCAAAGACTTCATTGACTGACAGTAAAGAAAAGAAGGTGCTGAAAAGTAATGCTACTAACACACACACACACACACACACACACACACACACACACACACACACACACACACACACACTATATATATATATATATATATATATATATATATAATATACATATGTTGTCCAAAGCATAATACCTTGCTGACGTGAGTAAAGCCAAGGAGCGTGCTCGGATGAAGGCACGCAACACAACCCTTGAGTACCGAGAGAAGGAGCCCAACACCAGGGTGCCGTTTGTCATAACCCACCACCCCTCAAACCCCCCTTTGAGGACCTGGCTGGAAGATTTACAGCCCACGCTTCAATCCAGCACATGTATGAAGCGGGCCATGCCAGATCTGCCGGTTGTTGGGGAAAGGTGCTGCAAATCTCTACGAAATTTGCTGATGCCCTCACTTCTGCCGTTCGGACCTGACAAGGAGGGTGGATGCGAGCCTTGCCATCGCCTCAGATGCGTAATTTGCAAGGAACATCTTGTGAAGGCGACCAGCTACTCGAGCGCGGTGACCGGGGAGTCTTGTCCCATTCGCAACACACTGTCCTGTGACTCCAGTGGGGTGATCTACATGCTCTACTGTGATGTTTGCAGATCCGCACAGTATGTTGGACAAACAGGTGATACCCTCCGAACACGTTTCTACCAGTATCGCTCAGACATCAACATCCGTCCTAACAGTTCACTGGTCACAAAACATTTCAACCAACCCAACCACACACTCAAACACATGAAGGTCGTTGTGTTGGAAAAGGTCTATGGCCACACCCTCAGGTTAAGACTGACAAGAGAGGAAGTGGGGAGAGGATGGGGGTGGAGGTGGGGGTGGGGGGTGTCAGGGGTGAGTAGGGGTGGGGGGTGGGATGGGGTGTGTGTGGGATGTGTGTGTGGGGGGGGGGAGTGGGAGAGAGAGAGAGAGAGAGAGAGAGAGAGAGAGAGAGAGAGAGAGATGGGGATGGAGTTGGGGTGGGGGGAAGTGGGGGGTGGGGAAGTGGGGAGGGGAGGATGGGGGTGGAGGTGGGGTGGGGGGTGTCAGGGGTGGGGAGTGGGGGTGGGGGTGGGATGGGGTGTGTGTGTGGGGTGTGTGTAGGGGGGCCGGGGGGGGGGGGCGGAGGGGGGGGGAGAGAGAGATGGGGGTGGAGGTGGGGTGGGGGGGAGGGAGAGTGATCAATTAAAGGCTTACCCTTATGCTCAGGAAAGACGGGAGCGGACGGGAGATTTATGTGTAGGTGGTAATGTAAAATCAAGTAAATGACTTGCTAGTAGGCACGTGAGTATGCCTCACCTGACAGAGAAAAAGCAGACGAGAACTGTTCAATTTCCAACTAAAATTTCCACTCGATTTGTCAGTCACAGTGTGGAAAACTCTTATTAAAGGTCCCACTGAGGAAGAGGTCGCAAGGCCTCGAAATATTTGGAAACGAAATCCAGCTTGTTGTGTTTTTGTGTTTTTCTTTTTGTCTATCTATATATATATATATGTGTGTTGTGTGTGTGTGTGTGTGTGTGTGTGTGTGTGTGTGTGTGTGTGTGTGTGTGTGCATATGCTATGTGTAACGTGTTATTCATACCAACGGCCAATCGGCCTTCTCTTCCAAAAGTTGGAGATGGGATTTTACGTGTATGAAAGATCCTATGCGTGCACTCACACACGGGAATTCAGTTTATAGTCTCATTCGAAGGACTGTTTGCGAAATGGAGTCAGAACCATTGTAAACTCCGGGGGAGAAATCCCTCTGTCAATAACGGCCCGGCGGAGATTCGAACCCGCAACCCCAGGATCACCAAGATAACGAGTCCGGCGCACTGAGCTATCTCACTTATTGCTTTACATCCATGTCTGAAATTTAATCTTGAAAAAGAAATGGCGATGAGAACAAAGTCTGTCTCAGTTAATTGAAAGACCCAAAACGCGTCTTTTAAGTGTAGTGATCAATTTGTTTTATGACAGTGATTAATCGATACTTGCACTACCTGAATACTTCATTGGTCTCCTTCTTGTCACTCTGTCTGCTAGTAAGTAAAAGTGAAACCAGCGTGGGGTGAAACCAACAAAACGTCGCTAGTGACGTTTGTCTGTAGAATGTTTCCAATACATAATTTCATATAATGTTTCCTGTTTCTGCTTATGTTCCAAAAGAATCACACTTCCTTTAAACTAGACGCAAGTAAACGCAAGCAAAAGGAAAAAAAAAACGAATTATTTGCAGGTGAACAGCATAACAACAGATGAGTACGTACACGAGACAGCTTTATCTGCCCTCGTATACAAAAGGTTCGACCTTCTTAACTGGCTCTCTGCCAGCTGTGACTGGAAGCTCGAAAGCAATGTTAATCTGTTTGAGTTCTGTTTTTCTTTTTTGAATATTGACCTCTGTCCCCGGTGACGTGTTGTCAAGGCATGTAGACTTGCCATGGTCTGGTTAAGTTATGCGAGGGGAGCACCACATCATCCGCAATGTCCAGGTTTTCAAGCAGAATGCAGAGTGAATGATGCATACGTCCCCCTGCATGTTGTGATGGTCTTTGTAATCCAGCCGATGATCAAGATATAGAGGAAAGACTACAGTTAACATCCTGATTTTATCTCAAAGCTTTCTGATAGTGAGGAGTATGACCAACCCTGCAAGATATATTGTGATATGTACCCAAGATCACGGAACAGAGCTTCATGGCTATTTGGCAGTGTCGTAATAGTTTCCACCGCATTCGTTTTTCCACGCTGTCGAATGCTTACTCGTAGTCTATCTTTGTAGTATTGAAGGGGGGAGGGGGGGGGATTCTCCTAACACATACTCCATGATAATGCATAGCGCGGTCATCTGAATGTATCGTATTTTTTCAAGAATTTTGTAGCCCCCTTTCCATAATAGGAAACCGTTACCACATGTATCTAAGTCCCTCCAAACGTATAACTTTTTAAGAGGTCAGTGTGGATGAATGTTTCAGCGATCACTACCAAGTTTCCCCAGAAAGTGTTAGCATGATGAAACGCTGTTTCATCAAACATAGTGGAAAATCGAGACTCTGACACGGAGTCTAATGATCAAATTGGCTTGAGGTCTTCTCCTGTCGGAACTGAGCAATTTATCCCCCCTCCTTCCCATACAACCTACCAACTGTACGCGACAGAGCAAATAATTCTATACTTCCTCCACTTTGTTATGTTTGTGTGTATTTCTTTTTTTTTGTGTTTGTTTGTTTGCTTTTGTGTTTGTTCGATTTGTGTAACGAACTTGGTTTGTCTGACAGTCGGGCAATATCTATAAATCCTTACTGATAATCCAGCAAAGAAGTGTCACACAAGGCGGATGTAAAGGACTGTCTCTGACTCGTACGCAGGTGACATGCTGCGAGACTGTAGGTGTACTGACTATAATGTGTTTGTCTCTCTTTCCATAGGCCTTCAATTCACAAATGAAAAGGAAATAGTCTCAAGTGCAATAGGATAAAGTTTGCAGCTAACATTGATTTATGTTGTGTGTGAAGTGTGTGAAGTAAAGTATACTATATGTAGCTGCTTTGTACTGTACTGTGAATTAAAATGTTGTTTCCATTAGGGGGAAAAGTGTTACTATACACCCGATGGTCGAAAACACTTACGGAAAAAACAGTGTTGCTTGAATTGTTGACGACAATATCAAAGGACGAGCGGAAATCTGTTTCTGCATACCGTTGATCCCTGTTGTTCAACTGACAACAAAAGAAGTATTGAAGTCGACTTCCTATCATCATATATTCGTATGCACTGCACCTGTGCTTGGAATCATCATTTCTCAGAACTGATTCATGCAAAACAATTAAACGAAATATTATTTTATGTCACAAAATATATCTGATTTTTAATTCCACCACAACAATGTTTGATGATGTTCATTTTTGTAATTTCCAGGATTATGACGACGATTTGGAGACAAAAAACGCAAACAAAATAAAGAAAATAAATACATTTTATGGAAGACGATCAGTGACGTAACAGAGTAATATGTATTTACTAAATATGTCTTAAACTTGAGCTCTATGACATTTGTGTGTGTGTGTGTGTGTGTGTGTGTGTGTGTGTGTGTGTGTGTGTGTGTGTGTGTGTGTGTGTGCGCGTGCGTGCGTGCGTGCGTGCGTGCGTGCGTGCGTGCGTGCGTGTGTGTGTGTGTGTGTGTGTGTGTGTGTGTGTGTGTGTGATACAAATATATCCCGTTGTTTCAGATATGGACCAATTGTTCACTTTATGACCAATAACAATATGCTCGGATTTTACGGGTTCACGTTCGTGTCGGAAGTGATCTCTACAATCATTGCCAGTGAGAGATGTTTCTGTATCCTACAGCCTCTTCGCTCCCAGACTGTGATGTCTGCCTTCACCACCACCGCCATCATTGTGGTGGTGAACTTGGTGGTGGTAGGGCTGTACTCCTTCATCACTTCACGATACCGCCTGGTCTGTGCCTATGATCCCGTCACCACCACAACCATGTGGGCCTTGGCGACTGGTCAGTTTTATATAAACAACAAGAAAGCTATTGACTTCCTGGATGCTTTTGTGTTCGGTCTTGGCATTCCTGTTATAGCCATCGTCGTGGTGGTGGTGACAACAGCAGTGACTTTACTCAAACTCCGTGAAGCAGCAGCCTGGAGGGCTGGCACCTCCTCCAGTACAGGTGTGTCAGCACGAGAAGTGGCACTGACCATGATGTTGGTCTACAATTCCATCTTCTTTGTCATTTGCGTATTTCCATTGGCCATGATCAGGTTAGTGACTGGATCCACATTCTGTGGAGTCGTTAAGCAATCTGTAAATCGTCAACGTCTGTTGTAGAAATCAGATGAACATGTTTACAATGTGTAAGTAAAAGTATCTATAACAATAAAAAAAAAATGACTCTAGCATTCTCTCTCTCTCTCTCTCTCTCTCTCTCTCTCTCTCCTCTCTCTCTCTCTCTCTCTCTCTCTCTCTTTTGGGGGGCGTGAACTGTGTCACAGTTCGAGCAGTCGGACATTAAAGAGCTCTGAAGTTTATTGTCCCTTCTGTCAGTTACCGTCACTGTACAGTCCAGTACTTTGACCTGTACTTCGATCAGTCACCATGCCATCAGGACCGCAAGTATTCCAGCAAGATGTGGATCCTTCGTGCCCGTCTACATTACTTTTATGGCGAAGCGAGCTAGGAAGAAAGCCGCCATTTCGATCGCCATGCTGACACTATGAACCAGGACGGACGGTGCAACCCTTGGCCTGCTCCTCACGTTAATATTTTGGGGCGGACTACTTCTTCGCTGTGGCGATGTGGAGCGGAACCCCGGACCCAGGGCGGATAGCATGAAGCAGACCCGGCTCGGCAGCTCATCACGCAGCACCAGTGTGGACAAGGCTGGCGCTTCATCGGCGGACCGTGGACAGACGACACCCACTTCTCCTCAACAGCCCACCAATGCTGACATCATGGGTATGTTGGACTCTATGAACTGTACATTTAAGGAAATGAACATTAAATTCACGACATGGAGAGGAGTGTCAGGGATTTGTATGACCAGTTCGCTGCACTACATCATGGATTGAAGGATCTGAGGGAGGAGGTGGGATCTTTAAAAGAAGAGAATGCTGTGCTAGCAAAAAAGAACTCTGATTTCACTGCGAGACTTGAACAATTAGAAAGAAAGGCGGATGATTTAGAAGGAAGATCAAAACGAAATAACCTAATTTTCTATGGTATCCCGAGAGATCAAAATGAAACCAGCGAACGATGTGAAGGTAAAATACATGATCTCTTAACTGATCAGTTAGATTTGACACGGGACATTGAGTTCGATCGGGTACATTGATTAAATGCCAAACCTGATTCTCCCATCATCGCTCGATGTTCATTTTACAAAGACAAAACGAAAATCTTAAGAGCGAAGAGAAAATTAAAAGGGAGTAATATCTTTGTGGTCGAGGATTTCTCCTCTCGCGTTAGGGAGATAAGGCGTGGTCTTTCCCCCCATCTGAAGAAAGCAAGGTCAGAAGGGAAAACATCGGCGATGATCTTTGATCATCTCCTCATTGACGGGACAAAGTATTTCCTCGACGACCAAAGCAGATTAGTTGAATCCAGATAGGGGGGTGGCCGGCCACTTGATGAAAATTTGACCTACACCTGTGTGGCAGAAGAAAGTACTGACAAAAACGCTACATCGGTAAAATCGCCTGTCACTTGTGGCAGTGTCAACGGTGAACCGTTTTGTGTGGGTCAGAGAGGTGAGTCCGGACATACTGAGAAAAACACGTGCAAACAAGTGGACGGCACAGCGTGTACAAATGTTAAGAAACCTTTTTCTTTCCTGTTGTGGAATGTGAATGGCTTATATTCTAAACTTACCGACTGTGATTTTATGTCGTTTATTTACGAGTTTGATTTCATATGTTTAATTGAAACATTTATGGACGAATGTCGTGCTGATATGTTTGTTGGTTATGAAGTATTTTGTAAATCTGCAGTTAAATTTTCTAAACAAAGGAGGCGATCAGGCGGAGTGATTTGTTTATTCAGAAAAGAATTGTCTCCCTTTGTTAAAATCATCAACGTTAATCATTCAAACGTTTGTGTGTTCTTGATCGATAAAAGATTATTTGGAATAGATAAGGATGTTTTGTACTTTTGTTCCTATATACCTCCAGCAGGTTCACCTTTTTAAGCCCATTTTGATATTGATAATGGTATTAATTTACTTGAAGAGTGTCTCGTTGATTGACTGTTACCTAGGGATGTTTATTTTCATAATAAATGGTGACCTCAATAGCAGAACCTCTAACATTTCACAAGATATATCTGTGAACGATGTTCTTGATGAGCATTTCCATAGCCGGCCTCTCAGTATTGATCGACACTCCGAAGATTGTACATTGAATAATTATGGTAAATTGCTACTGAATGTGTGCACTGCTGAAGATCTGTGCATTCTTAATGACGTGTGTGACCTTGAAGGTCGCTATACATACATGTCTGATACTGGTTCCATTGTTGTAGGTTATTTCATATTTTCTAAAGAACATTTTGCTCTTTTGTATGATTCATGTATGCTTAATGTTTTAGAACGTATAGATTCTGACCACTTACCTGTATCGCTTTCTATTGCTTTTCCTAAAGAAAATACTGTACATGCCAGTAACAAGATAGAAAAACAAGTTATAGAAAAACTCGTCTGGAATGATGAACACGCTAATTTGTTTCATAGTACATTATGTAGTGATAGAATTCGTACAAAGATAGATGTTGCTATAGGTTTATTAGATGTGGATATAAATTATGCGTTAAGCATGTTTAATGATGGCATGAAAGAAAGTGCAGACTGCATGAGAAGGTATATTATATATATATATATATATATATATATATATATATATATTATATTAATAGTAACAAAAAACATTGTGATTGGTATGATAAAGAATGTGATGCTAGTAAAAGAAAAGCCAGGAGGTTACTTCGTATCAGTCGTCGCACTTTAAAGACAGAGGACAAAAATGCTTACTCAGTTGCAAGGCGAGAATATAAACATTTATTGAAGAGAAAAGAGAAAAACTTCAACAATTTTTTAGTTCAAAAACTTGTATATTCTATAAACTATCAAAACGAATTTTGGGATACTATTCAGAGGATTTACTTCAAAAGAAAACAGCCCAGGAATAACATTAGTATTGATACATGGTTTCAACATTTCCAGGTTCTACTAGAATCTGATGTTAGTAACATGTGTGTGTTGACCAAACACTTGATGTCAACAATGATAGTTATATGAATCGACCAGTTGCACAAGTCGAAGTAGTATTAGCGTGTAGAAAATTGAAAAATCGCAAGGCGTTATTGGTGAACTATTTACACATGCTTCTGATCAGGTAATGCAATTCTTTCTGAAATTGTTTAATATATTATTTGATAAAGGTACTTTTCCAGAAAACTGGACTGAATCAGTTATTTGCCATTTTTTTTAAAAGGGTGATGTTAATAACCCCAACAATTACAGAGGGATCTCTATTAGTGATATTAGTAGTAAAATCTTTGGGACAATTATTAATAACCGATTGCAAGAATGGGTAGAGGAAAATAATATCACAGGTGATTATCAAGCAGGCTTTAAGAAGGGTTACTCAACTACTGATCACATGTATACATTGCTTGCACTTGTACAGAAGCAGTTTTCTTACAATAGGAAGTTATACGTAGCTTTTATAGATTTTGAAAAAGCGTTTGACTCCATTAACTGAAATCTCCTCTGGCCCATTTTGACAAAAATGGTATTAAAGGTAAACTCCATAGATGCATTAGAAGTATGTATGATAGAGTAAGAACCAGAGTCCATTGTGGAGCGAAACTTACTGACTATATTAATTGTTCTAGAGGAGTCAAGCAGGGAGGTGCATGCAGCCCTATCTTATTTTCTTTGTTTATCAATGAGTTAGCTCTTGATGTAATCAACAATGGTAAACATGGTGCTTTATTATCACTCGACGCTTTTGAATTGCTTATCCTTCTGTTGGCCGATGATGTTGTTTTGATGCCCGAAACTGTTACAGGGTTAGTTTGTAACCCAACATGAAAAAAAAACAATATCACAGTATTTCGTAAAGGTGGTTATCCAAGTGTAAGGGAAAGGTGGGTATACGATGGTACTCCTAAGCCAGTTGTCAATGCCTATAAATATTTAGGAATATTATTCTCAACACGCTTGAGTTTTGCTGGCGCGTGCAAAGACCTTTCGAGCAAGGCAAAAAATGTTGTGCTTTGTATCATGAAAAAGTTACATATTCTTAATAATTCTTCATTCATGTTATTTATAAAGCTATTTGATTCTCAGGTTCAACCGATTGTACAGTACGGCTCTGAGCTATGGGGACTAGAAAAAGCTGCTGTCTATTGTGAATCTGTTCAAATGTTTGCTCTGAAAAGGTTTCTTGGTGTAGATAAACGGACTCCAAATGATCTAATTTACGGTGAAACTAATCGATTTCCCATTTACATTACTTCTGCTGTCAGATGTATCTGCTACTGGCTCAAACTGTTACAAATGGAAGACTTTAGAATTCCTCGTAAGTCGTACAATATGTTGTATGACTTAGACGCTAAAGGCAAAAGTAACTGGGTGTCCAAAGTGCGCCTTTGTCTGTTTGAATAAGGATTTGGATTTGTTTGGCTGAATCAAGGGGTTGGTAATACTAAATAGTTTGTTTGTGTTTTCCGTCAATGGTTGATTGACTGCAGATGGCACAAATGGACTGATCATATTCATAAGTGACAGATTTGATTTCTACAGGAACTTTTGTGATGTTCATGACCTGAAAACGTACTTAACCTTATATATGGACAGGAACCTAAAACACGTAACAGCAAAATTCAGATTAGGAATATCTGCATTGGCAACTCATTATTTTAAATATCGCATATGTAATAATTATGATTTGCTATGTCCCTTATGTAAAAAAATCAGTTGAAACCGAATTACACTTCGTCCTGTCCTGTCCAGCTCTCATGAGCATCAGAGAAAAGTTTATTAAGCCCAGATATTACAGACAGCCATCTTTGTTTAAACTGAGCCTACTTTGTTCATCTACTTCTGCAGAAGTTGTTAAGAAATTTTTCTTTGTTTTTGTACAAGGCTTTTAAGTATAGAAAAATTTTCACTTCTTGAAATTGCCTTTGAATTATACTTGTCTTGTTCTGTAATTTGGTTTCATGTAGCTATTGTACTTGTGTGTTCACACACCCTTTCATTAGGGGCCTTGGCCTGTTATATGAATAAATCATCTGAATCTGAATCTGAATCTCTGTCTCTGTCTCTGTCTCTGTCTCTCTCTCTCTCTCTCTCTCTCTCTCTGCTTGTCTGTCTGTCTGTCTGTCTCTCTCTCTCTCTTTCTCTCTCTCTCTCTCTCTCTCTCTCTCTCTCTCTCTCTCTCCTGCTTCCTCAGCTGCTTCCAAATGGAGCGAGGACATATTGCAAACAGCTGATTTGCTACATCTCGTCATCACAGTTTCCCTGCAGACCTCATTCGTGAACCATTATATTCTGAACTATTATAGGCTGGTGTTCCTGCGTTATGAATCATGCTTACAATGAACTTAAAGTCCTGGTCTTTAGGTCTGTTGATAGAGACTATCACCTTTAGATTGCATGAGAAGGTTTGAACTTCCGACTGTCCAGGCTTAACACGCCTGGCTGCTCGTTTCTAACCTGTGCTGTTGTTGCTTATACCAGGTCAACTGAGTCATTGAGTTGGTCCTGTTTCTTCTGTTTGGGAATGGCAATACCATCAGATAGAGTAAAGGTCAAGGATGGTCCTAAACAAAGCTGTTTTGGGTTAGCTCGGAATTTTGTTGAAGAATGACAGGAAACAAAAACTGCCATAAACATATGAACAAGACCATCAACTTATGCATCATGAAGACATGCCCAGGCTGTGTCATACGCAGCCTTGAATTGTAGCTGAAGGAAGACAAAGGCCACACCTTGTCATAGCTACACAGAATCCAAATTTTGGAGAGAATGTTGACGAAAGAGTTGTGCTCGCTCAGCAGTACAACAATAAGAGTGATCCGCAAAGAGTTTCTTATAGGTTGTTCATACCACTAGCCAGTATATTGTCAACTTGATATGTACAGTGATGGTGTTGAATCACAATCTGACTTCAGCCAGATTTTGGTGTGCAGCTTGTCAAGATAACTGGTGCACTCACAAGCAGAGTACTTGCCGAGATGGACGTTGTGTCCTAAGTTTTTTTTTTGTTTGTTTTATTTCCTTTATTGTGGTTTCTTCCGTTGAGTTTCCTGATGGTGACTTTTTCATCGTCATATTCAGCATAAACAATCAATTGGGCTTTTGTAATACCATTCTTAAAGACATTTAAAGTGGTTGTATCAAGTGAGTACAGACTATAAAGACTTTTACCAAAGAGGCATTTAGATGTCTCCGAGAGTACTTCTGAGTCAAAATGCTACCACCTTTGAGCGCATATGCTTCATTAAAATCCAAAGTCTTCCAAACTTGTCAACTATCTTCCTCAAATAAAAGACACACGCTACAAACACTCTATATTGAATATTCATACAATGCGGAGAAGCATTACTGCTTCATAATGTGCCTTTTGATTGCCTAATCATACTAACGATAAACTAGGTGAAATCAAGATTTTTAGTTGTGTAGAACTAAATCAAATCGCCCGATACTTTCACCTTTGATGTCATTTTTGCAGGTATCTTTGCAGCTATCAATGAAATTATTATCTAAACGCTGAAAATTGATTTCTTGAGGTTCATATACCTAACCCAAACATCAAAGATATGAAGGTATGTACTAGTCTTCAAACGTTGTAACCGATGTGAGATTTGGTCACTGTCTTGGCCGCGATCATGTTTGCAAAACTGTCAGATGGAGGTAAGTGGTATATCCACCGCATTCTTCTCATTCATGTTATGAAGAGAGCTTTAAAATGTTACACCATATTTCTGTGCTAAGTCAGTCATGTGCCGCTAGTCTACACGGACTTCGGACAATGGCAACATAAAATAAAACCGATACATTATCATCACTTGTGACAAATTATTTACACGCAAAAAAAGTCAGACTGTCAAATGATAGAAAGAAAGAGAGAGAGAGAGAGAGAGAGAGAGAGAGAGAGAGAGAGAGAGAGAGAGAGAGAGGGGGGGGGGGAAGCAAGTAGGAAAGGGTGCATAACTAGAAAACGAACAGCGACACGAACAGCGACAGTCTAACCCTGACAAAACATCTGTAAAGACAACGGCAGCCCAGGAGGCAGCAGCAACAGGGAACATTTACTGTCCCGAAAGTGGTGGTCTGAACAGGAGTGATGTGATCGAATGCCACCTCTTGGCACTGGCACCGGAGACTCGGCATCGGCATCATTAAGACGTCACATGTGCAATAACGAGGCTAATGACCTTTCCCTCCCTGGTGACATGTCTTCTTTACCGTGTATTTTAGTCAGCGCCAGCAGAGTAGTTGACCGTTCATCTGGCATTTGCATTTCTTTTTTTCTTTCTTTCTTTTTTTTTTAAACATTTTTTAATCACTTTGAATGAGATTACATAACAATTTACATGCTTACATATAAACGTACACGAATACATATATACGCACAATGAGTAATTATATCAATACATCATTAAAACACATCACATTACGTCAAAATGTATGTATCCATACGCATGTACACATACACTTATATTTACCCACACATATACAAAAACAAACATAACGGCACAGACATTAGGAAAGATCAAACCTTACAGAGAGAGAGAGAGAGAGAGAGAGAGAGAGAGAGAGAGAGAGAGAGAGAGAGAGAGAGAGAGAGAGAGAGAGAGAGAGAGAGAGATCGGTTCGTTTTGCAGTTATTTTTACATTTGGATTCACGATTTTACTTTTTTGTTTTTCCCCTTCCTTCCCTTTTCCCTTTTTTCTCTCCATGTTTTCCTTATTTTTTTTTAAAACTTTTTTTTAGACCTACTGTTTACTGTTTCAGTGCGTATTTCTGAATAGCAATTCATATGGCATCCATATTTTATTAAAATCATACGTTTTCCATGATAATCTGGCATTGTGTTGTTCTATTCTATGTCTTGAAGAAAAGTATCTTTCAAAGGTTACTATGTCAGGTATGGACTTTTCAAATTTACATTTATAAATATACATTTTACCCAGAAGTATCAATAAATCAAAAACATAGTCCGTAACTATATTATTTTCTATGCCAAATAATACTATGTTTTGAGTTATACTGATGTTTGTACATGTTGTACATTTTTGTTTTCAATAATTGTTCAAGGGTTTTTCCAGAAACGATTTGAGATGTTGCATGTCCAGAATATATGTTCAATATTGTCTTTGAATTCTCTACAGAAATCACAATTATAACTATTTGTAATATTCATTTCATTCAATACAACATTTGTCCCGAGAATTCTATGTACAATACGCATCTGCAGCCATTTCAATTTGACATCTTGTATTTTATGCACTTTTGTTAAATACCTCTTTCCACTGAATATCTATTCCTAACTTCTCAGTCCATTTTTGACAGGAATTGGGAGGTTTGTTGTCATTGATTAAGATGTCATAAAACAACCTCGTACCTTTAGATACAGAATATATTAGTTTCAATGCCCCAGGGATATCATGTGCGCAATTGTTTATTTCATTTATCTTTGTTAGTTTTATGTATTTCTTAATGGACATTTTACAGCCATTAAAAGCCAGAAAATGTATATTCATTCCAAATTTTCTATTAAATTCAGTATGTGTAAGGAAATTTCCGTTGTTGTCAAGAAAATGTGCAACACAGTTGACACCTCTTTGGATCCAATTTTTATGCTTAATCATATTGTCTCCAATTTTAAATTTCTCATTATAAAACACTGGTTCTGAAAGTAATTCTGTTTGTGTTTTTGGTTTTACTAGATTGCAAAAATGACTGTATGCCACATAAATATGTTTCCAAAAGATGTTGTTATGATTTTTATGTAAACCGTAGCTTGGGCCATATTTTTCGATTTCAGTAAGAAATAGATATAATTCCAATGCAACATTTTTCCATTTATGTTTCGTAGTTTTCAACCTTCTGATCCAACTGAGTTTCAGTGCAGCAATGTATGCTCTGATATCTGGTACATTTAGACCACCATATCTTACACCTTTCGTTACCGTATTTCTGCTAATTTTTATCTCGTTTACCGTTCCAAATAAAACGAAAACACATTTTCTGGAGATTATTCACAAAATCATCTGGTGGGTTTGGAAGCAGGATCCAGAGGTGTATTAGTTTTGATAGTATTAAGGATTTTAATACAGCAACTCTTCCAAGAGGAGTTATATTTCTTTTTATCCAAATATTGAAAAGAGCTTTTATTTCTGACATTTTTTCGGCATAATTAGCCTGATCACAATCTTTCATGTCATTTGTAAACATATATCGAGTATTCTAAATTTTTTCTGGATTCCAAATTATATTTAGATGTTGCATGTATTTTGTTTTTGAGTTCTTTTTACTTCCAAGCCAGATTGCTTGTGTTTTATTTTCATTCATAAACAGCCTTGAGAAATTTCCAAATTTTAAAATCAACTGAATAGACTTTTCAAAGGATAATCTATCACCATTATTCATTAGCTGCGCATCATCAGCAAATTGAGATATTTTGTGTTCTTCATGGTTGATGTCAATGCCTTTTATATCTTTGTCTTCTCTGATCATAATGGCTAAAATCTCTACGCAGAGTATAAATAGATAAGGGGAAAGTGGGTCTCCTTGCCTACATCCTCGTTCTATTGGAAACAAATCAGCTACTTGGCCATTGGCTATAACTGTTGATTTGATATCTGTGTAAAATGTTCGTATCCATTTACAAATACCCTCTCCAAAACCAAAGGATTCCAGAACTGTAAACAAAAATTGCCAATCCAAAGAATCAAAAGCTTTTTGAAAGTCTAAACAGAGCAAGAGACCAGGCCTATGTGTTGTGTCAAGATAACAGATTAAGTCATAAATCAGTCTAATATTGTCTCCAAGATATCGGTTGGCTACAAATCCAGTCTGATCCTCATTGATTAATTTTTCAAGAGTTTTCTTAATCCTGTTTGCAATACACGATGCTCCGATCTTGTACAAGACATTTAATAATGAAATTGGTCTCCAGTTCTTTATGTGTTCTTTAGATTTTTCTGGTTTGGGAATGCAAGTAATAAGCCCCTGTTTTTTGTGTTGCTGAAAGTTCTCCGTCTTTGAACGATTGGTTTAGAGCGCGCACAACGAATGGTCCCATTTTTTTTCCAAAAGAATTTATAAAATTCAGCTCCAAATCCATCCGTACCTGGACTATTTCCATTTTTCATATGTGTAATGCATAACCTGCTTCTCCTAAACTTATGTCCCCTTCTATAGAGTCCCTCTCTTTCTGTGATAATGTAGGATGCTTATTAACTAAATCACTTATTTCACATGCATTTAAGCTTTGTTTTTTTGTACAATTTACAGTAAAACTCATTTACTTCGGTTTTTATTCGCTCTGGTTCATCAAGCAAATCTCCGTTTTGATTTACTAGCTTTGTCATACTTTTGTTTACGAAGTGCCTTTTTTCCAAGTTACAAAAATATTTTGTTACCTTTTCCCCTTCTGCTATCCATTTTGCCCTAGACCTTAGTATCACTCCTTGTATTTTTTTTTTCTCTGAGTGAAACTAGCTCTTGGTTCGTTTCCTTTAACAATTTCATGTCTTCTTCTGTTTTGTTTTCCTTTTTTTCTAATTCTTCAATATTTTTAACTAGGTTTTCTTCTTTTTCAGTAGCTTTCTTTTTCCTCACAGTAGCATAAGCAATAGTTTTCGATCGAATTTTCATTAATAAAAAATCTATAAATAATTTATCAGACACGGTTAATTCAATTTCTGTCAAAGATGTATCGTTAATTGTAGTAGTATCATACTGGTCGGATGAATACTCACATATGACCTCGTCTATCAGTTTGTTTATTTCATCTACATATTGTTTGTCTCTCAATAGATCATAGTTAAATTTCCAAAAAGTATTTCGTTGCACAGTTTTCCCACTCTCTAATGTAAGTAAAATCATGGAATGATCGGATCGATATCCTGTAATGATATCCGAGTCTTCATAGTTCCTTATAAGACTCTCTGAAATTAGAAAATAATCTAAACGGCTTTGTTTTAACGGATAATTTCTTCGCCAAGTAAATCGTTTGACTTGCGGATTACTCTCCCTCCACACATCTGCGAGACTTAATTCTAATATCATATTTTCCACAGCATTTTTAGCCCTAGGGTTATTTATATTGTTGTAATTGTTGTAATCTAAATATGGATCAAGAACTAAATTCCAGTCACCAACTATTATGAAATCGTGACCGTGGTACTTTATTATTTTTTCTTTTAAATTAATATAAAATCGGGATTGTCTACGTTCGGTCCATATAAATTTATTAACAGTATGTCTTTATCCATAGTTTTTAAAGATAATATAATGTAGTTACCATAAACACCCCTTTCAATATTGCTGATTTTAAATTCAAAATTATTATTAAACAGCACAGCTACACCTCTTGAGTTGGATCGTATATAAGAGGCAAAGAGACATGTATAACCCCATTCTGATGTCACATATTTTTCTAATTTGGGGTTAAATGGGTGTCTTGCAAACAGTAAATGTTGTAGGACTTTTTCCTAAGATAGTGGAAAACATCCATTCTTTTCTGAGAGTCTCCTAGTCCCTGACAATTCAAAGATGATATCGTAATATTTGCCATGTTATCTTACAAGAAGGATTATAACTTTTTGTATCGCACTGCCATATAACTGGAAAGGAATAGCCAGCTTCTTTACACAGTAATGTACACATTTGCTTTGGGAAATATCACAACAATACAAAGATCGCAAAACAGCATGGTCATTAAAAATAATAAAACATACTACCCAAACAAAATAGCATAAACATAATGATGACCAAATGAATCTTTTCCATGACAAACAGATTAAATTTCTGCAGCAAAAAAAAAAAAAAAAAATTGCTCTATATAACACACTTAACAAACTTACAAACATAAAGTCACATCGAGAACACGACACGAAACACATAAATGTTAGTAGACTCAATAACGATCGCTCACGAGCGAAATGTACAGCTTCTCTGCGTTACTGATAGTCACAGCAACGAATATGTCGAGAGTTAAAGAAAGGTAGGTTAATTCCAACATCATTGACACCAAAAGTGGTATATGGGGAAAAAAAAAAAAGAAGAAGAAACAACAACAAAAAACAATACTATCCTACAATTGTTATGCCTTATTTTTTCACCAACTCCAAAAGTTCAAACAATTTTTGCGTTTTTTGCAGGAGTGAGAAAAAGGCTATAGGAGAAATAATACATGTCATACACGGTGTGTGACAGCGTACATGTGTCTCCCGATAGGTGAGTGTAAGCAAATGAAAACAAACGTTTTTCCCCGATCCCCCCCCACTCCGCACCCCCCCCCCCCCCCCCCCATCAAAACATAAATATGTGTTAATGTATATGTCTGTATATGTGTGTGTGGGGTGGGAGAGGAGAAGGCAAAGACGCTGGGGAGGGAGGGGGGGGGGGGCAAGGAGACAGGAAGGGCACGGGGAGGGGGGGGGGAGGGCGAGAGGCAGGACAGACAGGAACAGGTGGGGAGGTGAAAGCACCCATCTTTAAATTAATCAACAAACACATCGATCAAATATAAACAAACAATTCAGTCAGTCATAAAAAGGCACTCACAATCAAGTAAACAGCCAAATAATACATTAGGCTAAAGATAACAGGATGTATGATAACTTCCACTAAACAACTCAACAATGCAAGTCCTTTCCATCAAGCATCGATTGGCTAACAAAACTGCGCCTTCACATGTTACTGACATGGTGAAGTAAGTACAAGAGGGGCGTAGGGGGGAGAGTGGCGGGGGAAGAAACAGGCAATGATTTGGGGGAAGCAGTGGGGGAGGAGGGTGGGGAAGGGAAGAGTCATCGGGGAAAAGAAACTACGTGTTTTCCTCTTATTTTTTTCTGTTTGTCATCCCCCCCCCCCTCCCCCCCCCCTGAATATGTGGTGATGTATATGTGTATGTGGACGGGGAAAGGAGGGGATGGAGACGTTGGGGAAATGGGGGGGGGGAGACAGGGGAGGGGGGGGGGGACAGGCAGGACAAACGGAGACAGGCCGGGTATGCCAATCAGGAGGTGGATACACCAATCTCATCCATCACATATAAATAAACAATTCAATCATGAACAGGTACATACAATATCAATCCGATAATGAAGTAAACAGCCAGATAATATCCATTAACCACAAGGAGAACACAATGTATAACTTCCACCGAACAACTCAACAATGATTGATTGGCCAGCAAACTGCATCTTTTCATATTGACAACATGATGGGGCGAGTACAAGTGGAGGCGGAAGGAGGGAGGGGGGAGGGGAGACGGCAGACACGGGCAAGCAAAAATGGCAGAGGGCGGGGAAGCAAAAATGGGCAGAGGGTGGGGAAGCAAAGTGGGGAGGGTGGGGAAGTAAATGGGCAGAGGGTGGGGAAGCAAAGTGGGCGGAGGGCGGGGAAGTGTTAGAGGAGACAGAAGAAAAAGCAACGCTCTCCTCAGATCCTCTCCACCTGTCCTCCCCGCCCGTCGCCCCCTCCCCTCCCCCAACCCCAGAGCATGAGTATATGCATGCGAGCGCGCGCGCGCGTGCGCGTGCGTTCGTGCGTGTGTGTGTATGTGTGTTGTGTATGTGTTTGTGGGGGGGGGGGGAGGAGAGGGGGGGGCAAAGATGCTGTGGAGAGGGTGGGGAAAGGGGAGGAGACAGGGTGCGCGGGGGAGGGGGGGGGGGCAGGACAAACAGGAACAGCGGGGTGCACCAGTCTGGAGATGGATGCACCAATCTCCAATCGATCTATAATCACATCAATCAGAAAGAAACAATTCAATCATGAAAAAGCATGCACAAAAATAGCTGTACAATCAAGTAAACAGGCAAATAATACATTAAAGCACAGCTCCACAGGATGTATAATAATAACTTACAAATGGGTGCAGGGGGGGGGGGGGGGGGGGGCGGGGGAGACAGGGCGGGCAATGATTTTGGCGGAGCAGTGCGGGTGGCGGTGGTGGGGAGGCCGGCGATTTCAAATTAAAAAAAAAAAAATCAGCATCCTCGTCCTTATTGGAAACCACCATGATCGCTATTGACAATAATTAGGATGACAGTAACAATAATTAGGATGACAGTAACAATGAACGATAAGGCACCCTATTATAATGTTTTCTCTATACATCAGACATTGAAAAAGAATCAGAGCCGAAAATAGTTTGCAAGTGAATACATGTTTAAGAACAATTAAAAAAAGAATAAATAAATAAATAAAGTGAAAAAAGGGGCAATGACAAAGGGCACATGACAGAATCTGAATCATTACTCTATGGTCGCCCCCAACCCCCCCATCCCCAACCCCCCATCCCCAATACATACATGTACATACACATACATATATACACATATATAGATCAGTACAGTATATATATATATATATTATTTTTTTTTTTTTTTTTTTTCATGTTCATCCAGTTCAACATTGAGGAGTATCACAATATCTGTTAGCACTCTAACTATGATGACTTTCACCCCGCCCCTCAACTGACTCCATGGTGAAAGGCGGAGCGGAAAGGTGGTTCAACTTCAAAGCAAAGGAGGGGGCTGGCATCAGGAAGCGGGGAAAGGGGGGCGGGGGGGGGGGGGGGACCAGCGGGGAAGGAGGGGAGGAGGGGGGAGGAGGGAGGAAGAATCCTGAGGGCCAATAAATAACATAATTATCCTGTTTGTAGAGTCTGAGACTGTTGATGCACAATATTATGTCAACATTCATCGACTCTCTTCCTCACACTTGTTCTAAGGATGCTGTACACAGAAAATCGTAAATAATATAAAGGGGGAACAAAAAGAAAACTTTCCAAAAAAAACCAGAACAGAACCTTCTTTTTTCTCTCTCTTTTTTCCTTTTTTTTTCTCCTTTCTCAAATTTCACCTCAACCCATGGCGCTGATAAATGTTTCATCTAGGTTGGTGTTGATGTCTATTTTCAAGATTTTGCCATTTTTCAGTTTAACCAGTATTTTTCCGTTTGATGACCAGGCGGAGAGAGTAGCAGAGTGTTTAACAGCTCTCATCAGTAGATTGTAGTTTGCTTTGGTGAGGTCTTCGCCAATTGAAACACCGGTTTGTTTGAGTTTTCTTCGACTCTCTAGCATACTGTTCTTTTTCTGTCGCGAAAAAAATCGCACAAGAATCGGACGCGGTCTGCCAGTGCCAGGTTTTCCAGATCGATGTGCAATCTCGATGTCGTTAACTGACACTGGCACACCTACCTGACGGGTAAAAATGTCCGTGCACTTTTTCACACAGTCCACAACCGTTTCTGCCTTCCCCTGTTGTTCCTCCTGTACACCATAAACCCGAAGGTTCCATTGACGGCCATGTTGCTGTAGATCATTTTCGGCAAATTTTAAAGCGCATATCTCTTTCTGCTGCTGGCGAAACTGAGACTTGACATCATTGTTTTCTTGCTGTAGTCGTTTCACTTCAGTTCTCATTTTGTCATTTTCTGTCTGAAGATCGAACAGAGAACTTTCTAATCTAGTTGTTTTCTCTATCAAGTTGGAGTTCAGTCTTTCCATGTCTAACTTAATTTGCTTAACATCTTCTTTTGTTGCTGTTAGTATTTCTAATTTTGCATTGATTTCCTCTAGTTGTTGGAAGGCCATCTCTTCGGCTACAACATTACAGTCCGTACCCCCCTGTTTTTGTTTCTTCTTTTCCTGTTTTGTCTTTGTTGCTTCAGGGCTAGTACAGGGGTCACTCTGCGATGAACTCGATGGTCTTCTCTTCCCGGACGTACCTTTAGAAAAATATTTACTGACTGATGTACTCATTCTTTTTACAAAAAAAATGTCACTGATACCACTACAGACATACTACTGACTTTAACGTCCAGTGTGTTGGCAACAACGTGACGAATCTTATACAGAGAGCCACATCACTCGCTCGCTTGCTGACAGGATTTAATACTGAAGACACGCCATATTCGGTGCACGGCTGTACTGTTCACAGTCAAAGTCAAGAAGTGGAGGATCACATACCTTGATCAGATGAAAGACTTTTTTTCCCCTTTTTTCTTTCCTTCTCCCGAAAAAGGCTTTTCCGAAACAAGTATCAAATTATTAACGATGCAGAATTTCAGTTGTTAGCTTTCCTGTCTAAACTGACCGAAAAGAAGTACACGTATCTTCTTTGAACGTGCTGATGTGGAGAGAGATCAGAAACACGTCCGTTCGGTCCGGTGAGCGAAAGTCATCTCGCATTTTCATTTCTTAATTGGCCGGTCCACATCAAGAATGTCTGGGCTATGTGACTGGCAGAGGAATCAAAGACACTATGTATGGTCATTGATGGGGTATATGTTGGTGGGACACAAATGAGAGAGTCACTGAGTGTACAGCAAGGAGGCCAAGTAAACTTGCAGCATACGACGAAAGGCAGCGGATCCGATGATCGGGTTACACTGCATTATGATCCGGCAAAATCGTCCGTGATAGGCTTTTGCGTTTAAAATGCGATTCAAACAGTAGAGACGCTAAGAAATGACAACAAACTGAATTATATACTGTTTATCAAATTCATACTCTCTCTCTCTCTCTCTCTCTCTCTCTCTCTCTCTCTCTCTCTCTCTCTCTCTCTCTCTCTCTCTTCAAACAGTAGAGAGGCTAAGAAATGACAAAAAAACTGAATTATATCCTATATATCAAATTCATACTCTCTCTCTCTCTCTCTCTCCCTCTGTGTGTGTGTGTGTGTGTGTGTGTGTGTGTGTCGTGCGCGCGCGCTGCGCGCGCGCGCGTGCGTGCGTGCGTGCGTGCGTACATGCGGTTCAAAACGTAGAGGCTAAGAAATGACAACAAACTGAATTATATCCTGTATATCAAATTCATACTCTCTCTCTCTCTCTCTCTCTCTCTCTCTCTCTCTCTCTCTCTCTCTCTCTCTCTTCTCTGTGCGCGCGCGCGCACGCGAGCGCTAACTGTGTCAGCATATAAAAATGCTACAATGATGCATACTC
>CM065729.1:28743470-28745970 GCA_033310375.1 Conus canariensis | reverse complement strand
AGAGAGAGAGAGAGAGACTCAGACTTCAGACTTCAGATGGTTTATTGTTCAGACGTTGTGTCCATACAATCGAGTGAGTTATTATGAATATAATTGTGGAGCTTTTCTGTGACGTCGTTACACACATAATACTTTAGAACTCTCTCTCTCTCTCTCTCTCTCTCTCTCTCTCTCTCTCTCTCTCTCTCTCTCTCTCTCTCTCTCTCAAGTAAACAGGAATGGAACACGTGAGTGCGCAAGCGCTCACACAAAAATAAACGCACGCGAGCAAGCACACACGTACACAATCAAAAAATTTACGCAAGATAACGGGAGATGACGCATGAAAGAATAGTGGGCCAGCAGCCCGTAAGCAATACGTGATAACAAATCAAACAATGAATTTATCCACAGTCGCACGTGAAAAGACGGTGATCCAACATGTTACTGCGGAATTTGAAGGTATAAAAAAATAAACTTGGCCAGATTCACTGTTGATGTTGGAATAGTGGTATTGAGAATGGATAATTTCTGCGTTCTGTAGAACAACAAATTGAAACCTGACAGATATTTCTTACGTAGGTCGTCGTAAATCGGGCAGAAGAACAAAAAATGGGTTTCATCTTCTTGAGAGGCTAGACAAAAAGGACATTGTAACACGTCGATATCTTCTGATTTGTATCTATATGCGTTACACTTCAGATCTGTTATTCCCAAACGAAATTTAGTGAACATGTTTCTAACGTAATGTGAATTAATAACATCGAAATATTGTTCACGCTCCAATAAGCTTTTAAAACTACAGTAAAGTTCGTATCGGTTGCTGTCAGAGAGTTTTGACAACCAATTTTGTTTAGCGCAATCAATCAATCGTTGTTTAAATTCCTTCAGGAAACTTTCTCTGTTTCCGACACCCTGTGAACACCATACATGTCCAAAACCATTTACACACAACATTCTTCTGACTTTAGTGGCCCACGTTTCCTTTTCTTTATCGTCCATTTCTTTAAGCATTTGGTAAGCCATGTTAGAAAATCTGTTTTCAGGTAATGCACAAAGTCTAAGCCAATAAGAAATACACCGTACTGAAGCTTGAACAAAGAGAGGAAATCGACCAAGTTCACCATACACCATTAGATTTGGTGTACGGAGAGCTACATTCAGCAACCGTTTACATGCAAATAAATGTACTTTTTCTATCTCTTCTATTTCATCAGTACCCCAAATTTCTGACGCATACAACAGTATTGGTACAATCTGGGCATCAAAAAGCTGAAAGAATATTTTTGGGTCAGTACAATTGATTCTCCACATGGTTCTAAATATGTCTACAACACATTTCTTTGCTTTTGTAATCATGTCTTCAACAGACAATTTGCGGCTCAGGCGAGTAGTAAAGTTGAGGCCGAGGTATTTGTAAACGTTTACTACTTCAACATCTTGGGTTCCATAATTCCATTTTTCATGTTTTGATAAGTAGCCCCCATTTCTGAACACCATTATTTTTGTTTTACTGAGGTTCACTTTCAGTCCGAGTTCTGCCGATATTACAAATAAGTTGTTTAGCTGAGTTTGAAGACCACACGGGCTGGATGAAAACAAAGCAATATCATCAGCAAACATTAGCAAAAATAACTCAGTAGTGTCAGGTCTAAGCTGGAAGCCATGTTTACCGTTATTGATTATATAAGCAGCTAATTCGTTAATAATAAAAGAAAATAGTGTTGGAGAAGCCAAACAGCCCTGCTTAAGTCCTTGAAGGCATTCAAAATAGTCGGTATAAACCAGATCATCTCTTACGCAAAATTTCACAGAGTTGTACATTGCTTGGAGCGCTGAAAGCATTTTACCACCGATTCCGATCTTTAGTAAAATATTCCACAGTACGTGTCTCTTGACCGTGTCGAACGCTTTCTGAAAGTCGACAAAGGCTACATAAATCTTTCTGTTCAGAGCGAGATATTTCTGAACTAAGGCATTTAATGTGAAAATATGATCGATTGTAGAATAATCTTTGCGGAAACCAGCCTGTGTTTCAGATATAATATTGTATGTATTCGACCATTCTGACAACCTCTTATTCAATATATAAGTATACAGTTTGCTGAGGCAAGACAAAAGAGCAATACCACGATAATTATCGGGATTGTTAATGTCTCCTTTTTATGGAGTGGAAATATGATAGCTTTAGACCATTCACTGGGATACGTACCCTTGGAAAACAATGCATTAAAATACTTTGTCAAAAAAGGGACAATCGCATCCTGTGAGACTTTTAAAACTTCATTTATTAACCCATCAGGTCCGGCTGCTTTTCTTGATTTTGAATGTTTTATAGCTTCTTTTACCTCTAATTCTGATATATCAATATTTAGGCGATCAAACAAGTTGTCAGCTTCGTTACCCTCTGGCTCAAAAATATCGTGAACGTGTTGTTCAGCATTGTCATTTAAGAGATTAGAAAAGTGACGAAACCAGTCTTCTTTTGGTATGTTATTTTTTAGTCTGGTTTTACGTTTCC
>CM065729.1:28735970-28738470 GCA_033310375.1 Conus canariensis | reverse complement strand
CTTGAAGCATGTGGTTAATGACACCACCTTCTTGAGGTTGTTGAACCAGCGAATGACGTCTATCGACATGATGAATGGGACTTTTTTTATTTTCAACAGATCCCTAAGCGGTTGCGACTCCTTGTTGAAGATTCAGATGAACGTCGACAGATATGTTACCATGCCAAGGAATCTCTGTAGGTCTTCTTTGTGTTCAGGTACTGGCATGCTCTGGATGGCTTGGATTTTTTGGCTGGATCCAGGCGAATCCCGTCCTTGTAGTATATATTCCCAAAGAAGGAGATCTCGTCTTTGCGTATGTTGCACTTTTCTGAATAGTAGACGAGCCCACACTGCTTGGCTCTTTCTATCAGGTGCCTGAGGTTGTCATCGTGCTCCTGCACATCCTTGCCGTGCACGCATACATCATCTGTGATGCCGGCTACGCCTGAGATGTCTTCCCGTATCTCAACCATTCTTGCCTGAAAGTTGTCTTGTGATACGTGCAGTCCGAAAGGGAGTCGTTTCCAGCAAAAACGACCGAAGGGCGTGCGGAACGTGGTCAGCAGTTGGCTGTGTTTGTCAAGGTGGACTGACCAATATCCTGCCTTGGCGTCCATCTTGCTGAAGATACTAACGATCCAGCAAACTTCGGGTTGATATCCTAAAGCATAGGAACTTTGTGGGGACCTCGCTTCAAGACTGCGTTGAGCTTCTGGGAATCAATACAGATGCAGAGAAAGCCATCTTTTTTCACTGAGTAGGCTAGACTTGAGAACCAGTCTGAGTGCTCTTTGACTTTACAGAGGATTCCCTGCTTAACCATTTTCCCCAGCTTTGCTTTTAGCTGTTTCTCAAAGTGTACAGAACATTTTCTTGTGGGATCAATGGGGGGGGGGGGGGGGGGGGGGGTTCTGCTTCTGGTTTGGGGTATAGCTGGGCTGGACCCTGAAAGTCACTGGGTGTGTCAAACTGGCTTAGGTAAGCCTGCCTTAGGCTTTCAACTGATGAAACGTCTGTTGTGCTGATTTCACTGCGGTTGGCCATCACCAACTTTAACTTCTCACAGTTGGGCAGACCGATGATGGGCCTTCTAAATGAACCACATAGAACTTTGCCTTGGTTAGTTTGCCCTTGTGACTGAGCTCAAGCTCGAGGCTACCATGGCAGGGAATCTTCTGCCCATTGTATACCATCAGCTTGGTGTTTTTGACAGCTGTGATAACTTTGGACGGATTACGCTTTCCGTATAGATTCCAGCATGTCTGTAGAGTGAGGGTGTTGCCAGATGCCCAGAGTCAAATTTCACCTTAAGCGGTATCTTGCCTGTCTTTTCTGGAGCCACAACATCCATTGTTGTGAATGCTTCACTGCGGACGCTGGAAATGTTGATTGTGTCATGCTGGATGTCGTCGTCGTCACTTGTGTCCTCACTCTCCGACGCCATGTCGTGAATTTTCTTTCTCCCTTTTGTTTTCATTTTGCTACCACTGCTTGGTGCACGAACCAGGTCTTCTCTCTTTCTCTGTCTGCATGCCCTTTGCCAATTTCCTTTCTTTCCACAATGGTGACAGGTGCTGTCAAATGTTGGGCATTTACGTGGGTCATGGGAAGTGTTGCAACTCCCACATGACCTGAAATTTTGAGCGTGTTTGTCGAAAAGCAGGTCAAGCCTGTGCTAGGGTTGAATTGTTGAAATTTGCTGTGACCAGCAACTATGGCTTGGGATCATCTGCCTTCAGCCAGAGCATCTGCCAGTTTGTATCCTTTCGCCTTTCCCAGCAGGTTGTGCAGGTAGTCTTCATATGGAGTGGATGCTATGATCAGTTCTATCAGCCTCTCTTCCATCTCTGTTTGGTCAAACTCGCACTTTATCGCCAGAGTGCCCACCCACAAGATGAAATCGTCTAGAGTATCATCCTCACGTTGCTAACACTCCATCAGATTCAAGCGGTGTACTCTGAGTTTGATCTTGGTCTTGAGTTGGGATTCGAGGAATTCCCACAGCTTGTCTGGTTTCCGTTTGTCCTCCTCTGATAGGCTGGACACTTGTAGTCGTCTGGTGCCCTCGTCACCTATGCCACGCAGAATCTTGAGCGCTCTTTTCCTATCCCCTGTTATTTCTTCATCTTCACAGTACACGTAGAGACCGCTTTTGAACAATTGTAGAGCTTCCTCGTGATTGTCAGTAGCCCAATTCACTTCAGGTATGCGTGCAGCAGCCATGATTGTGTATTTGTATGGCTGCAAATGAGATATTTATAGTCAGTAGTGTCTAATATCAAATCAGGATCAGGATCAGGGGAAAGGGAGAGCATAAACATGAAAACGAAAAAAAAAGCTTGTTTTAAAATTTGGTTATTTTACTTTTTAAAAACATTCTGACTCAATGAAACTGATGCCCCAACGGCCATCCCCGAGTTCAGTTCAATGGGACCCTGTTACAGCGTTGCATCCACCTAGGCTATCAAATGTCCGTAGGATATGGCTTGATGTAGGCCTTTTTTTCTGTGTCCGTCTG
>CM065729.1:28720970-28730970 GCA_033310375.1 Conus canariensis | reverse complement strand
TGCCGGGGTAGAGGAACGTATTCCGGAATGTAGGCTACGCAATTCTCGCCTAGAATGAAACACTTTTTGCTGGCCACGGAAAACACAAAGTCGGACAGTACCACTAGGCAGCACACGTGTTTGTAGACAAGAATCCCACAGAATCTCCCCTCGAACACGTCACAGTTGTTCCAGTAAACGAGGCACATGACCTTTCAGAAATATGTCGTCTTCTGTTTATGTGGTTTCCACGGAAACGATAGTGATATGAAAGAGATGGCACCGAGTAAGAAGCCATGTACCGTGATAACGTGCTCGAGGTCATGAAAACCAAGTAGTGCACTTCCACCTCCAGGGCAACAACAACGAAATCGATGTCCACATCTCCAATTTTGGAAGCAGTGCCAGGTCTTTGCAAGTGGAGCAATGAACCATTGCCTACTCGACTGATATATTCTTCTGAATGGCAAAGCCAGACAGTCCTACGCTTTTGCCCGGAAGACTTAATCAGTCAGCAGGTAGCTACCAATTTCAGCTATCTCCAAGCTTAATACGAGCAGTTACTTTGTGTACCAGAGCTATAAGGGTGTAACTTTGAACCTCTTAACGAATTGTAATTATACATAGAACATCCTACACATGATGGAACGTGAGTTTCTTCCACGTGTTATTCAAACGTGAAAGGAGTATCGAAAAGAAAATACAAAAATACGATCAAACACCAATTCACAGCATGCTTATTGTGCCAAGCAGGGACTGTATCTTCTGACGGCAGTAATTGTGAGATCGCTGTAGCATTGAAAAAGATTGATGAAGCTGTTTCATCTCTTACGACTGAAGTAACGTAAAAACAACAACAACAACAAAAAAAACGGTTTGTGGGTGAAGAGAGAGAGAGAGAGAGAGAGAGAGAGAGAGAGAGAGAGAGAGAGAGAGAGAGAGAGAGAGAGAACGCAGACACTTTTTTCGATACTTTCTTCCAAACTTCCAAACTTTCGAGACTTTCTTCCAAACTGCCCTAAGATGTATCTATCTATCTATCTATCTATCTATCTATCTATCTATCTATCTATCTATCTATCTATCTATTATATATATATATATATATATATATATATATATATATGGAGAGAGAGAGAGAGAGAGAGAGAGAGAGAGTGAGAGGGAGTGAGAGAGAGATGCTAGCCCGTGTATTTCTATGTCGGTGTGCATGAGTGTGTATACATATGTATAAATGAGGTACTTACACCATTTATCACCCCTTTCAAACAACTGACATCATCAACTGTACAGGGGAGCAATAATCAAATTTATTATATATCTGCGTGTGTTTAAATTCAGAGACATGGTTTAAACACAAAGTGTGACTTTTTAGGATAAAAACTTTGCTTTTCAAAGGACGCTAAAGACACTGAAACATACGTTCGAACACAATAGTATGACGTCAGAAGTCTTGAAGGTATCCCCGGCATCAGTGCTTAGCAACGTTACAGAATTAGTCATGAACATCACTCAGGAAACAATACCATTACAATGTGTGGTTCTCAAATTCGAAGGTGTCACTCCTTGGGACAACCCGGACAGTCTGGTCAGTGCGGAGACTGAGGACCTCGTGCGTCGTTTGAGAGACACAGTGGTCCTGCCCTTCTTGTTTCTGATTGGTGGACCTGCCAATGTGATCAACATGGCGGTGTTCTACAAACAAGGCCTGAAGGAACGGATCAACGTGTGTCTGTTCTCCCTGTCTCTGGCTGATCTGCTATACCTCGTCAACAGCATGCTGCTGTACGCTGAGCAGACTCACGTGCAGTTCACCACCAAAGAGAAGTAAAATTTCTGAAAGTTTACAAATGCACAATTCCCCCCTTTTACTCAAAGTTCCGATTTTTAATCAATGTGCAGTATTTCCCTATTGACATCATTTTTCACGCTTAAGATACAGCGTCTCTGCCCTTCCAAGTCCCCCCCCCTCTCTCTCTCTCTCTCTCTCTCTCTCTCTCTCTGTCTTTGTCTCTGTCTGTTTGTCTGTCCGTCTGTCTGTCTGTCTGTCTCTCAATCTCTCTCTCTTCTCTCTCTCTCTCTGTCTCTCTCTCTCCTCCCCCCCCCCTCTCTCTCTCTCTCTCTCTCTCTCTCTCTCTCTCTCTTCTCATTGTCATTGTGAGTGAAGGAATGTGGTGTATGAGTACGTGCGTGCGTGTGTGTGTGTGTGTGTGTGTGTGTGTGTGTTGTGTGTGTGTGTGTGTGTGTGTGGTGTGTGTGTGTGTGTGTGCGTGCGTGTGTGTGTGTGTGTGTGTGTGTGTGTGTGTGTGTGTGTGTGTGGTGTGTGTGTGTGTGTGTGTGTGTGTGTGTGTGTGTGTGTGTGTGTGTGTGTGTGTGTGTGTGTGTGTGTGTGTGTGTGTAGATGCTATTTATTTTAAACAACAATTCGAACTGTTTTGTCGCATTGGAGTGTCTAAATCACATATACTGCTCTAGTGACTGTCTTGATGTTGTGATTAAGGTGTCGGTATTAATCATCTTCGTATGAGATATAGAACAACCGATCCATTGCAGTTTTTAGATAGAACAAATTTAACATCGGTTCATGTTTATATTATGTTGACAATTTTGCGTGAAGTGTTTCTCGGAACAGATCAGTCCTGGTTGATGTTTAGCACCTGTATATTGAAAGTTAAAAGAAAATAACCTGTAACAATATGTGAGCGGATCCTAAATGTGTCCTTATGACCATATAAAACACACTCATTTAGATTTTGTAACGAACTATTGTCACTGTTCTCAAAAAGAACACAAAAAAAACAAGAAGCAAACAAAAACAAGGAAACGAACAAACAAGGAAAACTTTAGGAATGCTTGTCTACTGTTTTAGATTATTCCCTAAAACATTGATTCCCTGTAAACAAGGTAAATATATACACATTGTATCATAGATTGATTGAGGGCTTCGTCGCAAAAAGCTTTCTTTTTTTTCTTCTTTGTTTGTTTGTTGTTGGGTATTGTTTTTTTGTTTGTTTGTTTGTTTGCTTTTTTTTTTTTTTTTTTTTTTTTTTTTTGGGGGGGGGGGTTACTTTAGGAGATCTTTTAACCATTTCTGCCCGAAGAGTGTTTATAAACATTCCTAGCGTATTATATTTGACTGAATACAGGGAACTGTGGAAAGTTTAGATGTATGACATATTTACAATGTATAACAGGCACATGATCTTTGCAATATGATGAAGTTTCTGCACAGAGCGTGTCGCGACTTAAGCCGGACAATTTTGCGGGTGAAGTTTTGTTGTTGTTGTTGATGTTGTTGTTGTTGTTGTTGTTGTTGTTGTTGTTGTTCTTGTTGTTGTTGCTGTTGTTGTTGTTTGGTTGGTTTGTTTCGTTTCACTCTTGTTTCTTTGATTGTTTGTTTGTTTGTGTGTGCGCTTGTATGTTTGCTAGTTAGTTAGTTTGTTTGATCACAAGCGGCGAAGTTCATGTGAGTGCATAATTGTGTTAAAATTACATTTAAATGGTACTTTTATTCTCCTACACCCAGACTGTCTTGCGTGTAACCTCATGTAGGACTGATATCATCAGATATAAGTCGACTTTGGCACTTTTCTTCCAAGGAACATAACCCATAAACGGTATCTCTACAAAGCTCTGAACTGTCAGTTCTGCCCCTGTCTAGTTGGATGCCTTCCTCTTCAGCTCTGCCTGCAGGTGTCTCAGTCAGTTGCTCCATATCAGAGTCTGACGAGTGGTGTTGGGTGCTGACGTCTGAAGCGCGTGTCCTATCCACCACTTACTCAGCAGATCTGTATGGTCACTGACTCCCAAGTGGCCCTCTGCCTAACTTCTCCCTGGTGACTTCGTCTGGTTACTGGGTATTAACGTACACACAAGACAGGTATTATGAATGGATGTGTCACCTGGTGCATCATTTCGGTCCTACTCAACATTTCAGAAGCGTACATAGACAAAGATTTGACGTTTGGATCGAAGAACAAGGTTGCAGTAGGGCAGATTTCTTCCCCAAGAGACCCGGATGCGATCGACATGGTAAAAACTGCAAGCGCCTTGTCTCGCCCTGTAATGCCGTGTAGGTTGTTTACCCGCCTATCTGGCCAGGGGAAGGAAGATGGGAAGGCAGAAGAGAAAGAGTCAGACAGTGGTCAGGTGCGAACAGGAAATAGTCAGACAGGGATCAGACATGAACATATGAGGTGATCAAAAGTGATATTTAAAGAATGTTATTAAATTGACTGTATAAAAGTCTAGTCATTGATGAAACAAGGCCAACAGATGCAAATGAATCTAAAACGTCAAAACATCGACACTCCTAGTGGCGATGGCAAACGTACATGTTAGAAAGGCTCCATTGACTGACAGAAAAAAGAAGGTGCTGAAAAGTTATGTTACTAAGACAGTTACACTTAATAATATGGCAGATATTTATCCGCCATTACTTTACGTCCAGGTCTGCAATCTAAACTTGAAAAAGAAATGTCAATGAAAACAAAGTCTGACACAGTGTTTTTCACAAGAGATTTGGAGACGAATTGAAACACATCAAACGTGTCTTTTAAGTGTAGTAATCATTTCTTTTTATGACAGTGATTAATTGACACTTGTACTACCTGAACACTTCTTTGGTCTCCTTTTTGCCACTTTGTCTGCTGATAACTAAAAAATGACATTTGTCTGTAGAATGTTTCCAATACATAATTTTATATAATATTTTCTGTTTCTGTTTATGTTCCAAAAGAAGCACACTTTTTTCACTAGACGCAAGTAAACACAAGTAAAAGAGAGAGAGAGAAAACTAATCATTCGCAGGTGAACAGCATAATAACAGATGAGTACGTACACGAGATAGCTTTAGCTGCCCACATATACAAAAAGGTTCGGCCTTCTTAACTGGCTCTCTCCCAGCTGTGACTGGAAGGTAGAAAGCGACGTTAAACTGTATGAGTTCTGTTATTCATTTTTGGATGTTGACCTCTGCACCTGCTGACGTGTTCTCAGGCAGGTAGACTTGTCATGGTCTAGTTAAGTTATACGAGGGGAGCACCAAATCATCCGCAAATTCCAGGTCTTCAAGTAGAATGCAGAGTGAATGATGCATACGTCCGCCTGCCTGCTGTGATGGTCTTTGTGATCCAGCCGATGATCAAGAGATAGAGGAAAGAGGACAATTATTTTCCTGATTTTACCTCAAAGCCTTTTGATAGTGAGCAGTAGGACCAACTCTGCATGATATATTGTGATATGTTCCCAAGATCACGGAACAGAGCTTCATGGCTATTTGGCAGTGTCCAGTTTCCACTGCATTCGTTTTTCCACGCTGCGGAATGCTTACTCGTAGTCTATCTATTTAACATTGAAGGGAGATTTCTCTCTAACACTTACTCCATGACGATGCATAGCGTGGTCATCTAAATTTATCGAATCTTTCTAGAATTTTGTAGCCCCCTTTTCATAATAGCAAACCGTGTTCATATAGAATACCCATTATCAGAGCCACGAGATGCAGAAGAAGATATACTCTCGAAATCTCTCCAAACGTATGATTTTTAAGAGAACTGTGTGGAGGAATGTTTCAGCTGTCGCTACCAAGTGCCCCTAGAAAGTGTTAGCATGATGGAACGCTGTTTCATCAGAGTGTAAAATCGAGACTCTCACACAGAGTCTAATGATTTCAAGTTGGCTTGAGGCCTTATCCTGTCGGAACTGGGCAATTTATCCCCGCTCCTTCCCATACAACCTACCGACTGTACGGGACAGAGCAAATTATTCTATGCCTCCTCCACTTTATTATATATGTATGTGTTTCTTTTTGTTTGTTTGCTTTTGTTTTTGTTTGATTTGTGTAACGTACTTGGTTTGTCTGACAGTCGGGCAATGTCTATAAATCCTTACTGATAAGCCCGCAAAAAGTGTCACACAAGGCTGATGTAAAGGTCTGGCTCTGACCTCGTACGCAAGTGCCTTGCTACGAGATTGTCAGTTTCCTGACTATAATGTCACTACTCCAATAGGATAATGTTTGTAGCTAACATTGATTTGTGTTGTGTGTGAAGTAAAGTATACTCTATGTAGCTGCTTTGTACTGTTTTGAGAATAAAAATGTTATTGCCATTAGGGGGAAAAGTATTACTATACACCCGATGGTCGAAAACACTTACGCAAAACCAGTGTTGCTTGAATTGTTGACGACAATATCAATGGACGTGCGGTAAACTGTTGCTGCATACCGTCGATCCCTGTTGTTCAATTGACAAAAAAGAAATATTGAAGTCGACTTCCTATCATCATATATTCGTATGCACTGCACCTGTGATTGGAATCATCATTTCTCAGAATTGATTCATGCTAAACATAAAACTACATACTATTTTCTGTCACAAAACATATCTCATTTTTAATTCCACCACAACAATATTTGACGATGCTCATTTTCGTAATTTCCAGGACTATGACAACGTAGATTTAGAGGGAAAAAAACGTAAACAAAGTAAAGAAAATAAATACATTTTATGAAACACGATCAGTGACAGACTAATATGTATTTGCCAAATATGTCTTAAACTTGAGCTCTATGATATAGTGTGTGTGTGTGTGTGTGTGTGTGTGTGTGTGTGTGTGTGTGTGTGTGTGTGTGTGTGTGTGTGTGTGCGTTTGGCATACAAATATATCTCGTTGTTTCAGATATGGACCAATTATGCGGTTTATGACCAATAACAATATGCTCGGATTTTACGGGTTCACGTTCGTGTCGGTAGTGATCTCTACAATCATTGCCAGTGAGAGATGTTTCTGTATCCTACAGCCTCTTCGCTCGCAGACTGTGATGTCTGTCTCCACCACCACCGCCATCATTGTGGTGGTGAACGTGGTGACGGTAGGGTTGTACTCCTTCGTCACTTCACGATACCGTCTGGTCTGTGCCTATGATCCCGTCACCACCACAACCATGTGGGCCTTTGCGATTGGTCAGTTTTATATGAACAACAAGAAATCTGTTGACTTCCTGGATGCTTTTGTGTTCGGTCTTGGCATTCCTGGTATAGCCATCGTCGTGGTGGTGGTGACAACAGCAGTGACTTTACTCAAACTCCGTAAAGCATCAGCCTGGAGGGCTGGAACCTCGTCCAGTACAGGTGTGTCAGCACGAGAAGTGGCACTGACCATGATGTTGGTCTACAATTCCATCTTCTTTGTCATTTGCGTATTTCCAATGGTCATGCTCAGGTTAGTGACTGGATCCACATTCTGTGGAGTCGTTAACCAATCTGTAAATCGTCAACGTCTGTTGTACAAGTCAGATGACCATGTTTACAATGTGTAAGTAAAAGTATCTATGACAATAAACAAAATGACTCTAGCATTCTCTCTCTCACTCTCTCTCTCTCTTTCTCTCTCTCTCTCTCTCCCTCTCTCTCTCTCTCTCCTCTCTCTCTCTCTCTCTCTCTCTCTCTCTCTCTCTCTCTCCTCAGCTGCTTCCAAATGGAGCGAGGACATATTGCAAACAGCTGATTTGTTACATCGCGTCATCAAAGTTTCCCTGCAGATCCCATTCGTGAACCCATTATATTCTGAACTATTATATGCTGGTGTTCTTGCATTATGAATCATGCTTACAATGAACTTAAAGTCCTGGTCTATATCTCTGTTGATAGAGACTATCAGCTTTCGATTGCATGAGAAGGTTTGAACTTCCGACTGTCCAGGGTTAACACGCCTGGCTGCTTGTTTCTATCCCTGTACTGTTGTTGCTTATACCGGATCAACTGAGTCATTGAGTTGGTCCTATTTCTTCAGTTTGGGAATGGCAATACCATCAGATAGGGTAAAGGTCAAGGATGGTCCTAAAAAGCTGTTTTGGGTTAGCTCAGAATTTTGTTGAAGAATGACAGGAAAAAAAATGCCAAAAACATATGAACAAGGCCATCAACTTATGCATTATGAAGACATGTCCAGGCTGTCATACGCAGCCTTGAATTGTAGCTGAAGGAAGACAAAGTCCACACCTCGTCATAGCTACACGGAATCCAAATTTTGGAGAGAATGTTGACGAGAGAGTTGTGCTCGCTCAGCAGTACAACAATAAGACTGATCCGCAAAGAGTTTCTTATGGGTTGTTCATACCACTAACCAGTATATTGTCAACATGATATGTACAGTGATGGTGTTGAATCACAATCTGACTTCAGCCAAGATAACTTGTCGAGATAACTGGTGCACTCACAAGCAGAGTAATTGCCGAGATGGACGCTGTGTCCTAAGTTTTTGTTATATTTTCTTTATTGTGGTTTCTTCCATTGAGCTTTCTGATGGTCACTTTTTCATCGTCATATTCAGCATTAACAATCTATTGGGCTTTTGTAATACCATTCTCAAAATCGTTTAAAGTGGTTGTCTCAAGTGAGTACAGGCTATAACGATGTTTACTAAAGAGGCATTTAGATGTCTCAGAGAGTACTTTGGAGTCAAAATGCTACCACTTTGAGCGCATACACTTCATTGAAATCCAAAGTCTTCTAAACTTCCTCAAATAAAAGACACACGCTACAAACACTCTGTTAAATATTCGCACAATGCGGAGAAGCATTACTACTTTGTAATGTGCCTTTTGATTGCCTAATCATACTAACGATAAACTACGTGAAATCAAGATTTTTAGTTGTGTAGAACTAAAGCAAATCGCCCGATACTTTTACCTTTGATGTCATATTTGCAGGTATCTTTGCAGCTATCAATGAAATTATTATCTAAACGCTGAAAATTGATTTCTTGAGGTTCATATACCTAACCCAAACATCAAAGATATGTAGGTATGAACTAGTCTTCAAAAGTTGTAACTTATGTGAGATTTGGTCACCGTCTTGGCCGCGATCATGTTTGCAAAACTGTCAAATGGAGGCAAGTGGTATATCCAACGCATTCTTTTCATTCATGTTATGAAGAGAGCTTTAAAATGTTACACCATATTTCTGTGCTAAGTCAGTCATGTGCAGCTAGTCTACACGGACTTCGGACAGTGGCAACATAAAATGAAACCGATACATGATCATTACTTGTGACAAATTATTTAAACGCAAAAAAGTGAGACTGTCAATGTTAGAAAGAGAGAGAGAAGAGAGAGAGAGAGAGAGAGAGAGAGAGAGAGAGAGAGAGGGGGGGGAGAGGGGGGGGGGGAAGCAAGTACGAAAGGGTGCATTGCTAGAACACGACAGTGTAACCCTGACAAAACATCTGTAAAGACAACGGCAGCACAGGAGGCAGCAGCAACAGTGAACATTGACTGTCCCGAAAGTGCTGGTCTGAACAGGAGTTTTGTGATCGAATGCCACCTCTTGGCACTGGCACCAGAGACTCGGCATCGGCATCATTAAGACGTTACATGTGCAATAACGAGGCTAATCGCCTTTCCCTCCCTAGTGACATGTCTTCTTCACCGTGTATTTTAGGCAGCGCCAGCAGAATAGTTGACCTTTCATCTGGCATTTGCATTTCTTAATTGGCCAGTCCACATCAAGAATGTCTGTGCTGAGAGACTGGCAGTGGAATCAAAGACACTATGCATGGTCATTGATGGGGTATATGTTGGTGGGACACAATGAGAGAGTCACTGAGTGTACAGCAAGGAGGCCAAGTAAACTTTCAGCATACGACGAAGACAACGGATCCGATGATCGGGGTACATACATTATGATCCGGCAAAATCATCTGTGATAGGCTTTTGCGTTTAAAATGCGGTTCAAACAGTAGAGACGCTAAGAAATGACAACAAACTGAATTATATCCTGTTTATCAAATTCATACTCTCTCTCTCTCTCTCTCTCTCTCTCTCTCTCTCTCTCTCTCTCTCTCTCTCTCTCTGCGTGTGTGTGTGTGTGTGTGTGTGTGTGTGTGTGTGTGTCTGTGTGTGTGTCTGTGTGTGTGCTTGCGCCCGTGTGTGTGTGTGTGTGTGTGTGTGTGTGTGTGTGTGTGTGTGTGTGTGTGTGTGTGTGTGTGTGTGTGTGTGTGCGCGTGCGTGCGTGCGTAC
>CM065729.1:28695970-28708470 GCA_033310375.1 Conus canariensis | reverse complement strand
CAGCATGAGAGAGAGAGAGAGAGAGAGAGAGAGAGAGAGAGAGAGAGTGAGTGATGTTGTGTGTGTATGAGAGGGAGAGGGGGAGAGAGGGAGGGAGGGAGTGACAGAGAGACAGAGACAGAGACAGATTATCGAATCCTGACGGAGTTTTCCTAGAACATGTGCACACATGCGCAATGCGCAATGCGCTCTCTCTCTCTCTCTCTCTCTCTCTCTCTCTCTCTCTCTCTCTCTTACACACACACACACACACACACACCACACACACACAGACAACACACAGACACACACAGACACACACAGACACACACAACACACACACACACACACACACACACACACACACACACACACACACTCATGACAGAGTTTTCCTAGAACATGTGCACACATGCGCAATGCGCTTTCTCTCTCTCTCTCTCTCTCTCTCCTCTCTCTTCTCACTCTCTCCTTCTCTCTCTTACACACACACACACACACACACACACACACACACACACACACACACACACACACACACACTTACGCACGTACGCATGCACGCGCGGGCGTACGCACGCAAGCACGCGCGGACGTACGTACGCACTCACGCACACACGCATGAACGCACACACGCACGCTTACGCACGCACGCACGCACACACACACACACACACACACACACACACACACACACACACACACACACACACACACACACGCACATACACAGACACACACACACACACACACACACGCACATTCTCCTCTATTTCTTTGCAATTATCATAATCGTCAACATCCCTGTCCATATCATAATTTCAAACCTGAATAATCATTGTTTACCATAAGACTCGATTCATAATGTTTGGTGGCGACAATTAAAACTGATGACTGTGTGACGGCGAGAATATCGGCATGATTTCGGTACACATTGTCACCAGCGACAATTTTATGCCAGGTGAAAGGATACACCATAAAATCCGTCCCCATCCACGACCTGCGCCCACTGATTCTATCACCCCACCCCCCACGCCCCTCCACCTAGCATACGACGAAAGACAACGGATCCGATGATCGGGGTACACTACATTATGATCCGGCAAAATCATCCGTGATAGGCTTTTGCGTTTAAAATGCGGTTCAAACAGTAGAGACGCTAAGAAATGACAACAAACTGAATTATATCCTGTTTATCAAATTCATACTCTCTCTCTCTCTCTCTCTCTCTCTCTCTCTGCGTTTGTGTGTGTTGTGTGTGTGTGTGTGTGTGTGTGTGTGTGTGTGTGTGTGTGTGTCTGTGTGTGTGTCGTGTGTCTGTGTTGTGCTTCCGCCCGTGTGTGTGTGTGTGTGTGGTGTGTGTGTGTGTGTTGTGTGTGGTGTGTGTGTGTGTGTGTGTGTGTGTGTGTGTGTCGGTGGTGTGCTGTGCGTGCGTACATGCGGTTCAAGCAGTAGAGATGACGACGTCGACATGGTGTCCTACGTCAACTCCACCTTCAACATCACCATCTACTACAGCATGGGCTCCCGCTACAGACGGACCTTCTGGCAGCTGATGGGTAAAGGAAACAGGAGAGGCAGCCGGCACAAAGAACAGGTGACCATCACAACGTGACTTCAGTCACTTCTGGTTCTCATCTCTGACCTGATGGCGACTCTTTATGAAGACATGAGCAGCTAGCATGTCAGTGTCTGATGTTGTGGGAAGATGACCTAGAGCAAAGGGACAACAAAGCAAGCGTTATAAAAATGATATGTTTAAATAAAATGCACCCTGAAATCAGCCTGCCAATCAATTACATAGATTTGAAGGTGGATGAACATATGTATGTTGAGAAACAAATGATGCAATAAAGGCGGGGAAACAGACATAACTTGCTTTGCTACATCATATATAAAGTCCTGCCTTGGTAACAGACAGCCGATCAACCAAAAAAAAAAAAAAAGGTAAAGGTGTTATAACTACTCGACATGTTTTTTACGACTTGCACGGACAATATCGTGTAAGTGCCAAGATCTCACCTAAGCATGACTCAAAGAAGAAATATACTTCTGACGGTCATGATACCATTCATAAGTTTGCACCTGCATCCCAGGTACTCACCCGGCAGGCACAGCATGGAGAGAGAGAGAGAGAGAGAGAGAGAGAGAGAGAGAGAGAGAGAGAGAGAGAGAGTGAGTGATGTTGTGTATGTATGAGAGGGAGAGGGGGAGAGAGGGAGGGAGGGAGTGACAGAGAGACAGAGACAGAGACAGATTATCGAATCGTGACGGAGTTTTCCTAGAACATGTGCACACATGCGCAATGCGCAATGCGCTCTCTCTCTCTCTCTCTCTCTCTCTCTCTCTCTCTCTTACACACTACACACACAACACACACACACACACACACACACACAACACACATACACACACAGACACACACAGACACACACACACACACACACACACACACACACACACACACACACACACACACACACACTCATGACAGTGTTTTCCTAGAACATGTGCACACATGCGCAATGCGCTTTCTCTCTCTCTCTCTCTCTCTCTCTCTCTCTCTCTCTCCACTCTCTCCTTCTCTCTCTTACACACACACACACACACACACACACACACACACACACACACACCACACACACACACTTACGCACGTACGCATGCACGCGCGGGCGTACGCACGCAAGCACGCGCGGACGTACGTATGCACTCACGCACACACGCATGAACGCACACACGCACGCTTACGCACGCACGCACAACACACACACACACACACCACACACACACACACACACACACACACACACACACACACACACACACACACACACACATACACATTCTCCTCTATTTCTTTGCAATTATCATAATCGTCAACATCCCTGTCCATATCATAATTTCAAACCTGAATAATCATTGTTTACCATAAGACTCGATTCATAATGTTTGGTGGCGACAATTAAAACTGATGACTGTGTGACGGCGAGAATATCGGCATGATTTCGGTACACATTGTCACCAGCGACAATTTTATGCCAGGTGAAAGGATACACCATAAAATCCGTCCCCATCCACGACCCGCGCCCACTGATTCTATCACCCCACCCCCCACGCCCTCTCCACCTAGCGTTGTGTGCCAACACCAACATCACTCGTTTGTGTGTTTTGAATTCTGAAATAGCAGAAAACTCGGAGATGTATGTGAAAGGTATATCCGCCTGTCATTCTCTCAATACTTTTTTTTTTCTTTTTTTGGAGAGAGAGAGAGAGAGAGAGAGAGAGAGAGAGAGAGAGAGAGCCTGTGTGTGTGTGTGTGTGTGTGTGTGTGTGTGTGTGTGTGTGTGTGTGTGTGTGTGTGATGTGTGTGTGTGTGTGTGTGTGTGTGTGTGTGTGTGTGTGTGTGTGTGTGTGTGTGTGTGTGGTGCATACAAACACATATACTAACACAGGCTTTTATGTAACAATATATAATGTATCTGTGTAAGTTCTTATGTACTTGCAAAATGAGTGGAGCAGAAGAAAAATTTCCGATATCACTAAAGTTGATTGAATTGAATTGAATTCTGACTGTTCATATTGCCTTCCACAAACACCAGTGGTCCAACTCCGTCATACGAAATGCATCCCCACACCATCAATTTCTATGTAGTCTTCGGTCCAAGATGGACGCTGCACAGAGAATTCACTGACCACTTCTCTTCGACTTTCCTCCATAGTTTTACATGTCCATTGGGTTTGATCACAATTGTTATTTCATCACTGAAGATAACATTTTTTTCCACTGACCGTTCACAGTCCAGTGAAGTTTACTCCTACAGCACTGCATCCGTTCTTTCTGTTCACTTCTTTGATGACTAGTTTCTTCACTGGGGGATGCTTCGAATAGCTAAGTCCATGCACATTTTGCTTGATTGTCTTTTGGCTGACTTCAAGGGAGGTTGATGCATGGAATTCAGCTGACATTTCAGAAACTGTGGCGGATCTATCCCGTTTAACGATCTTTGACAGTGCAGACACGCATCTGTTAGTGAACACTCTAGGCTTACCACTCCTAGGTTGGTTTTCTACTGTTTCTCTGTCACAATAGCGCTTGTAAAATTTTCCCGACGGTTGACCTGTTCATGTTCAACACATTTGCCACCTCAAACACCCAAAGCCCCTGGTCTATCAAAGACACAATGTATTTTTTCGTCTCCTCTGTGAGCAGTTTGTTTGCCGATGCCATGCCAGATCTCACAGCAAATTGCAAGCACCAAACAGACAGTTCAACGATTTTCTTTACTTTACACAAAAGAGTAGACTTATGAAAATGAAGTCTGTGGTTTTCGGTACGCAAACATGTCATCATCGCTGAAATATTGGTTAGACAATCTAGTGGAAACAATCGCTTCAAATCTGCCCGCCATTAGAGGGGACAGACTTTTGTCCCTTCACCTGTAGTAGTAGTAGTAGTAGTAGTAGTAGTAGTAGTAGTAGTAGTAGTAGTAGTAGTAGTAGTAGTAGTGTGTGTTGTTGTTGTTGTAGAAGAAGAAGAAGAAGAAGAAGAAGAAGAAGAAGAAGAAGAAGAAGAAGAAGAAGCAGAAGAAGAAGAAGAAGAAGAAGAGAAGAAGAAGAAGAAGAAGAAGAAGAAAGAAGAAGAAGAAAGTAGGAGAAGAAGAACATCAACAAAAACGAACAACAACAAAAACAACAACAACAACAACAAGAAACAGAAGCTGCGGGAGCAGCAGCAGCAGCAGCAGCAGAACCAGCAGCAGCAAAACCACCAGCAGTAGCAGAACCAGAAACAGCAGCAGCAGCAGCAGCAGCAGCAGCAGCAGCCGCAGTAGAAGTAGTAGTAGTTGTCATCAATCAGCGAAACAGGCAATCAAACAACCCTTTAATCAATTACATTCTTTTTACCATAAACTGTAAATGTAAAGTAGCACTTTTACGTCAAAGAAATCAGACATGATACGTCAAATCAGTCACTGCAAAATTCAAAAACGAAATACATTTTCGCTACATACTTAATTAAACTGTTATCATTCACAGTAGCTAAAGCGAATTGACTGATTATACCCAATCATTCTCTTCTGTTCTGACGAACACTCGTTTGTGGATGTCTGTTGTAACACGAGGAAATGTGTCACACAAATGACACAATTCCGCGTCGAGCAGCTTTTTCTTCAGATTCAGACGTCGCAGACATGGATGGGGGGTGGGGACGAAAGGGAGGTCGGTCTGTATACTGCCCTTCATTATTCGTAGCCTGGACGTCACTGGACAGAAATGTCAGCACAGATTGACAGCTAGATAAAATATTTCCTTACTCTGAGTCCCTCGCGCCCATTTTATTTCTGGGGGACAGAGAGAGAGAAGAGAGAGAGAGAGAGAGAGAGAGAGAGAGAGAGAGAGAGAGAGACAGACAGACAGACAGACAGACAACAACAGACACACACACACACACACACACACAAGAAGACACAGAGACAACACAGACACACAGACACACAGACACACACACACACACACACACACACACACACACACACACACACACAGAAGAATGCTAATGCTAACACAACAACCACAACAGTGTGAGGCTATCGTTGACAGGGGCTGAGGGCCCACACAATCATAACACCACAGAGCACATGAGGGAACACACACACACACACACACACACACACACACACACACACACACACACACACACACACACACACACACACATAGAAGAATGCTAATGCCACAACCACAACATAATGAGCTTCATCGAAAATGTGGTGAGGGCCAGGATATCGTTAGCAAGGAGGCATGAGGGATCACACACACACACACACACACACACACACACACACACACGCGCGCGCGCGCGCGCGCGCGCGCGCGAGCGCGCACACACACATACATACCACGACAACAACACACCACACACACACACACACACACACACACACACACACACACACACACACACACACATCCATCTAATATCACCAGAACAAACGTCGACACGACGGAAAACGAAACACTCACGGAGGTAGGTTCGTGGAGTCCTTCCAGTGACTCCCACACTGCAGAAGAAACACGAGTCGTCGTCCCGGCGTAACCTGAAGCCCTTGCACACTCCAGCACGTTGTTGACTTCACGGACAGGCTCTCAACACCCCCACGGGGCGGAGACGGCAGCTGAGCTCATGCTGCACCCCACACCCCGTTGCCAGTGCACACACGATGTCTACTGACCCTCGGTCAACCTCTCAATATCCCAGCGAGGTAGAGACGGTGGCTTGCACAGGCTGCACCCCACACCCGGATGGCAGTCAGTTCCAGGTCGGACACGGGGCTTCACCCACACCAGGGGAACTGATAGTTACCTTGATTATCAAGCCTGCTTCCAACACATGTATCGTACTTGTTTGTTGCTAACAGTCACTCTTCACAAAATATATTTCATACGAACTTTGGGAAAATACCCATAACAGAATCTACAAAGTTTCAATACAGTGGGTGCATTACAATAGAAAATGTTCTTTGATTAACACCATGACTGGTTACATTGAAGGAAAGGATTTCCACATGAACCTTTTCTTCAATACGTATATAGGAACGAATTTGGTTTGTCCCATTTTATCAAGAAAAGGATGCTTTTATCACATCACATCATCACTAGACGTGTCCAACTGCATGTCAAGGAACGGTTTCCGTTCCTCCCTTTTAATAAAGAGAAAATGTTCATCACCATCACTAGACGTGTCTAAATACATATCAAGGATCGATTTCCGTTCGTCCCTTTTTATTTTTCCAAACAAGAATCAGAATATATTTTCATTCATTTTCAGACAACTTATGCATAATGATTCTCATTGCTCACTTCCAAAGCTCACCAACACTCACATCATTATGATACTCTAGGGGAAAAGATAAACAACACCTTTTTTCCCCAATAATACAGTGATTTAACTGGATTTTTGTTTCCGATCACATATCAGTATACATGTTCTTTCTTCTTTCTGCTCACTCCATTCTCCTCATCCTCCTCTCGACTCATATTCACTAACTACAACTTCCCACTGTTACACTATGTCTTGTAAAATCATAAGATATATCAAGGGAACAATCAAGTATTTTTAGGTCTTTTCTAAGCACTGGAAAGTTTCCAATCACCTGTAAAAAAAAATTTTTTTTTAAACCTTCATAATACAAATCCTAATCTAAATTCAATTATCAACACATATACCTGACTGCCAGCAAAAACCTGCTCTTTTCGGCTCGCTGATGAAGTTGCTCGTCCGGTAGCTTTGTGGAGACTGAAGGGAAATCTTCGCTCACCTGACGTACACAAAACGCAGGTGAGTGAAAAGAAGACTGGGTACAAGTATTCGTGATGGAATGGACACAACTCATATCGTGTAGACTAAGCTGGTTTATTCTCTAGTTCTCCAAGATAAGCTGTCATACACTTGTAGGAGCAGTTTCGTATTAGTTACGTATTATGTATGACATCCTCTTTCTTTCAGCAGAGGACCCAATTTTTCTAACATTGAAACGATCAAACTCAAAATCAAGTAACTTGTTCTTGAACACAAAAACTGTTGCTGAACTATTGCATAACCTGCGTAGGCAGGAAATAAAGAAGACAAAAAGCAAAACAATTTACTTGTTTAGGTATTGCAGTGTGTGTGTGTGTGTGTGTGTGTGTGTGTGTGTGTGTGTGTGTGTGTGTGTGTGTGTGTGTGTGTGTGTGTGTGTGTGTGTGTTTGAGCAGTCTGTGTCACTTTCCCTGTATCTCAGGGGCTTTCTCACTTCCCTGCCAGATCGCCTTGTGCTAAATGACGGAGGGCTCTCTGCCGCGAGCGTCTGATTGTCCGGGGGCAATTGAGTAACGGGGGAGTTCTGGCTGCCTGCCGACTTCGATTTGTCCGGAACCGGTTTCTCCTTTGGTCTGCTGGCCTGCTGCTGTGTCGGTGCGTCTCGTGCCTTGGATATGCCAGTACTTTCCTCTCCCTGACACGCTCCCGCAGATCGATCCTGTACCGGCGGAGCGCACTGCCCGTGTGTGATCTGATGTTGTACGAACTAGGATTGGGGGCCTTGTTCACCACCTGTCCTGGTTCCCATCTCTTGGTCTCCTTGTTCAAGATGCGAATGTCCTGTCCTGGGTAGAGTGGGGCAGGCAAGTTTGTCATAATTGACTTTATAGTCTGTCGCCTCTCGTCAGCTGTAGCTTGTACTGTTGATACTCGACCAGCGGCGGTATCCGCAAGGGCAGGAGGGTTGCTAGGGGACGGCTGAAAAGCATTTTGGCGGGGGATGGGAGCTTGGAGTCCACAGGGGCTTGGAGGTTAAGCATGGCGAGCTAGAAATCTTTTCCTTCCCTGTCGCATTTCTTGATGGTCTTCTTGATCGTTTGCACCTGGCGCGCAATGAAACCGTTTGATTGGGGGTATCTGGGGGATGAGGTGACGTGCTCGATGCTGTTTTATCTATGAGTGCCTTGAAAATCTGTCCTTGGTACTATGGCCCGTTGTCTCTGACGATCTGGACGGGACGGCCGAACATGCTGATTGCCTTCTCCACTTCTTCCGCCACGGCTTGGCTTGGCGTTGTTCTCATTTGGGTCACGATGGGCACTTTGAGAAGTAGTCCGCAATTAGGAGGAAGTTGCTGCTTTTCTCCAAGGGCTGTTGGGAATGTCATGGGGGAGAAGGGGCTCACGGCAGTTTGTGCTCACAAATTCCTGGCATGTTGCACATGACGTGACTGCTTGCTCAGTGTCTCTGGAGATGTTTGGCCAGTATGTGCATTCTTTGACCAGGAGCCGTGTCTTCTCGAGGCATTGGTGAGACTGATGGAGTTCCCTCGACACGTCCTGCTGGAGAGCCTTGGGTATGATGACTTCATGTCCCTTGATGATGATTCATCCTCGATTGCGAGCTCATCTCTGAATGACCAGTATGGTCTTATGTCTGTTGGAAGTGCTTTGATGTTGTCCGACCACCCATGAACTATGGTCTCATCAGGCTGTTCAGCACAGGGTCGGTCTTGGTGGCTTCACGTAGCCGGTACTACTTCTTGGGTGTGAAACTGGTGAAGTCGTACTGACAGAAGCCAATCTCGTCCTCGGAGAGGTATAGGCCGTCCACATGGAGGTCGAGGTCAATGTATGTCTTGTCCACCTGGGACGGAAGTCTGGACAGTGTGTCCACGAGGGTCATGGATTTCCACCTCGTAGTCATACCCCTTCATCATTTGTAGAATGCACTGGAGACGCCGTGGGGCTTTGAGAAGAGGCTTCTGCACAATCATCTCAAGCGGTTTGTGATCCGTGATCATCTTGAACGGCCTCCTATAGAGGTATGTCTGGAACCGTATAATTCCAAAGACCACTGCCAGCATCTCATGGTCAATGTTTGGGTAGTTGCACTGTGTGGAGTCAAGTGACTTGGATGCGAAGGCAACCAGTTATCCATCCTGAATGATGGCTGCACAGTCCCTTCATGGAACTGTCGTCCTCCAGCACTGTCAGTTTCATTGAGTAAAAGAACTTGAGGCATGTGGTTGATGACACCAGCTTCTTGAGGTTGTTAAATTAGTGGATGAGGTCTTTTGACATGATGAATGGGACGGGTTTTTTTTCAACAGCTCCCTAAGCGGTTGTGACTTCTTGTTGAAGTTTCAGATGAACATCGACAGATATGTAATCATGCAATGGAATCTCTGTAGGTCTTCTTTGTTTTCAGGTACTGGCATGCTCTGGATGCCTTGGATTTTGGCTGGATCCAGGCGAATCCCGTCCTTGGAGTATATATTCCCAAAGAAGGAGATCTCGTCTTTGCGTATGTTGCACTTTTCTGAATTGTAGACGAGCCCACACTGCTTGGCTCTTTCTATCAGGTGCCTGAGGTTGTCGTCATGCTCCTGCACATCCTTGCCGTGCACGCATACATCACCTGTGATACCGGTCACGCCTGGGAGGTCTTCCCGTATCTCATCCATTCTTGCCTGAAAGATGTCTTGTGATACGTACAGTCCGAAAGGGAGTCGTGTCCAGCAATAACAACTGAAGAGCGTGCAGAACGTGGTTAGCAGTTGGCTGTGCTTATCGAGGTGGACTGACCAATATCCTGCCTTGGCGTCCATCTTGCTGAATATACTAACGATCCAGCAAACTTGGGGTTGATCTCCTCCGGTGTAGGAATTTTGTGGGGACATCGCTTCAAGACTGAGTTGAGCTTCTGGGGATAATACAGATGCGGAGAGAGCCATCTTTTTTCACTGAGTAGGCTAGACTTGAGCACCAGTCTGAGTTCTCTTTGACTTTACAGATGACTCCCTGCTAAGCCATTTTCTCCAGTTCTGCTTTTAGCTGTTCTTCAAAGCGTAGAGAGCATTTTCTTGGGCAATCAATGGGGAGCGGGGGGGGGGGGGGGGGGGGGGGGGGGTTAGGCCTGCCTCAGGCTTTCAACTGATGAAACGTCTGTTGTGCTGATTTCACTGCAGTTGGTAATCACCAACTGTAACTTCTCACAGGTGGGCACACCGATGATGGGCCTTCTACGTGAACCACATAGAACTTTGCCTTGGTGAGCTTGCCCTTGTGACTGAGCTCAAGCTCGAGGCTACTGTGGCAGGGAATCTTCTGCCCATTGTACGCCGTCAGCTTGGTGTTTTTGATAGCTGTGATAACTTTGGACGGATTATGCTTTCCGTATAGATTCTTGTATGTCTGTAGAGTGAAGGTGTTGCCAGATGCCCCGATGTCAAATTTCAGCTTAAGAAGTATCTTGCCTGTCTTTTCCGGAACCACAACATCCATCGTTGTGAATGCTTCACTGCGGACGCTGGAAATGTTGATTGTGTCATGCTGGATGTCGTTGTCACTCATCTCCTCACTCTCCGACGTCATGTTGTGATTTTTTTTTCTCCCTTTTGTTTTCATTTTGCTACCACTGCTTGGTGTACGAACCAGGTCTTCTCTCTTTCTCTGTCTGCATGTCCTTCGCCAATGTCCTTTCTTTCCACAATGGTGACAGGTGCTGTCAAATGTTGGGCATTTACGTGGGTCATGGGAAGTGTTGTAACTCCCACATGACCTGGCATTTTCAGCCTGTTTGTCGAAAAGCAGGTCAAACCTGTGCTAGGGTTGAATTGTTGAAGTTTGCTGTGACAAGCAACTATGGCTTTGTACTGCCTGCCTTCAGCCAGAGCATCTGCCAGCTTGTATTCTGTCGCCTTTCCCAGCAGGTCGCACTGGAAGTCCTCAAGTGGAGTGGATGCTATGATCAGTTTTATCAGCCTCAGTTCCATCTCTGTTTGGTCAAACTCACACTTCATCACCAGACTGTGCACCGGCAAGATGAAATCATCTAGAGTCTCATCCTCACATTGCCAACACTCCATCAGATGCAAGCGGTGGACTCTGAAGTTGATCTCGGTCTTGTGTTGGGATTCAAGAAGTTCCCACAGCTTGTCTGGTTTGCGTTTGTCCTCCTCTGATAGGCCGGACACTTGTAGTCGTCTGGTGGCCTCATCACCTATGCTATGCATGATCTTGAACACTCTTTTCCTATCCTCTGTGATCTCTTCATCTTCACAGTACACATACAGATTGTTTTTGAACAATTGTAGAGCTTCCTCGTGATTGTCAGTAGCCGAATTCACTTCAGGTATGCGTGCAGCAGCCATGATTGTGTATGTCTATGGTGCAAATTAGGTATTTATAGTCAGTAGTGTCTAATATCAAATCAGGATCAGGATCAGGACTTATACCTTGCTGGAACATTCCTAGATTATAAATAGCAACGGGAAAAGAGAGAGCATAAACATAAAAAAAGAAAAAAAAGTGTTTAAAGATTTGGTTTATCTACTTTTTAAAAACATTCTGACCCAATGAAACTGATGCTCGAATGGCCATCCCCAAGTTCAGCTCAATGGGACCCTGTTGCGGTAGTGCATCTGCCTAGGCTATCAAATGTCCGTAGGATATGGCTTGATAATGGAGAAACACAAGTAGGCTCTTATTTCTGTGTCCATCTGCACTTTGTCACTTCTTGGCAATTCAAATATGTTTGTTGCGTCCCCGAGTCTCTGTGGTACTGTGTGGGCTAGGCCTAATCCTCGGTGACGGGAGACATCGCGGCGCCGTCTTGCGTCGTCGTTACGTCGAGAAATGGCGTCACGCAGCCGGTTTTGTTTTGTGCGTTGATCGAAAATAATGGCAGTTTAGCGTCTTTTTCGAGCGTTTATAGGTCTACTTACGTACTGTCAACATGAAAAGAAGACAGGGTACAGTATTCGTGATGGAATGGACACAACTCATATCGTGTAGATCAAGCTGGTTTATTCTCTAGTCCTCCCAGATAAGCTTTCATACACTTGTTGGAGCAGTTTTGTATTTAGTTTCGTATTACGCATAGCAGTGAGCAGCTGTGAGGCAAGCAGGACAACCAGTTTTACAGGTTTACCTGTTCAGTTCAAACATGTCCCCACAATGTGGGACTGGAAGAAATACGGTCCATCACAAGAATC
>CM065729.1:28678470-28688470 GCA_033310375.1 Conus canariensis | reverse complement strand
TGTAGTAGACGTATGAGTACCTTTCGGGTAAGCTATGCCCACGCATAGCATCTAAGTCATCAGTCGGCAATTCAGCATGCAGGGGTAGAGGAAAGTATCCCGGGATGTAGGCTACGTGGTTCTCGCCAAGAGTGAAAAACTTTTCGCTGGCCACGGAAAACACAAAGTCGGACCGTACCACTAGGCAGCATCCGTGTTTGTAGACAAGAATCCCACAGAATCTCCCCGCCGACACGTCACAGTTGTTCCAATAAAAGAGGCACACGATCCTTCAGAAATATGTCGTCTTCTCTTTATGTGGTTTCCACGGAAACGATAGTGATATGAAAAAGATGATACTGATGAAGAAGCCATGTACCGTGATAATGTGCTCGAGGTCATGAAAACCAAGTAGTGCACTTCCACCTCCAAGACAATAACAACGAAATCGATGTCCTCATCTCCAATTTTGAAAGCAGTGCCAGGTCTTTGCAGGTGGAGCAATGAACCATTGCCTACTCGACTGATATCTCTTCTGAGTGGCAAATCCTATGCTTTTGCCCAGAAGATGTATTCAGTCAAAGGTAGTTATCACTTTCAGCGCCAGCTATCCCCAAGCTGAAAACTGTTGAGTACGAGACCCACGTACCTCTTAGCAAGTTCTAATCATACATTGAACATCCTACACATAATGGAACATGAATTTATTGCATGTATTATTCAAAGGCGAAAAGAGTATTGAAAAGAAAATACAAAAATAAAACGATCAAAACCGATTCACAGCATGTCATTGTGCCAAGCAGGGACTGCATCTTCTGACGGCAGTAGCTGTAAGATCACTGCAGCGTTGAAGAAAGATAAATGAAGCTATGTTTCATCTCTTCCGACTTGACACTGAAGTCACTTGTAAAAAATAGATTTGTGGGTGGAAGAGAGAGAGAGAGAGAGAGAGAGAGAGAGAGAGAGAGAGAGAGAGAGAGAGAGAGAGAGAGAGAGAGAGAGCTCAGAATTAGAACTTAGAACTCGGAACTTTTAGAACTTTATGAACTTTTTCTCGATTAAATATTGAGACTTTCTTCCAAACTGCCCGAGAGAGAGAGAAAAGAGAGAGAGGGAGAGAGAGAGAGAGAGAGAGAGAGAGAGAGAAGAGAGAGAGAGGGAGGAGAGAGCTCAGAACTTAGAACTTAGAACTCGGAACTTTTTAGAACTTTTTTTGAACTTTTTCTCGATTAAATATTGAGACTTTCTTCCAAACTGCCCGAGAGAGAGAGAGAAGAGAGATGAGAGAGAGAGAGAGAGAGAGAGAGAGAGAGAGAGAGAGAGAGAGAGAGAGAGAAGAGAGAGAGAGAGAGAGAGAGAGAGAGAGAGATGCTAGCTCGTGTATTTATATGCCTTGTGTGCATGAGTGTGTGTACACATGTATAAATGAGGCACTTACGCCATTTATCACCGCTTTCAAACAACTGACACCATTAACTGTGCAGGGAAGCAACAATTAAATTCATTATATATCTGCGTGTTTTTTAAACCCAGAGACATTGTTTAAACACCATCCACTGTGACTTTTTAGGATAAACAAACGTTGCTTTTCAAAGGACGTTAAATGCACTGAAACATACGTTTGAACGCAATAGTATGACATCAGAAGCCTTGAAGGTATCCCAAGCATCAGTGCTTAGCAACGATACAGAAGTAGTCCTAAACGTCACTCAGCAAACAGTACCATCCCAATGTATGGTACTCAAGTTTGAAGGCGTCACTCCCTGGACAAACCGGACAGTCTGGTCAGTGCGGAGGCTGAGGACCTCGTGCGTCGTTTGAGAGACACGGTGGTCCTGCCGCTGTTGTTTCTGATTGGTGGACCCGCCAACGTCATCAACATGGCGGTGTTCTACAAGCAAGGCCTGAAGGAGCGGATCAACGTGTGTCTGTTCTCTCTGTCTCTGGCTGATCTGCTCTACCTCATCAACAACATGCTGCTGTACGCTGAGCAGATTCACGTGCAGTTTACCACCAAAGAGAAGTAAGATTTCTGAAAGTTTACAAATGCACATTTTCTCACTTTCACTCAAAGTTCCGATTTCTTAATCAATGTGCAGTGTTTCCCTATTGACAGCATTTCCACGCTTTAGATACTAAGTCTTTGTGCCTCCAAGTCCCCCCTCTCTCTCTCTCTCTCTCTCTCTCTCTCTCTCTGTCTTTGTCTCTGTCTGTTTGTCCGTCTGTCTGTCTGTCTGTCTGTCTGTGTCTGTCTGTCTGTCTGTCTGTCTGTCTCTTCTCTCTCTCTCTCTCTCTCTCTCTCTCCTCTCATAGTCATTGTGAGTGAAGGAATGTTCGCGCGCGCGGCGCGCGCGCGCGTGGGTGTTGTGTGCGTGCGTGGTGCTGTGGTGTGTGTGTGTGTGTGTGTGTGTGTGTGAATTTGTGCGTGCGTGTGTTTGTGAAATTTGTGCGTGCGTGCGTGTGTGTGTGTAGATGCTATTTATTTTTAACAACATTTCGATCTGTTTTGTCACATCGGAGTGTCTAAATCACAATCATATACTGCTCTAGTGACTGTTTTTATTTTGTGATTAAGGCGTCGGTATTCATAAAGTGTATACAGTAATCCATCCATCTTCGTATGAAATATAGAACAACCGACTTATTGCAGTTTTTAGATAGAGCAAATTTAGCATCGGTTCATGTTTATATTATGTTTAGAGTTTTGCGTAAAGTGTTTCTCGGAGCAGATCAGTCCTGGTTAATGTTTATCAACTGTGTATTGAAAATGAAAAGAAAATGACCTGTAACAATATCAAATCTAATATATGATCGTATCCTAAATGTGTTCTTATGACCATATAAAGCACACTCATTTAGATTTTGTAACGAACTTTTGTCACTGTTCTCAAAAAGAAAAAAAAAAAAAAACAACAACAAACAAACAAAAACAAGCAAACAAAAACAAGCAACAAACAAACAAACCTTTAGGAATGTTTGTCTAGTTTTTTTTTAGATTATTCCCTACAACAGTGTTTCCCTGTAAACAAGGTCAAATGCATGCACATAGTATCATAGATTGATTGAAGGCTTCGTCGCAAAGAAACGGTGTTTTTTTTGGTTTGTTTGTTTGTTTGTTTTTTGTTTTTGTTTGTTTGTTTGTTTGTTTTGGGGGAGATACTTTCGGAAATTATTTCTGCCCGAAGAGTGTTTATAACTATTCCAAGCCTATTATATTTGACTGAATACAGGGAACTGTGGAAAGTTTAAATGTATGACAAATTTACAATATGAAAGAGGCACATGATCTTTGCAACATCATGATGTGATGAAGTTTCTGCACAGAGCGTGTCGCGATTTATGCCGTGCAATTCAGCGGGTGAAGACTGTAACTTTGTTATTGTTGTTGTTGTGTTGTTTGTTTCACTCTTGTTTGTTTGTTTGTTTGTTTGCTTGTGCGCTTGTATGCTTGCTAGTTAGTTTGTTTGTTTGATCACAAGCGGCGGTGTTCAGGCGAGTGCATAATTGTTTTAAAATTGCATTTAAATAGAACTTTTAAATTATTCTATACTTCCTCGACTTTGTTTTGTTTGTATGTATTTCTTTTTGTTTGTTTGCTTTTGTTTTTGTTTGATTGGTATAAAGTACTTGGTTTGTCTGATAGTCGGGCAATATCTATAAATCCTTACTGATAATTCAGCAAAAAGTGTCACACAAGGCAGATGTAAAGGACTGCCTCTGACCTCGTACGCAAATAGCATGCTGCGAGAATGTTGGTGTACTGACTATAATGTGTTTGTCTCTCTTCCCGTAGGCCTTCAGTTCACAAACGAAAACGAAATAGTCACAAGTGCAATAGGATAATGTTTCTGGCTAACATTGATTTGTGTTGTATGTGAAGTAAAGTATACTCTATGTAGCTGCTTTGTACTGTTTTGTGAATAAAATGTTATTGCCATCAGGGTTAAAAGTGTTACTATACACCCGATGGTCGAAAACACTTACGCAAAACCAGTGTTGCTTGAATTGTTGACGAGAATATCAATGGACGAGTGGGAAGCTGTTTCTGCATACCGTTGATCCCTGTTGTTCAATTGACAACAAAAGAAGTATTGAAGTCGACTTCCTATCATCATATATTTGTATGCACTGCAGCTGTGATTGGAATAATCATTTCTCAGAATTGATTCATTCTAATAATAAAACGAAATACTGTTTTCTGTCACAAAATATATCTGATTTTTAATTCCACCACAACTATGTTTGATGATGCTCATTTTTGTAATTTCCAGAATTATGACAACATAGATTTTTTAGGAAAAAAATAATAAAATAAAATAAACACATTTTTATGAAAGACGATCAGTGACGTAACACAGTAATATGTATTTACCAAATACGTCTTAAACTCGAGCTCTATGGTATGGTGTGTGTGTGTGTGTGTGTGTGTGTGTGTGTGTGTGTGTGTGTGTGTGTGGTGTGTGTGTGTGTGTGTGTGTGTGTGTGTGTGTGTGTGTGTGTGGCATACAAATATATCCCGTTGTTTCAGATATGGACCAATCATGCGGTTTATGACCAATCACAACATGCTCGGATTTTACGGGTTCACGTTCGTGTCAGAAGTGATCTCTACCATCATTGCCAGTGAGAGATGTTTCTGTATCCTACAGCCTCTTCGCTCCCAGACTGTCATGTCTGCCTCCACCACCACCGCGATTATCGTGGTGGTGAACGTGGTGGTGGTAGGGTTGTATTTCTTCATCACCTCACGATACCGCCTGGTCTGTGCCTATGATCCCGTCACCACCACAACCACGTGGGTCTTTGCGATTGGTCAGTTTTACATGAACAACAAGAAAGCTGTTGACTTTCTGGATACTGTTGTGTTCGGTTTTGGCATTCCTGTTATAGCGATCGTCGTGGTAGTGGTGACAACAGCAGTGACTTTACTCAAACTCCGTGAAGCAGCAGCCTGGAGGGCTGGCACCTCCTCCAGTACAGTTGTGTCAGCACGAGAAGTGGCACTGACCATGATGTTGGTCTACAATTCCATCTTCTTTGTCATTTGCGTATTTCCATTGGCCATGCGCAGGTTAGTGACTGGATCCACATTCTGTGAAATCGTAAACCAATCCGTAAATCGTCAACTTTTGTTGTAGAAATCAGATGAACATGATTATAATGTGTAAGTAAATGTATCTATAACTCTCTCTCTCTCTCTCTCTCTCTCTCTCTCTCTCTCTCTCTCTCTCTCTCTCTCTCTCTCTCTCTCTTGCTTCCTCAGCTGCTTCCAATTGGAGCGAGGACATATTGCAAACAGCTGATTTGCTACCTCGCGTCATCAAAGTTTCCCAGATCTCATTCGTGAACCCATTACATTCTGTACTATTATACGCTGGTATTCCTGTGTTATCAATCATGCTTACAAGAAACTTTAAGTCCTGGTCTTTAGGTCTGTTGATAGTGACTATCACCTTTAGATTGCATGAAAAGGTTTGAATTTCCGACTGTGCAGGGTTAACACGCCTGGCTTCTTGTGTCTACCCCTGTCCTGTGTTGCTTCTACCAGATCAACTGAGTCATTGAGGCGGTCCTGTTTCTTCAGTTTGGGAATGGCAATACCATCGGATAGAGTAAAGGTCAAGGATGGTCCTAAACAAAGCTTTTCTGGGTTAGCTCAGAATGTTGTTGAAGAATGACAGGAAAAAAAAAGTCATAAACATGCGAACAAGACCATTAACTTATGCATCATGAAGACATGCCCAGGCTGTGTCATACGCAGCCTTGAATTATAGCTGAAGGAAGACAAAGGCCACACCTCGTCATAGCTATACAGAATTCAGATTTTGGAGAAAATGTTGATGAGAGAGTTGTGCTATCTCAGCAGTACAACAATAGTGATCGGCAAAGGGTTTGCTATGGGCTGGTCATAACATTTAAACAGTATATTGCCAACACGATAAGAACAGTGATGGCGATGAATCATAGCTTGACTTCAGCCAGATTTTGGAGTGCAGCTTGTCAACATAACTGGTGCACTCACAAGCAGAATACATGCGGAGATGGACCTTATGTCCTAAGTTTTTTGCTATATTTCCTTCAATTATTGTGCTTTCTTCCATTGAGCTTTCTGGTGGTGACTTGTTCATTGTCATATTCAGCATTAACAATCTATTGGGCTTTCGTAATACCATTCTTCAAGACGTTTAAAGTGATTGTCTCAAGTGAGAACAGACTATAACGATTTGTTTACCAAAGAGGCATTTAGATGTCTCCGAAAGTGCTGTGAGCTCATACACTTAATTGAAATCCAAAGTCTTCCAAACTTGTCGATTATCTTCTTCAAATAAAACAATACGTATAAACGAAACACGCTACAAACACCCTGTTGAATATGCGTTATTATCGTGTACAATGCGGAGAAGCATTACTATTCCGTAATGTGCCTTTTGATTGCCTAATCATGCTAACGATAAACGAGGCAAAATCAAGATTTTGAGTTCTGTAAAACTACAAGAAAGTCGCTGCGTCTTCTCACTTTTTATGTCACATTTGCAGTTTTCTTTGCAGCTATATTTGGATTCGATATTGCGCATTGATGAAATAATTATCTGAACGGTGGAAATTGATTTCTTGAGGCTCATATACCTAATCCAAACATCAGAGATATGAAGGTATGTAATAGTCTTTAAATGTTATAACCGATGTGAACTTTGGTCACCCTTTTGGCTGCCATCGTGTTTGTAAAACTGTCAGATGGATGTAAGTGGCATATCCAATGCATTCTTCATTCATGTAATGAAAAGTGCTTTAAAATGTTACACCATATTTCTGTGCTAAGTCAGTCATGTGCCGTTAGTCCACACGGACTTCGGACAGTGGCAACATAAAATGAAACCGATACATGATCATCACTTGTGACAAATTAGTTACACGCAAAAAAGTCGGACTGTCAAATGTTACAGAGAGAGAGAGAGAGAGAGAGAGAGAGAGAGAGAGAGAGAGAGAGAGAGAGAGAGAGAGAGAGAGAGAGAGAGAGAGAGAAGAAACTCGAAACTCGAAACTCGAAATCTTTAATGAGGGTGAATAGATAAGCTGGAAGCTTTTCTACACTATGTCCTCAAAAATAACAATAAACAGAAAGGAACAATTACATCGATTGACAAAATTAAACACGGCAATAAGAAAAACAACATTTTTGTTTAAAAATAGAAAATAGTAAGCAGTCTCATCATAACGTATTACCACACACACACACACACACACACACACACACACACACACACACACACACACACACACACACACACACACACACACACACACAACTGGACATACGTAAACATCACATAGGCATACATAAACATTTCATAAGTCAATCATGTCATATGGCTTATAGCACAGCCGACCACGAAGGCCAACTCAAGGCTGCTACAACTTGTTTGTGTCAAAAGGAACATCAAACTTGGGAGAATATACAGTTAAGTGAAACATAATTTACAAATGGTCTATGAGGTATTTGAAATATGCCTTTTTAAACGATGTTAAACTATTTTTCTGTTTTAAATGTGTAGGTATTACATTCCATAATTTACTACCAGAGTAAATCAGGGATGACTTGAAAAGATCAGTTCGTGGTCGAGGGGTATATAGGATATGTTTGCCTCGAATTTTAATTAATGGGAATTTGTCATGAAGATAAGGTGGCGCAAGACTATTAATAATTTTATACATAAAGACAGCTTTATTAAAGCAACATTTTTGATCGATTGGAAGAATGTTAAGATTTTTATAATCACTAGCTTGTAGAGAAGATTTCAAGAGTATCAGCTTAATAGCGCGTCTGTACATGCTTTCTAGTGGTTTTAAGCAATTTTTGCTGGCTAAATCCCAGCATGTAGAGGCGTAGTTAATGTCTGGTTGTACATATGCATAGAAATATAACTTTCTAGTATGTTGATCAAGGAAATTCTTGATTCGGTTCAACAGGAATATTTTTTTAGATAATCTTTTAGACAAATCAGAAATATGATTAGACCATGAAAAATTATTATCAAATGTAAGGCCTAATAATTTGTGTGATTTAACATCTTCTAAGACTTTATCTTGTATACGTATTTTAAACAAATCAACTTTCATATTTTGACGTTTTTGTCTGGTTGTAGTCATCATAAATTTAGACTTTTGAGGATGGAGGGCCATATGGTTCAAATTAGTCCACTTTGCAAGCTTATTGAGATCATTCTGTAATTTGGAAGATGAAAAATAGAAGCCACAAAACACCCATGAGATAATGGCAATATTTCGGTTTATTTCAACCTTTCTCAAGCCACACTGGCCAACTGACAAATATAACACTTAAGATTACTGTTGTTGTGTCACTGAAAAAACGTTCACTAGAAAAGAGTTCATTTAGAGCGAAGTTCACTGGAAAAAAGGAGTTCACTGGAGGATGGGGGATGGAAGGGGACTTGTTGGAGGGCAGAAAAAAAAAAATCTGTAATTTGATACATACTGAGTCAGCATCTTTGTCTTTATTATGGAGAGTAGTGTCATCAGCAAAAAGCTCACAGGGAGAAGGTATATGCGAAGGAAGACCATTTATATAAACTGAGAATAAGATAGGCCCCAGGACTGATCCTTGGGGAACGCCATAATTTACTGGCATAAGAGAGGAAGTAATGGAATTTTTTAAGACTACTTGTCGCCTACAGTAGAGAAATGAGGAAATAAGTTTAAGAGCTTCAGCGGATAAACCATACAATGTTAGTTTTTTTAACAGTAGATTGTGATCTATAGTGTCAAATGCTTTAGCGAAGTCGACAAAAATTGTTCCTGTGAAGAGATCATTGTTTATGTTTAAATGCCATTGCTCAATTATATTAGTGAGCAAGGTGTGACAAGAATGATTTTCTCTAAATCCACTTTGATTAGAATGTAATAAATTGTATTTCATGAAATGTTTGTGGATGTTATATTTGATGTGTTTTTCAAGGGGTTTAGATAGAGTAGATAGGATAGAGACAGGTCGGTAGTTAGAAGGATCAATGGGATCACTAGATTTTAAAAAAGGTAAAACTTTAGCATCTTTGAAGGATTGTGGATAAGATTGTAAATACATGTAAGATGCTCTGATACAATCGGAGCAGCAATTTTCAAAATATTACCATCTATATCATCTAAACCTCGAGAACTGGACTGATGTAATGAACACCATTCCTTATAGACTTCATGTACACCAATGAACTCGATTTGAAAATTAGATTTTATGTTTTTTTGATACACAGTACGCTTTTAGCTCAAGTAGGTCATTGTCTTTTGAACAGTCAGCTTTGATCGTCTTTTCTGCAACAGTTGTGAAGTGATCATTTAAGAGTTCCGCAGACAATGTTCTCTCAGAAGGAGCACTAGATGGCAAGGTTTTACCGGAGAGCTCATTGATAGCTTTCCAGATCGATTTAGAATCTTCTTTACGGGAAATAAGGTCACTGAAATATTCCTTTTTGGCGGCTCTTTTCATATCCGTTACCTTATTTCTTTGCTTTTTAAAATCATCATCTTTACCATTTGTTTGCAATAGAATATCTCGTAAATTAATGGCCTTATCGATTTTTTTTTTTATTATACCACGGTGGCTTACCCCTTGGTTTGACACGTTTAGTTACCGATGGCACGTGTTTGTTAAAGACAGAGATAAATATGTCATACCAAGCAGCCAGTGCTCCATCAGGGTTATTGTACTGATACACCTCAGAAAAAGTTGCGTTACACAAATCGGACAAGAAATTGTTAGTATCGAAATTTCTATAGCTTCGAAAAGATACATATTTGTGAACATTTCTGGGAATGTTAACCCCCTTTTTGGACCATGTTAGACAAATTGGAAAGTGATCACTGAGACCGTATACAGGCACAGATGTTTCTATAATATTAAATGGGTTTGTTGCGTATATGTGGTCAATTAGTGTTTCGGAGGATATAGTTTTTCTTGTCGGCGTGTTAATTAGCTGTGTCAAATTCTGTAATTCATAAACCCGTTTCC
>CM065729.1:28665970-28668470 GCA_033310375.1 Conus canariensis | reverse complement strand
AACCCACTCTCCTTTCTCCCATACCCATTCTTATTGACACCAAGATTTGTAGATCGTGATCACCTTGATCGGCCTCCCGTACAGGTATGTGTGGAACCGTATAATTCCAAAGACCACTGCCAGCACCTCACAGTCAGTGTTTTGGTAGCTGCTTCGTGTGAAGTCAAGTGACGTGGATGCGATGGCAACCGGGTATCCATCCTGAATGATGGCTGCACCCAGTCCCTTCATGGAACTGTCGTCCTCCAGCACTGTCGGTTTCATTGAGTAAAAGAGCTTGAAGCATATGGTTGATGACACCAGCTTCTTGAGGTTGTTGAACCAGCGAATGACGTCTTTCGACATGATGAATGGGACTTTTTTTTTCAACAGATCCCTAAGCGGTTGCGACTCCTTGTTGAAGTTTCAGATGAACGTCGACAGATATGTTACCATGCCAAAGAATCTCTGTAGGTCTTCTTTGTTTTCAGGTACTGGCATGCTCTGGATGGCTTGGATTTTGGCTGGATCCAGGCGAATCCCGTCCTTGGAGTATATATACCCAAAGAAGGAGATCTCGTCTTTGCATATGTTGCACTTTTCTGAATAGTAGACGAGCCCACACTGCTTGACTCTTTCTATCAGGTGCCTGAGGTTTGTCATCGTGCTCCTGCACATCCTTGCCGTGCACGCATACATCATCTGTGATGCCGGCCACGCCTGAGATGGCTTCCCGTATCTCATCCATTCTTGCCTGAAAGTTGTCTTGTGATACGTGCAGTCCGAAAGGGAGTCGTTTCCAGCAAAAACGACCGAAGGGCGTGCGGAACGTGGTCAGCAGTTGGCTGTGTTTGTCAAGGTGGACTGACCAATATCCTGCCTTGGCGTCCATCTTGCTGAAGATACTAACGATCCAGCAAACTTCGGATTGATATCCTAAAGCACAGGAATTTTGTGGGGACCTCGGTTCAAGACTGCGTTGAGCTTCTGGGAATCAATACAGATGCAGAGAAAGCCATCTTTTTTCACTGAGTAGGCTAGACTTGAGAACCAGTCTGAGTGCTCTTTGACTTTACAGATGAATCCCTGCTTAACCATTTTCCCCAGCTTTGCTTTTAGCTGTTCCTCAAAGTGTACAGAACATTTTCTTGTGGGATCAATGGGGGGGTTCTGCTTCTGGTTTGGGGTATAGCTGGGCTGGACCCTGAAAGTCACTGGGTGTGTCAAACTGGCTTGGGTAAGCCTGCCTTAGGCTTTCAACTGATGAAACGTCTGTTGTGCTGATTTCACTGCAGTTGGTATTAACCAACTTTAACTTCTCCCAGGTGGGCAGACCGATGATGGCCCTTCTAAATGAACCACATAGCACTTTGCCTTGGTGAGTTTGCCCTTGTGACTGAGCTCAAGCTCGAGGCTACCATGGCAGGGAATCTTCTGCCCATTGTATACCATCAGCTTGGTGCTTTTGACAGCTGTGATAACTTTGGACGGATTACGCTTTCCGTATAGATTCCAGCATGTCTGTAGAGTGAGGGTGTTGCCAGATGCCCCAGAGTCAAATTTCACCTTAAGCGGTATCTTGCCTGTCTTTTCTGGAGCCACAACATCCATCGTTGTGAATGCTTCACTGCGGACGCTGGAAATGTTGATTGTGTCATGCTGGATGTCGTCGTCGTCACTTGTGTCCTCACTCTCCGACGCCATGTCGTGAATTTTCTTTCTCCCTTTTGTTTTCCTTTTGCTGCCACTGCTTGGTGTACGAACCAGGTCTTCTCTCTTTCTCTGTCTGCATGTCCTTTGCCAATGTCCTTTCTTTCCACAATGGTGACAGGTGCTGTCAAATGTTGGGCATTTACGTGGGTCATGGGAAGTGTTGCAACTCCCACATGACCTGACATTTTGAGCGTGTTTGTCGAAAAGCAGGTCAAGCCTGTTCTAGGGTTGAATTGTGGAAATTTGCTGTGACCAGCAACTATGGCTTGGGATCGTCTGCCTTCAGCCAGAGCGTCTGCCAGTTTGTATCCTTTCACCTTTCCCAGCAGGTTGTGCAAGTAGTCTTCATATGGAGTGGATGCTATGATCAGTTCTATCAGCCTCTCTTCCATCTCTGTTTGGTCAAACTCGCACTTCATCGCCAGAGTGCCCACCCACAAGCGTCTAGAGTATCATCCTCACGTTGCTGACACTCCATCAGATTCAAGTGGTGTACTCTGAGTTTGATCTTGGTCTTGAGTAGGAATTCGAGGAATTCCCACAGCTTGTCTGGTTTGCGTTTGTCCTCCTCTTATAGGCTGGACACTTGTAGTCGTCTGGTGCCCTCGTCACCTATGCCACGCAGAATCTTGAGCGCTCTTTTCCTATCCCCTGTGATTTCTTCATCTTCACAGTACACGTAGAGACCGCTTTTGAACAATTGTAGAGCTTCCTCGTGATTGTCAGTAGCTCAATTCACTTCAGGTATGCGTGCAGCAGCCATGATTGTGTATTTGTATGGCTGCAAATGAGATATATATAGTCAGTA
>CM065729.1:28623470-28655970 GCA_033310375.1 Conus canariensis | reverse complement strand
ATGTTTCCTTTATTTATTTGATTATTCTAAAAATGTATTTTCTAAATATATTTCTGTATCATGCTTTTATTACCTTAACCTTCACTATCGTTGTTAGCATTATCATTCAGTAATACTATTGCTAGTATTGATACTACCACCACTAACATTGACATCACCATCGCCTTCGCCTCTGGGACTGTTGCCACGGCAACCCTGCTGTTTAAGAAACCTCAAACCCATTCTCCTTTCTCCCACACCCATACTTATTGACACCAAGATTGGTAGTAATCTTGTCTTTTTTTCAATATCTTGACCATTATTAGTATTCCTATCAGTAATATTATTATCATCATTACGACTTTGACTCACACATTATTTCTCTTCCAACAGCCTCGTTCTCATTCAACGCCTTCTTCCTTGCGCTGAACTCTGAAGCGATCTGAAGCGATCAAAGCTAAGTGAATTTTCGTTATTTTATTCGTTTGTGACTCACCTGAAGAAGACCCAAGAGGTCGAAACGCGTTGTGTTTTGTCTTGTGACTCGCTTGTCCACGTTTCTCTGGGCGGTTCGCTAACATTTATTTAAGATTTGTTTAGATTTCCGCCTGCAGTCGTCTCACTTTGCAATTAGATGTATGAGTTATGTTATTCATTTTTGGATGTTGACCTCTGCACCTGATGACGTGTTCTCAGGCAGGTAGACTTGTCATGGTCTGGTTAAGTTATACGAGGGGAGCACCACATCATCCGCGAAGTCCAGGTCTTCAAGCAGAATGCAGAGTGAATGATGCATACGTCCGCCTGCCTGTTGTGATGATCTTTGTTGTGATTCAGCCAATGATCAAGTGATAGAGGAAAGACGACAATGTTTTTCCTGATTTTACCTCAAAGCCTTTTGATAGTGAGCATTATGACCAACTGTGCATGATATATTGTGATATGTACCCAAGATCACGGAACAGAGCTTCATGGCTATTTGGCAGTGTCCTAAGAGTTTCCACTGCATTTGTTTTTTTCCACGCTGTCGAATGCTTACTCGTAGTCTATATATTTAACATTGAAGGGGGATTTCTCCCTAACACTTACTCCATGACGATGCATAGCGTGGTCATCTAAATTTATCGAATCTTTCTATAATTTTGTAGCCCCCTTTTCACAATAGCAAGCCATGTTCACATAGAAAACTCATTATCGGAGCCACCCGATACAGAAGAAGATATTCTCTCCAAATCTCTCCAAACGTATGATTTTTAAGAGATCTGTGTGGATGAATGTTTCAGCTGTTGCTTCCAAGTGTCCCTAGAAAGTGTGAGCATGATGAAACGCTGTTTCATCAGAGTGTAAAATCGAGACTCTCACACAGAGTCTAATGATTTCAAGTTGGCTTGAGGCCTTATCCTGTCGGAACTGAGCAATTTATCCCCCCTCCCTCCCATACAGCCTACTGACTGTACGGGACAGAGCAAATTATTCTATGCTTCCTCCGCTTCGTTATATATGTATGTGTTTCTTTTTGTTTGTTTGCTTTTGTTTTTGTTTGATTTGTGTAACGTACTTGGTTTGTCTGACAGTCAGGCAATATCTATAAATCCTTACTGATAATCCAACAGAGAGACTAATAATATGCGGACACTAACCCCCCATCTTATTTTGCCCGAAACCCTCCATTTCACAAACAATCTCGTCCATCTCATGCTACTTTTTGCCAAAACTAACACCTTTTCTACAATCAAAATTAACATGCAAAAACCTCCAAAAATTGACGTAATCGTTATTTTAAAATGGGGTTTTCGTGCAAAACAAAGATGATGATTTAGAGGTCCGCATATCATTAGTCTCTCCGCTCTTCTGATTAATCTTCTACTTCCAGCACTACCAACAAATCAGAACAAACAACCGGCCTTCCATCTTGGTTAGTTATTTTTACACACACTGAATTTATAGGCCCTTCAACTAATTCTTTAAACCGGCTGTCTTCACCAAATGTGCTTAACTGATAATCGCAAAAACCCGCCTTAATTGATGGTAGTACTCCTAGAACTGTAGATGGATTGCCATCAAATAAATTAGTACTTGTTTTTAACTCTCGTAAATGGACATACAGCATCGGGTTAACGAGAAAATCACATGGTTCATTACCTTCAAATTGATAGATGTTTTCTCTTGTACTAAATTTATAAGATCTGCTAGTACTGTGGAAACCCAAGATTCTAGCAAGGCCTTTAGGAAAAGTGTATTCTCTTTTTTCTTCTAGTGGAAAATGCATAGTAATTCTGAGGTTTGCTTCGTTAATTTTTAGCAATATGCCTAATTCGTTAAATACTTCTTTTAAAGAACAAAAGCTGTAATAGCCTTCTGGTATTTTTTCATGTTATTTGATTGCCCCCTTCGTTACTAATATTAATCCAGTTATTCTGAGCTTCTTCAGATATATTAAACCACTTAACTTTAAAACCAATTTTTCTAAGAGCAACCCTACTATTACCGCGCCTATTGTTAATTGGATACTTTAAGAACACACTTGTGTTTTGTTTAGTTATATAAATGTACATCCTTTTTAAATCCTTTAAAAAAAATCTATTTAAAAATGGAACCTTTTAAATATAATGAAAGTGCCACTTACGATGTAGGAGGGGTTTATGAGCCCAAATCTTTGGACTTTAGTAACCTAACCATCGCAGTGGATGAATCATATGGCTTCCAAGTCAGACTTGTAAACCCACTAACTAGATATTTAAATCCTCCAATAAAGAGTGATAGAGTGCCATCAGCATGGTCAACTCACCCCACGGCTTTTTACCAGAATCAGTTAAATTTTGCCATTTACTGCTCAACCACTGGCTGCGGTGTTTCATATGCAAACCATTTAAACCACCCCAACCTCTTAGTAAGGTCAGTATATAACTTTCATGTTTATTACCAGTATAGACGCATACTAACTGAACTACAAGTACGCCTCCCCAACGACAACGCGTTTAATCCATTTCTCAGCTCAATGGACAATAATGCATATGAAAGAATCTGCAACGAATTTAACATTAACCCGTCAAATAACTTTAGACAAAAGTTAGACCGCAATCACGGGTTAGGCACATTGTATTTGTGGGGTCAGCGTAGAGAATATAATTTTGACTACTGGCCCGGCCACACCTCTTTTAAGCCAAACTCCCAAGTTAGATTGGGATCAATAGAACAAAAACACCCCAATGCTTGGGCAACATTTATCTTGGATAAAAGTGAAGGCCTAACAATGCCAGGAGTGCAAAGACTTAATGACTCCATACGCACGTACGTTTGGTGTCTATTAGGAGCGCAAGCACAGACCAAGTCTAGCATAGTGGATCAGTCTACAGGCTTTGACGCCAGAAAACAATTTCTAGCCAATTTAGAAGATGCTATTAACTCTGCTGTTGATTTGCCTTCCAGCATACAAAGGTACCAAAACGTTCTTTCACATGCTAGGTCAAAGGTTGACTTTGTTGTGGTCATGGATTATACATGCTGCCTTCTGACCTTAGACTACAGATTGGCATGATACAGAATTACAATAATGAAATTCTCATAGCCGAGACGATCAAAACTTAGGACACAATCAAGGCTTAAACACAAGGCCCGCGCCAGCCATTTTAAAAAAAAGTATCTATCCCTGAAAGCGACCCACCGCCACCAGTTATAAGCAGCCCGCAGCCAGAAAGCGACCCCCCACCCGTTGATGTACCTCACCCCGACAGACACACTAGCGAAAAGACGGCCCTTGTTGTGTTTTTAACTTTTACTGGACTGGCTATACTTTATTTTACTAAAAATTAAACCGGCAGCCAGCACCCCCAAAGTCCACAGATGGTCAGCCATATAACCAACCACTTTGCCTATTGTAGACAAAACCCAACTAACAACACCGCCTATTATGCCAGGCAGTGCACCAAGCGCTTTGACAGCTAACTTCTTTAATAAGTTTGCCAGATGGTGCAATTGTTTTCTAATCCAGCTTTTACCGGGCTGAGGCGTTGGAGGTGCTACTGGCCCTGTTGGCTCACTGCCGGTTAATGCAAAAACCAGTGTAGAGATAGCAAACCCAATGGCCGTTAATATACTAACTATTGTAATCCCCCGCTCTCTGAACAGAACCCTTATTCTTTCTGCTAACGTAGTATTTTCATGAAGGAGACTGTTTATAGATTCTCTGATTCTGCTTGTTTGGTATGCTATTTGTTCTCTGTTAGTAGACAGCATTTCTAACCTGTTTGCCTTTAGTTCCATTAACTCCTGTATTTTCGCCTGTATTCCAGCCTTTTCTTCTAGCTCTAAATTGTTATCATCTGCATCAGCCAGTTTATTTTTTTCTTCTCTTATCTCTCTATCTAGCTCGCCAAGTTTTGCCAAGTTGTTTTTTAGCTCGTCATTTATTCTCTGTAGAGTAGCATCAAGAGCCCTGATTTCACGCTGAGCAGCTTTAAAACCCTCGAGTTCACGCTCAGGCAATGGAGGATCATCAATTGTTTCTAAAGCTGCTTCTTCATCAGGACTCAGCCCACCTTCTCTTTGACTAGGCACTTGAGAATCAGCAATTGTTTTTAACTGTGTTTCTTCATTAAAACTCGTCTCAATTTCTGTTATTACTTCATCTGCTCTTCGACTTAATTCTTGAAGAGGTATGTTTTGCATTTCAGATCGCGCTGGCAGCCTTTGCTTCAAGTTCTGTAAAGCACTAACAGCCTCAGACCTTAGAGCAGACTTCCTTGGATCTGCAATATTTAATCGCCTTCTGACCTGAATAGGAATCTCCCCAAGTGAGCCCGGGGTTAAAAACTCGGAGGGGTCCCGGCTATCAGTAACTTGTTTACGCATTTGTTTATTGCCCTTCTTATATTTTATAAACAAATGACCTTCCTCGTCTCCGCCCACTTTTCCCATCTCAAAATCGTTAGGATCGAGCACGACTGGCAGCCTTCGTCTTATACTTCTATAGAATGATTCAATTTGTTGTCGCAATAGTTCTTGACGATGCCTATGGAGTAAAGAACTCGCTTCTGCTCCTTCAAGTTCATCTTGCAATGAAGGACTCGGCTCTCTTACTTCATCTTCATCTTCTTCAATAGGATCAATCGCGTCAAAATCTTCATCAGCCATATTTATATATTTATTATTTTTTGTTTTATAAAAAATGAACCCATACGGCTGCGACCTTGATCCATTCAGAAAAGCGAAGGAGCCCCACGGCATAAAAGGCATAAGACAGACTGTGCGCGTTGTAAATAATCCATCAACAATTGAGCCCAATGAAATGTTAACAGTAAGATTTAGTGACCTCGGACCTGACGATGTTATAATGCCGGGCACTGCCAAGCTGTCATTCAAAATAGATATTGAGTCGGCGGATCCTAATGCTACTGTCGTTGCTAACCTGGGCAGGGCCATCATTAAAAATATGGTAATTAAACTGGAGGGCAGAGAAGTCTTCTCACTGAGTAGCGCAGACATTTTTAATCTCTATTCGGACCTGTGGCTGCCTAGAACAGAAAGAAAAGACAAAATCTTTCAGGGGATCCAGAGCCCAAACGGTCTTAAGCACAGGCTTAATGCTGCAGATGCAAAGGAAGACGAGGGAGACCAGGCAATAGCGCGAGCATTTAAGAACAGATTTTGCATCCCTCTAGATTTTGAACTGTTAAAAACCCATCAGCCATATTACCAAGGCGCACTAAGAGACAAACTTACTTACGAACTGACATTCAATGACAGCGGGTCTGTTATTTTATCAGATGACCCTCAAGCCAAATACACAGTCAGTAACATCTCTCTTAATTTTGATGTTGTTACTAACCCCGAACTGGCTAGAATAATCTTAAACCAGTATAAAAGTAGGGCGGTTGTTTACTTTGAAAGAGTTTTACACCACAGTCTAGCGATTAAAAACAAGCAAGACGCCGTCTGGGAAATAGCTATAAGCAATTCTTTAAGGTCCCTAAAGGGGGTTCTCTTGCTATTTACTAAACCCTCAGCTCCTTTTCAGAGAGAATCTGAGGTGTTTTACAACCCCAAAATTGAGCAGCTGTCTTGCACAGTAGATGGCAAGCCTTTTCAGCTGTATTCAGCCGGACTTTTACCCGACCAACACTTTGATGAAATAAGAAAATTGTTTGCTGGAGGCAGACAGACAAGCCCCACAGCCGATCATGTGTGTAAAAAACTTCACCTTCACGATGTAAGACTCGAAGATTATCTAACAGACAAATATGGACTATGGCTGGATTTTAGATCCACGTATGGCAACAGACTGCACGGGAGTGGAAGAAGGGTAGAGTCAGATGGCATACTCATACAGATTAATAAGGAAGAGGAGGAGAATGGCCAGATACAAATGCACGTTTTTGTGGTTTATGACGCCCAGCTGAACATTGAAGAAAATAGACTGAAAGAAATAGCCTATTAAAACAGATGGATAGTTTGAACTTTTTGCCTAAAGACCCGCACTGTTCGCTTATTTGTGGGATTACTGGGTGTGGGAAAACTGTCTTCGTGCTTGATTTGTTACAAACAGTCTACAGGTTTCATTACGAGTACATTGTTATATTCTGCACAACCATTAAGCACAACAAGTCTTACAAAGAAAGGCAGTTTGTTTGGACAGACGAGAATATATTTTTAGTTGATCCTACCGACAAGCTAAGCGACTGTTTAGAACATTACTATAGGCTATTTGAGGGAACCGAAACGCTGTTTATTATTGATGACTGTTCAGCCGAGCAAGACATTGTTAAAAAAAGAAGGACTCTGTCTAAGCTAGCCTTTAGCGGAAGACATGCATTAGTTTCTGTTTGGCTCTTAACTCAAAAATACAATGCTGTCTTAAAAGACTTTAGATCGCAGTTAAAATCAGTCATCTTATTCTATACTAAGGACAGGGATAGTTTTGAAGAATGTTTAAGTGAAAACTATATAATCAGGGACAGGGATGAACTAAAAAAAATAAAAGAGCAGCTAGAAAAATCTAAACACGCTAAACTATGCTTACGAACTGACCCGCCAGTTCAATACGTTTGCTTATTATAGATTGCTTATTATAGATCGTTTATTAAAGATTGTTTATTATAGATTGATTTTAACAATTTGTTTATAACAATTTGTTTATAATAAATTGTTTATATTAAAAAGAATGTCTCGAGGACCTGAATCAAAAGCAGAGTTAGCTCCTAAATGCGTTGCAGTAGAGATAAAAGATCTAGCAGATACAACTGACTTTGATCTAATAGGAGTGGCAGGAAATGTTTATGGATTTGAGTACACCGACGATGGTGTTTACAAACGAATAGAAATTGAAGATAAAAAAACGACAGCAATATCCTACCCTGGAAGAGATAAGAAATCTAAGGGCAAACGATTTTGGCAAACACGAATACAAACTTCATAAACGAGAGAATGCCTGGGCGTTGCTTCCTGACATTAACTGGGATTTAAAGTTTGAACTACGAAGCCCCTATGTATACTTTGATAAGAAATACAATTTTAGAAAAGCTTTGAATGAAGGACACCTTCTTATTAGCCTAGTCCCAGGATTACAACAGAAAAAGCAGATTGAAATAACTAAGCAGGGCCCTGAATATATGCTGCGGAGAAAGCAGTCCTTAGCTGAAGTGGGGGATGACACCGTCGGCTTAGAATTTAACCCAAAACTAGAATCACTGCCTAGAAAAATGACGATGCTTTTTCGCTTATTTATTACTCCAAAGGAGTCTGATCCTAGTTTGCCAGAGCATACGTTAATCAGAGGCGTACAAATAAAGTCTGAAAACTTGGACGGACCTCTTAGGCTTGTTATTGCTATTACTAAAAACGGGGATGAAATAAAGACTTTCTTATCATCTGACAAAGTTACTGTGATGGTTGACAAAGACAAACTAACAGTGCTTGATTTTATTTTCATTAAGTATGTTGATTTTATTGGGTTTTACTCTGTTGATGAAGTGCTGTCAGAAGGGTTAATAAGAAGATATGTACAAGATTAATCTTAATTAAAAAATTAATCTTAATTAAAAAATGGATGATCAGGCTCAAAAGTTTAGGTTAGAGCAAATAACTGAACTTCAAGAAGAAATAGAAAGTGACTTGGATAAGTATAGGGTTACTAGAAAGAAATATGCTAAAGTTTTAAATACTCTTTCTTATGTGATTACTGGTTCATCAGCTGTAGCGAGCGTAAGCGCTGGATCTAGCGTTGCTCTTTTAGCTACTGAAGCTGGAGCGCCAGCCTCTTTAGCATTAGGGAGCCTTGGTTTGGGTTTAGGTGCTATGTCTATGATTGTGATGTGCTGTTTTAAAAAAATTAACGCCTAAATTACAAAAGCACACTGCCATTGTAGCCCTAGCATCAGCAAAACTTTGTTCATTAAGACTGAGAATAAGCAAAGCATTGCAGGATGAAAACATTACAGCTGAAGAATTTGAGCGCCTTATGGCTGATGGCGAGGATTACAGGCGACAAAAAACTGAACTTCAAAAGGAGTGGAGAAAGACTTTTACTTCGCAACAGGTAGACACTGAGACAATCAAACAGAACATTGAAAAACAAGCAAACAATCAGTTAAACCCAAAATAGACTAAAAAAATAAGATGTGAACTAAAATAAATAAATCATAAGTTTAACAAAAAAATAAATACTATTTTTTTTAACTAACTAACAGGCACTGTGTTTGGTGGGACAACTTGCAACTCTTCACGAACAAACGATCTTTAGGGGCAGGTTTTTTAGACGTAGTAGCACCGCTAGAAGAAAGAGTCTCTCTTAAATAATACACGGGAGGGGCTGTTTTCATAATTCTTTCAACTTCATACACATCTACGCTCCATATAGGGTCTGTGGCTCTAATTCTAACATCGCCCTCTGCTTCTCCAGGCGCATACAAGTATCTTACTTTTAGTCCGAACGGCAAGAGTTTTTGATTACCTTGAATGTCTTCAGTTATGCTAATTTTTTTTTTATTTGATCGCGTTTACTGGCTTAAGACCCGTTGCTTTAAATTCCTCATTGTTCATGGCGCGTAAGATTGCCGGCAATCTCCTAACCCATTCTGTGTTGCGTGTTCTGTCCATAAGGTCTCTGTGGTATTGATAGGTAAACAGGCGCTCAGCCAGATTCTTATTAAAGTTTTCTACTAGAGCCTGGGAGCGATGGTTGCCTGGAATCCCTCTCTTAACTGTAACCCGATGTCTTAAAAACAGTTGGTTTACAGCTCCTTTAAACTCTTTCCCATCATCAACCTGAATCAACCTAGGATACTTTAATGGACCTCGCATGTATATTTGTTGTAAAGCCACAGCCACAGCAGTTGAGCTTTTATCCGTTAAAGGCTCAGCATCTTTATACCTTGAAGCCATGTCAACAACCGTAAGAGCATACTTAAACTTTTTTCTTCTAACTTTGTCATGTGGAAGATACAGCAAGTCCATCTGGTGGGTGTCATTAGGAACTGAGTTAACAAATCGAGGCCTTATTATTCTTTTTGGGGCAGGCAGATATATTTGCCAGATCGCTTGTTTTGAAAGCCAGTCTTTCGCTTCTGATTCAGACACCCTAGCAGCTTTACTCAGTTTATCAATAGCAGCCTTTCCTTTCCAATACCCTCTAGGAGAATAATATATTTTGTACTTCGTATCGTCCATAAGAAGGGACTGTTTGTATTACATTTTAACTATGTTTTTAGATTGAATATGCAAGAAGAAAGATTGCTCCCATAGCACCTATAATAAAGCCTATTTCTACCATTTTCTGATCCTCAGATGGTTCATAAAAGTCAGACAGTTCTGGCGGCGGCGATGTTAGAAACTTCTTTCCTGTCACTAAGTAATATTCATTCATTGCGTCATCAACGTCTGTAAATGTGTGCTCTGCATGCCCCTGTTCTCTTAACTTTTTATTAATAAAGTCTAAGTGAGCAATCCTCCTTTTCTCGTAAGCGTCTCTTGCCTTAGCTAAATCTTCCATTGCCTTGTTATGGCGTTCTCTCTCTTCATCAGACCGCAATTTACTAAACATATAATTGCTGCCAGAGAAAGCCAATGCATTAACAATAGCCCCGCCCACCATCAGAACTAATCCAGACATCTTTTTATAAATGAATGAATTTTTTTTAGAATGAATCTTTTTTTTATAAATCAATCTTTCTATGCATTGATGTTTTCTGGGATAATCCCCTGTGTAACAAGAAAGTCTTTTGAGGCAATCCCTGCCGTTATTACAGCTATAACCTTAAGAACATCCTCAATGTCTAACCTTCCTAGATCAGCCGGCCTCATCTTAAACATTTTTTTTTGCTAACATGCTATATCCTATACTAAGACCGCTGATTACAGCAGAGTGGTAAATCGTATTAATAATCTTTTTTTCGCTCATGTTTTTTATTAACTAAAAAATAATTAAAATAATCATAATATGAAAGACTGTCTATGTGCTTTTTAATTAGATAATCTTTTGTTGCCAGAGCTAAAAATAAGGTTACAACTAGTTTCGGTGAATCTTCTATCTTTCCCATGTTGGGCGGTTTTATTCTTAACAAACATTTTGCTAGGGTTGAATAAACTATAACACCAAAAATGGGCACTGCATAATTAACCAGCGTTAAACTCATGGTTTTAAAAAGGCTTTATTATTTTTATTGCTTTTAAAAAGAGTTTAAAAAATGGATTGCGACGAGCTATTAAAGTGTGAGGAGGCAGCAGACCTCTGTCATAAAGAAAGATTATACTCTCTGGCTGCGTGTGGGAAAACCAGGCAGTATTTAGGTGTTGAAGTAAGTATCGAACAGATTCAGCAATTGTCTACATCAGACGTTGAGAAGTATTACGCCAGGTACGAAGCACAGCTAGGATCAAAAATGGTTAGATCAGTGGGGCAGACAATGATTAGTTTATATGCTAAGTTAGTAGGCAAGATAGCGCCGATTGATTCAGAAGAAGATTTAAAATATGACTTAACACAAGATCCGGTTTTAACCAAGTCCCTAGAATCTCTTGCATGTGACATGTATTATAGATTTGGGACGCTGTTATGCCCATTCATCATGGGATTAATTACTTTCAATCATATTAATTTTAATCATATTAATTTTAATCAGACTAAAAAAAACGAGCGAGCAGGAGAAGACTCCACAGGAGCAGAATGTCCCACAGGCGAGTGTCCCACAAGTGAATCCGCAACTGAGTGTCCCGCAGGTGAGTAGTGTTACTAAGTCTAAAAGTGCTGGCCGGGTTGAGGCCGGCCGTAAACTAGCTGAATGGAACAGACTGCAAAAAGCAAACCAAGCAACAAAACAAAAATTATTAGATAGTAATACAACATCAGCACCAGCACCGCCGCCGCCGCCAACAACAACACAATCAAACTGTAAGATGTATTATTATGTACTGGGGAGTATTGTTGTTGGTGGAGGGCTTTTGGCATACAAGTGTCTAAAGCCATACTTAGCAACAAAGTTACAAACCCCCACAAAAACAGTAAAAGAAAAAGAACCAGCTTCTGCAAAAAAAGTACAACCTCCTGCTGTAGACCCATTTTTAATAAATTAGTTTTTTAATGTGTTGTTAAGTACTGGTTAAGTACAAGCTAAGTACTGGTTAAGTCAGTTATAACAAGTTAAGTACAAGTTAAGTGCAAGTCATGTTAAGTACTAGCTAAGTACTAGTTAAGTTCTTAAGTAAAGTACTAGTTAAGTACTAGTTAAGATCTTAATTTAAGTCAGCCAAGTTGGTTCTCCGGTGGTCTATAGCGTATGTAAACTCGGGATTAACGCAAGTTCGCTTGCTATTGTTAGAGTCTAGTGACTTCTTATTAACAGCAGTTGTGTTTACTTGATGAAGAGTAGAGCGCAGATTAACATTTGTGTGATAAAATACTTTGCGTTCAAAGAGAGCCTGCTTGTAGTTGTCGTGAGTTATATTTTTTTTGACAACTTCTTTACCTATGCCCTTAGCTTTCTTCATTTCAGAAGTTTGGGTAGCAACGCTATACATCTTTGCCCGTAAGCCAACATATTCTTGTATAACCGTCCCATTAAGTTCATCCTTCATCTTTCCAATCACTTTCTTGTTTACAGTTGAATGTAAAGGGCTGTCCTTTGGGTAGTCGCATGTGTCGTACCATCCATCAGCTCCTTTGGCTACCTCCGCCTCTAAATCCTTGTAAAAATCTTCAGTTGGGATGTCTAAAATAAAACTATCAGTGTCTGTGTAAAGGACATTTGATTCTGGGTATAGCGGCTTAAAGTAGTCATATATAAATTCAAGCATTAATAACTTTGACAGCTCTAGCACGGCAAACCCGATAAACACCGGCTTGTCCAACTTCACATTCTGTTTCTTCATCATAATGCCAACCAGGCTGTCACTAAACCGTCTAAAGTCTTGGTAGTTAGGTTTAGAGACCAGCTTAATCGCTTGTTTTTCTTTCGTAACTAATCTTACGTCTTTACGCTTGTGTGGGTTTTCCATCGTCTTGCCAAAACAGCTGTTGTTCATCAACTTAAAGAAGTCTTTTTCTGAAGCGTCAGTGGCCTTGGTTCTAAGATCAGTGTTCTTCATGATGTATGGTTTCATGAAAGGCCCTTGGTCGAAAGTAATTATTCTGTGAACAGCTGTCAGCTTTAACCCATGTCTTAAGTAAAACTGTAACAACCGGTAATGACAAACATATTTAGTTTTGTCTCGAAGGTTAGGCACGAGTTTAGGCGGTTCGGTGGGGCTCATCTTTAATTTTTCTGCGGCTAAGGGGAAATCGTTATGGGGGTCGTGCAACTCTGCGGGATATTCTAAGTCTACCTCTAAGATTAGTCCTATTGGATTATCGGCTGTAAGATTTGACAATAGTCCTACCACCCGATCAACCTCATGAGGCCCATTCATCATTTTAAAGTTTCTTAGTGGCAGTCCTGGCTCATGGCCCACCCATACAGATTGTTGGCGTCTAAATACATTAGATAGTTGGATGGTTTAGTGGGGTCATAATCGTCTAAATGCTTGTTGTTGGCTTTGCGGTAAGGATGGCAGGCCATGCTAATGCCTCCTCTCAGCCCATCCTCAATCATCTGGAGTGTATCCAGATCAGATATTAAGTCAATCTCAATGTTTGTAGACTTTAAGAATGCGTCCCAAGAAAGGCCCGGGGCAGAGATGTACTGTGATGAATCTAAGCCGTAATGTTTCATGCATGTAGATCTGTAATTTTCAAACACATCTGCCAATAAACACACATCGGCCTTCAAGTATTGGTCGTGATAATCGCCCATCGTCTTGCAGTGTAATTCTGTCCAGGCTTTCTGTGCGTATTCATAGTCAGCGTCAGATATGCCTCCACCTCTAAGACGGCTGTAAAAATCGTCTTTATGTGGCAGCGCCGGCTCGTCAAACCTTTCCCACGAGTCCATGTATTCATAAGGATAGACGCCTTTACGGACTAAAGATGGGTCGAAATATTTTTTAGTGATTGGATAGTCTTGCAGAGATCCTGCTAATTTATCTAAACTCCCCATCAGATGCTGGGCAGAGTCATAGAAGGATAAGCAGTCTACAGTAAAGGTCATGTACTTTTCTGATGATTGTGCAATACAGCTAACTCTCTTACATTCAGAAGTTATTGCTTGCATGATAAAGTGCGAATCGTAGCCCCGTAAGTTATGAGAGAAGATTGGCAGTTTCCATTTTTCGGGGTTAACCTTGAGTTGAAGATTGCAGCTGTTGTGTGCTGCCCCTCTGAATTTACCAGTAATGTGATCGTGGTCTCTTACAGTGTCGCCTAATAACTTGCATTTGCATATCCAGCAGTGGGTGGCTGATTCATAGCGCCTTTGGTCTTCGGGAGTCATAACAACGTCTGAGAGATTTAGATTGATTGCGAAGATGCTTCATGTGCTCCAAAAATCGATTAGCTGCGTCAGGGCCTCTGTAAATCTCCGGTTGTGTGTGTCCGCCATCTGACCTAACAGCGACGAAAGCATAAGAACAGATCTGATGGCGGGATAATAAGGTTGTTTTTTGTTCTTGTTGAGGGCCATAGTACTGTGGCAAGATTGATTCAAAGTCAGCATAAACTACGTATGGTCTCATCTGCATTTTGTGTACATTCTTAAAACTAACTTTAGACCCTGGTGGGGGCGTAAGAAGTTCGGTTTTGCAGTCTACAAAACTTTTACAATGCTTCTTATGGCGGGTAGCTGCCTCTATAGTTGGGATTCTGACCAAACACCTTCTACAAAGCTCTTGTTTAGATTTATGCTTTGATGTATATTCTAACAGTCTGCTAATTGATCTAATTAATACATAATGGCTCTTGGAACCATCTGCAAACAAAATCAAGTCTACATGATTGTTAAGGGGTTGACCTAAAGTGGGAGCTTCGGGAGAAATCCTTAGAGGGACTAGATTGTCTACTGGGTTCCATGCGTATATGCTTACGGTTATTGGTTTGTTTTGTTCTTCAAACTGAGATATACTTTCTACACTCACTGGAAAGGGTATGTTATTAAAGTTCAACTCATTTATATACTGCCTATAAATAGATACTCTGCGTGCTTTCCAACGTGATGTAAGTGTGCCAAAACGCACCACATAAAACACATATTTTCAGAGTTTTGTATATTTAAGACTGCCCGTTTTAACACTAACTCTCTTGGGAGAGGGATGTAAGAATTGCCGACTATAGGAGAGTATTTGGTTTGTCTTAATCTGATTTTAATGACTGTTCCTTCAGACCAGCCGGAGCCGCGCAATTTCGCTTCTTCACTTGCATGGTTAAACTGTGTAAGCATGTAATCAGCCCAGTCAGGTGTAAAGTCGTAATAGCTGATTACTTCTTTCTGTCTAGTTGAAACCCAGACTTGCATACTACTATCATCGGGGGTTATATATTCAATCAGAATGGCCAACAACACTTTTGCTGGTGGGTCAATTTGAAGAGACTCTGGGATTTTAGAAATGGCATGTGTTACGCTTTCCTGAACATTTGTGGGGTTAATGATGTCCATGTCTAATTCACTGAACATATTGCCTAATGGTTTGTTACTACCTTCCGACAGTACGTTGTTGGGTATGTTTTTCAAACTTAGACTCACTTGTTGGGTTCATTTTTATACCGCAATATTTACGTAAATTAAAAAAAATAAATGTAAGTAAAAGTAAGTAAATGCGCTTTTATTCTTCACCCAAGCGTTGCAATACTTCAAGACATCCTAATCTTACAAGAACGTCTGCTAATACTTTAGCTTTTTCTGAATCACTACAGTCAATGTTTAACTCTTTGATTGCTTCGTCAAATAGTTCACTATGATTTTTGATTAAATTGTTTACATCATTCTCAAACCCAGATTTACTAAAATCAATGTTTAACACTTTCATCGTTTCGTCAAATAGTTCATTACAATTTTCTATTAAAATCATTAGATCAGATTCGCTGTGTTTGGCCGTCATTTTAAACCTAAAAATAAATAAAAAAAAAATTGTAAATTCGGCTGTTATTTATTACTCATAGTCTTTTACTAATCTTAAAAACTGTCCGGGTTTAAAGGTAACAGTTACTCCTTCAGGGTCAGTAGAAGCAGTCAAATCAAGATCTTCAGGGGCTATTTGATCAATTAAAATAGCAAACAACTTTATAACTAGATGAGGCCAAGAATGCGGTAGTTTACTGATGGCGTTCCTTACGCTTTCCCGCATATCGACGCGCTCAAAAAGCTCCGTAATTAATTCTTCAAACTCTTCTCTATCAACCCCCCAGCTCCTTTCCTCCATCTCCCAATCTCTGAATATATTAATAAGCTCTGCAACTATTCCGGGCTTCATTTTTATTCCAAATTAAAAACATCAATTAAAAAAATTAAGTAAGCCGTTCCTATTGTTTTGCGCAAGAATCAGAAGAGGAGAGAGACTAATAATATGCGGACCTCTAAATCATCATCTTTGTTTTGCACGAAAACCCCCATTTTAAAATAACGATTACGTCAATTTTTGGAGGTTTTTGCATGTTAATTTTGATTGTAGAAAAGGTGTTAGTTTTGGCAAAAAGTAGCATGAGATGGACGAGATTGTTTGTGAAATGGAGGGTTTCGGGCAAAATAAGATGGGGGGTTAGTGTCCGCATATTATTAGTCTCTCAGCAGAGAAGTGTCACACAAGGCGGATGCCTCTTACGCAAGAGCCATGCTGCGAGATTGTCAGTTTCCTGACTATAATGTGTTAGTCTGTCTTTCTGTAGGCCTTCGATTCACAAATGAAAAGGAAATAGTCACTAGTCCAATAGGATAATGTTTGTAGCTAACATTGATTTGTGCTGTGTGTGAAGTAAAGTATACTATATGTAGCTGCTTTGTACTGTTTTGAGAATTAAAATGTTATTGCCATTGGGGGGGGGGGGGGGGGGGGGGGAGTGTTACTATACACCCGATGGTCGAAAACATTTACCCAAAACCAGTGTTGCCTGAATTGTTGACGACAATATCAATGGACGTGTGGAAATATGTTTCTGCATACCGTTGATCACTGTTGTTCAATTGACAAAATAAGAAGTATTGAAGTCGACTTCCTATCATCATATATTCGTATGCACTGCACCTTTGATTGGAATCATCATTTCTCAGAATTGATCCATGCTAAACATAAAACTACATACTATTTTCTGTCACAAAACATATCTGAATTTTAATTCCACCACAACAATATTTGACGATGCTCATTTTCGTAATTTCCAGGATTATAACAACGTAGATTTAGAGGGAAAATAAACGCAAAAAAAGTAAAGAAAATAAATGCATTTTATGAAACACGATCAGTGACGTAACGGAGTGATATGTATTTGCCAAATATGTCTTAAACTTGAGCTCTATGATATGGTGTGTGTGTGTGTGTGTGTGTGTGTGTGTGTGTGTGTGTGTGTGTGTGTGTGTGTGTGTGTGTGGCATACATATATATATCTCGTTGTTTCAGATATGGACCGATTATGCGGTTTATGACCAATAACAATATGCTCGGATTTTACGGGTTCACGTTCGTGTCGGAAGTGATCTCTACAATCATTGCCACTGAGAGATGTTTCTGTATCCTACAGCCTCTTCGCTCCCAGACTGTGATGTCTGCCTCCACCACCACCGCCATCATTGTGGTGGTGAACGTGGTGATGGTAGGGTTGTACTCCTTCGTTACTTCACGATACCGCCTGGTCTGTGCCTATGATCCTGTCACCACCACAACCATGTGGGTCTTTGCGATTGGTCAGTTTTATATGAACAACAAGAAATCTGTTGACTTCCTGGATGCTTTTGTGTTCGGTCTTGGCATTCCTGTTATAGCCATCGTCGTGGTGGTGGTGACAACAGCAGTGACTTTACTCAAACTCCGTGAAGCAGCAGCCTGGAGGGCTGGCACCTCCTCCAGTACAGGTGTGTCAGCACGAGAAGTGGCACTGACCATGATGTTGGTCTACAATTCCATCTTCTTTGTCATTTGCGTATTTCCAATGGTCATGCTCAGGTTAGTGACTGGATCCACATTCTGTGGAGTAGTTAACCAATCTGTAAATCGTCAACGTCTGTTGTAGAAATCAGATAAACATGTTTACAATGTGTAAGTAAAAGTATCTATAACAATAAACAAAATGACTCTAGCATTCTATCTCTTTCTCTCACTCCCTCTCTCTCTCTCTCTTACTATCTCTCTCTCTCTCTCTCTCTCTCTCTCTCTCTCTCTCTCTCTCTCTCTCTCTCTCTCTCTCTCTCTCTCCTGCTTCCTCAGCTGCTTCCAAATGGAGCGAGGACATATTGCAAACAGCTGATGTGCTACATCGCGTCATCAAAGTTTCCCTGCAGATCCCATTCGTGAACCCATTATATTCTGAACTATTATATGCTGGTGTTCCTGCATCATGAATCATGCTTACAATGAACTTAAAGTCCTGGTCTTTATCTCTGTTGATAGAGACTATCACCTTTCGATTGCATGAGAAGGTTTAAACTTCCGACTGTCCAGGGTTAACACGCCTGGCTGCTTGTTTCTATCCCTGTGCTGTTGTTGCTTATACCAGATCAGGCCAGTTTGGCCGTTGGTATGGATGACACGTTACACACAGCATACACCCTGCGTAAGAAATGGAAAGAATGAAGGAAGTAAAGAAACTGAGTGAACGATATTGAACGATGTTGACTGGATGACACGGGAAACGACTGAATGAAGCGCCAGCTGGCAGCTCTTCAGTCGGCACTACCCAGGTAGGCAGCCCGTTGTGTAAGCGAGTGTTGATTGTAAAGCGCTTAGAGCTTGGTCTCTAGCCGAGAATAGGCGCTATATAAGTATTCATTATTATTATTATTATCAACTGAGTCATTGAGTTGGTCCTGTTTCTTCAGTTTGGGAATGGCAATACCATCAGATAGAGTAAAGGTCAAGTATGGTCCTAAACAAAGCTGTTTTGGGTTAGCTCAGAAGTTTGTTGAAGAATGACAGGAAAAAACTGCCATAAACATCTGAACAAGTCCATCAACTTATGCATTATGAAGACATGCCCAGGCTGTGTCATACGCAGCCTTGAACTGTAGCTGAAGGAAGACAAAGTCCACACCTCGTCATAGCTACAAGGAATCCAGATTTTGGAGAGAATGTTGACGTGAGAGTTGTCCTCGCTCAGCAGTACAACAATAAGAGTGATCCGCAAAGAGTTTCTTATGGGTTGTTCATACCACTAACCAGTATATTGTCAACTTGATATGTACAGTGATGGTGTTGAATCACAATCTGACTTCAGCCAGATTTTGGTCTGCAGCTTGTCGAGATAACTGGTGCATTCACAAGCAGAGTACTTGCCGAGATGGACGTTGTGTCCTAAGTTTTTGTTATATTTCCTTTATTGTGGTTTCTTCCGTTGAGCTTTCTGATGGTGACTTTTTCATCGTCATGTTCAGCATTAACAATCTATTGGGCTTTTGTAATACCATTCTTAAAGACGTTTAAAGTTGTTGTCTCAAGTGAGTACAGACTATAACGATTTTTTACCAAAGAGGCATTTAGATGTCTCCGAGAGTACTTTTGAGTCAAAATGCTACCACCTTTGAGCGCATACACTTCATTGACATACAAAGTCTACAAACACTCTGTTGAATATTAGCACAATGCGGAAAAGGATTACTACTTCGTAATGTGCCTTTTGATTGCCTAATCATACTAACGATAAACTAGGTGAAATCAAGATTTTAGTTGTGTAGAACTAAAAAAAACATCGAGCGATACTTTCGCCTTTGATGTCATATTTGCAGGTATCTTTGCAGCTATCAATGAAATTATTATCTAAACGCTGAAAATTGATTTCTTGAGGTTCATATACCTAACCCAAACATCAAAGATATGAAGGTATGTACTAGTCTTCAAAAGTTGTAACTTATGTGAGATTTGGTCACCGTCTTGGCCGCGATCATGTTTGCAAAACTGTCAGATGGAGGTAAGTGGTATATCCACCGCATTCTTTTCATTCATGTTATGAAGAGAGCTTTAAAATGTTACACCATATTTCTGTGCTAAGTCAGTCATGTGCCGCTAGTGTACACGGACTTCGGACAGTAGCAACATAAAATGAAACCGATACATGATCATCACTTGTGACAAATTATTTACACGCAAAAAATTCAGACTGTCAATGTTAGAGAGAGAGAGAGAGAGAGAGAGAGAGAGAGAGAGAGAGAGAGGAGAGGAGAGGAGAGGAGAGAGAGAGAGAGAGAGGGGGGGGGGAAGCAAGTAGGAAAGGGTGGATAACTAGAAAACGAACAGCGACAGTCTAACCCTGACGATACATCTGTAAAGACAACGGCAGCACAGGAGGCAGCAGCAACAGGGAACATTGACTGACCCGAAAGTGCAAGTCTGAACAGTAGTGATGTGATCGAATACCATCTCTTGGCACTGGCACCGGAGACTCGGCATCGGCATCATTAAGACGTCACATGTGCAATAACGAGGCTAATGACCTTTCCCTCCCTAGTGACATTCTTCTTCACCGTGTATTTTAGGCAGCGTCAGCAGAGTAGCTGACCTTTCATCTGGCATTTGCATTTCTTAATTGGCCAGTCCACATCAAGAATGTCTGGGCTGTGTGACTGGCAGTGGAATCAAAGACACTATGCATGGTCATTGATGGGGTATATGTTGGTGGGACACAAATGAGAGAGTCACTGAGTGTACAGCAAGGAGGCCAGTAAACTTGCAGCATACGACGAAAGGCAGCGGATCCGATGATCGGGTTACACTGCATTATAATCCGGCAAATCGTCCGTGATAGGCCTTTGGGTTTAAAATGCGGTTCAAGCAGTAGAGACGCTAAGAAATGACAACAAACTGAATTATATCCTGTTTATCAAATTCTCTCTCTCTCTCTCTCTCTCTCTCTCTCTCTCTCTCTCTCTCTCTCTCTCTCTCTCTCTCGCTCTCTCTCTCTGGGGGTGAGCTGTTATTTTCGCATCGATAGGATGCGTTTTCCCCGCCGGTGTTGATGACGTGCGATTTTTGTTAATTAATGCTATTACAAACTATCCATCAGTGACAGTTCAGTGGCTGTTAAGTAGAGAATTTTGTGCCGATTACGCTGATGTAAAAATTAACGAGATCAGCCAGCATGTCAGTTCATAACGCGCATTTCCGGATTTCTTGCGGACTTTTCCTCGGCACATTTTTGTGCTTTTTGGCAGAGCGAGTCAGCTGTGCACTGAAAATGAGAATACGAGTCATCGCAACGAGGAATAGACTGGAGATACTAATGTTTGTGTTTGTGGCCACATACCTGCTGCGTTGTGGTGACATTGAACTGAACCGTGGACCAAACTACGGCAAACAGGATAGTGAGCAGGCATCGGATAATAACAACAGTTCCGTTCGTACCCCTCTTCAGTCTTCGGATGATTTACACTTTCTGGCGGATACGGCTCGGCAAATACTAGATGCCATTAAACGACAAGATGACAGATTCCAGTCCATGGAATCGAACATGGAGCTTATGAGGCAAGATCTGAGTGAAATCAAATTGGACATCGGACTTGTCAGATCCCAGTGTGAACAGATCGATAAACGGTGTGGTAAACTAGAAAGCGAGAGCAGTAGGTGTTTTACCTTATTACAGGACACTGCTGCGGATGTCAATGGACTGTTTGCAGAGAATGAAAACAGCAAAAAAAGAAATAAAGAAACTGACGAAGACAGTGGCTGATATGTCCAAGCAAATAGGAGGACTGAAGGAGGAGATGGACAGACTGGAGAGCTTCTCCAGAAGAGACAACCTCCGCATGTATGGGGTGCCAGCAGCTGAGGGGAGAGAGACGTACGACTCCTGTGCCAGAGCTGTGACGGGGGCCCTGAACAGTGTGGAGGGGGGCAAGACATGGTCAGTAGATGACATCGCTCGGGCCCATCGGTAGGCCAGAGCAGGAACGGTGAACCCCGACCAATAATGGTGAAATTCAATCAATGGAAGGACAAGATGGCAATTATTACCAACAAAGACTTCCGCAGCAGATTGAAAGACAAAGGGGTGTCTGTAGCCAACGACCTCACACACATGCAAGCCACTGTTGTTGCCGAAGCGAAGAAAGCAGGGAAAGTGGCCTTTTTTTTTTTTTTTTTTTTTAGAAAGGGACAGTTAGTGGTGCAGCCCAGGCAACCAGATCCTCGAACCTACGCAGAAGTGGTGGATCCAAACGCCAAGCGGACATTTACGATGTCAACGACGACGACAGAGACGCTTCACCAAGCAGATGACAACTCAGAGAGGACAGTGCATCCTCCGACCGCAACAACTCAGGGGATTCCCCTCTTCGTCATCAGCCAGCGTCACAGCCAACCTGCAGTTCAAGGTCACAGCGTGCAAACCGTGACGGGAGCGAGTCACGCCAGTATGGTGTGCAGGATTTTTTCCACCGCACACAACATAAACAGTCTCGCACCCCAAACAGCACACCTGCGAACAAAACTTCTGATAAGAACCTTCCACGTCGTTCGGACATAAATGCTAGGGAAAAAAAAAAAAAACATAGGACAGACAGGACCATCCATGTGACTTGAAATTCCTGACGTACAATATTGAAAATCTATACAGTAAGCTTAACGATATTTCTTTCATAAAATATGTTGAACTCTTTGATTTCATTTGTATGACGGAAACCTTTGTGGATGACAAGTTTGATTATAATGGAATATTTACTGATTACATAAAGTACTCTGTGCCAGCAAAGAAACTGTCTAAGCAAGGTAGAAATTCTGGTGGTTTGTTATTGTTAACGCGTAAATGTTTTGAGAGGTATGTAACGAGGTTACATTTTAATTGCGAAAATACTGTGGCAGTAAAACTAGATAAATGCGTGTTTCAAGTTGATAAAGACATATTGATGATTGCAACGTACGTTGCTCCAGAAAGCAGTCCTGTTTATAGCAACAAAATACAAAAAGATGGAATCATTCTGTTAGAAGAAAACATTCTTGAAACTCTAAATAATGAAGATGTATACCTGTTACTGTGTGGAGATTTCAACTGTAGGACAGGTCAGGAACAGCCCAACTGGATGAAGTATTTTGTTATTCTCCTGTTACTGATGATGATGATGATGATGATGATGATGATGAGACGACAACTCCATGACTTTAGTAGACAGTCAAGGGATAAGTGTGTGAATAACTTTGGTAAATCTTTGTTGAATTTGTGCTACGTGTTAGATTGTGTTATTGTAAACGGTGCGTGTTCGGGTGATGGTGATGGCCAATTTACTTACATTTCTCCACATGGAAATAGTGCTATTGACTATTTTATCATTTCAAAACAGTTGTTGTTGTGTGAATGTCATTTGTATGTCAGTGACCGGATCGATTCATGGCATTTGCCTGTCGAATTTAGCCTACGAAATGTTGTTAAACGTACGGTCAATTCGATGACAATGGAGAATGAAGAAGAATGTATTGTTTGGTCAAACGATTGCTTACTAGAATATGTTCGTGAACTTAATTTCGATGATTGTAAATGTTGTATTAAAAAAGCTCTCCAGGCTCTTTCTGTCGATATAAATGCCTCTCTGGATACTTTTTTTGTCAAAACGTTATATGGAGCTGCAGCCGCCATGATTCAAACTGTTGGCAACAAGGAAAAAAAACAAAAATGGATGGTATGATAAAGAATGTGCTCAAAGAAGAGAACTGTGAAAAGGTATTTGAACCTATTTCAAAGATAAAAAAAAAAACTTAATGAAACCTATGGGAATAAATACGTAGAAGAAAGGAGACAGTATAAACACCTTTTATTTTCCAAGAGACAAGAATTTGATAAAGAACGAATAATGAAGCTAAAGCTGTCGGCTAATGACCCAAAGTTATTTTGGAAAACCATCAGATCAGTGAACAGAAAAAAAACAGTGCTATATAACGATATCTCTAAGCACCAGTGGTTTGAACATTTCTATAATCTTTTCACACAGCAACTCCTGATCTGGAACAAGAGGAAATCGTAATTGATGACCCGACCGGTGAGTCGCATGAACCCCTTTTTAACAATCCTATTTCTAAGGAGGAAGTTGAATCTAGTATTAGAAAATTAAAAGCGGGCAAAAGCTCTGGCATTGATAAAATAGTTGGCGAGATGCTGAAAAATGCAAACGATGCTATTGTTACCTTTCTCGCAGAATTTTTTAATAAGATTTTGAACAGGGTATCTTTCCGGCAGAATGGTGCAAATCTATAATAGTTCCAATCCACAAGAAAGGGGATGTTAATGTACCTGATAATTACCGTGGTATAGCCCTAACAAGTGTCGTCAGCAAAGTGTACACACGCATTCTAAATAAGAGGCTCACTCAGTGGGCAGAACAAGAAGGAAAACTAGCAGAAGAACAGGCTGGGTTTAGAGTAGGTTATAGTACAGTTGATCACATTTTTACTCTGTACTCTATTGTCCATTAATATCTAGCAAAAAATACAAAACTCTATGTAGCTTTCGTGGATTTTAGAAAAGATTTTGACACTGTGAACAGAAACGTTTTATGGTCTGTATTACGTAAAACTGGTGTTGATGGAAAATTGTATAAAGCTCTAAAAGGTGTCGACAACTCGGTAAAAGCTTGTGTCAGAGACAAACATTCGTATTCAGACTTCTTCGACTGCCCGAGAGGCGTAAAACAAGGGTGCTTACTCAGTCCGATAATGTTTACTTTTCTTTATCAATGTATTGGCCCTAGAATTAATTAAGGAGGGTAAGCACGGGATTCAGATGGTACCAGGATCTATCGAGCTATTTCTGCTGCTCTTTGCAGATGACGTAATCTTACTATCAGATACGGTGATAGGCCTACAAAATCAGCTAAACAATCTAAAAAAAGAAGCAGATAGATTGCATTTAGAGGTTAATTTAGATAAAACTAATGTAATGGTTTTTCGTAAAGGAGGCTACCTTGAAGTAAGGGAAAGATGGACGTACGGAAGTGAAGCATTAAAGATAACGAATACGTACAAATACCTAGGTCTGGTATTTACCACAAAATTAAGTTCAAGTGCTTCTTTGCTTGAAATGAGTAAGAAAGGTAAGAAGGGAGTGATGGAAATCCTGAGATCGTTTCGAAGATTACGTACGATTGATCCCTTTCTATTCTGGAGACTGTTTGATGCCCAAATTGAACCCATCGTAACTTATGCAGCAGAAATCTGGGGGCTGGAAGATGTAATAGAAATAGAAAAAGTTCATACTTTTGCTATCAAGCGATTTTTGGGACTTCCATTGCACTCTTCCAACAAAATGGTTTATGGAGAAACAGGAAGATATCCGCTATCTGTCAGAACAGCAATAAATGAGTTACGTACTGGATCCGATTGGTTAGACTGCCGATGAATAGAATATGTAGACAAGCTTATGAGGTGATGCTAATGCGGCTAGAAACAGATAGTTGTAACTGGGCTTCGAGAGTAAAGAAATATTTTTTATAGAAAACAGCTTTGGAATAGTATGGCTATGCCAAGATGTCGGAATTGAAGAGGGTTTACATCAGAATTCAAGGACAGGCTTATATCATGCTACAAGCAAAAATGGCACTCAGAGATTGAAACTAGCGATAAATACTCATGGTATTATTCATTTAAATCTGTGTTTTAACCAGAGAAGTATTTAACTTTAATTACAAACAAAAGAATGAGAGAAACACTGACAAGGTTTAGATTAAGAGTACACGGCTTAGGTATTGCAAAACACTGGTGTATGGATAAAGTCACAAACTGTGTATTGTGTGGTCAGAATGTTGAAGATGAAGTACACTTTATTTTCCAGTGTCAACTGTTCTCAGACATTCGTCGAAAATACTCCTTCTTTAATATGATTCATATCCAGCCATCAATGAATGGTATAAGGGATCTTTTAACAAATGATAATTCAACCATTGTTGCCTTTGCTAAATATATAGTGGAAGCTACGAATATAAGAAATAAGAAACTAGAACCTAATAATTAAATAACTAAGTCTGTAGTCATTGGATGGTCTGAATGTTGTTGGCCAAGTGTGCGTGCGTTTGAGAGGGTTGATGGGCATGGGGGAGGGGGGAGGGCGGGTGAGAGGGGGAGGGGGCGTGGGGAGCTGGAGGGGGGGGGGGTGAGGGGGCGGCGCGAGAAGTGAAAGAACAGTTGTATTATGAAAGGGGGGGGGGGAGGGATGGGAAAGGGGGGGGGGGGACAAGCTAGGAGAGCGGTGTTTGTGCGACGTTCGCGTATGAGTGGGCGTGTGCTCTTTTTGGTTCTCATGTATGCGTGGCGTGTTGTCAGTTAGGACTGAGGGGAGGGTAAGAGAGTGAGGGTCAAAGGAAGGAGAATGGTAGGTCAGGATAGGAAAAGGCAAGAGTGGATGGGGTGGGGGGAGGGCGGCGAGGAGGGGGACGGGGTGGGGGTGGGGGGGTGCGGGGTGCGGGGTGCGATAGGGAAGGGAAGATAGAATATTCTACGTGTGTGTTTAATTTTATGTCACTCCTTATGAACGTGTATAAGATGCCCGGCAACATTAATACGCAAACACTTTGTAATATTTGTTTTGACTGTATTGTTTTCTACCATGATTATTATTTGTTATGATTTGTGAATGATGCGATTGCTAAAACTATGTGTGGAACCCCCTTGCCTTTATGGCTAACTTCGCTGAAGGCAATAAAACACCAAAGCATCAAAGCGTCAAGCGCCCTTCTCTCTCTCTCTCTCTCTCTCTCTCTCTCTCTCTCTCTCTCTCTCTCTCTCTTTGTGTGTGTGTGTGTGTGTGTGTGTGTGTGTGTGTGTGTGTGCGTGCGTGCGTGCGTGCGTGCGTACATGCGGTTCAAGCAGAAGAGAGGCTAAGAAATGACAACAAACTGAATTATGACCTGTATATCAAATCCATACTCTCTCTCTCTCTCTCTCTCTCTCTCTCTCTCTCTCTCTCTCTCTCCTCTCTCTCTCTCTCTCTCTCCTCTCCCCTCTCTCTCTTTTCTCGTGTGTGTGCGCGCGCGCGCGCGCGCGCGCGCGAGCGCAAACTGTGTCAGCATAGTAAAAATGCTACAATTATGCATATTCTCAATCGAAAGACGGTTTGTTAAGCATTGTACTCAATTAGACAGAAAAAGGTAATACTACTAATATCAATAATATAACGCGCAGCGAGTTGTATGCATGACCTGTTTTCAACAATGTTTATATTTCCATTTTAAATTACATGAATGAAACTGATGACGACGACGACGGTTACGATGATGAAGATTTTCCACTAATGCTGCAAATGATGATGGTGACTACATCTGTATTTGAATTGATACTAAGAAAGAGAATGAAAAAAGCCTTTGTATAACATTGGGTAAGATTAGCAAATTGTTGCTACATTTGTATCATGGTTATCAAAACGCAAGAAGATGATTCAAATACAATTTATGTTTGTATTGTGTCATTGTAGTCACATCCTAGACCAGTTCCGTACCCAGCAGTATATCAACCAGAAAATGCAGAATTAAGATCAACGATACTCCGTTCGCTTGCCATTTGCTAATGAAGGAGAAGTGGAATCAAATATCTAAAATGATTATACCTCCTACACATATCCTCACCTATCCCCAAATTCCAACGTTTAATCCAATACACTCATCGTGGGGTTAGATGAAAAAGCACGACATCATTAAGAACGTGACTTACATGAATTTAAACTGTCCAGAGGTTACTAATAGGAGGCGTACAGATGCAAGAGACCCGTTGTCAAATAGCGTTGCCTAAGGAGCTGGCGGTCGTGTGTTCGAACCACTCATGAAATTAAATGTGCACGGCTTGAAAACCCTCTTCGTCCATCTAGCACCAACGAGGTATGTTACTCAGCTTGTGGCATGTTAAAGGTGACAGAAGGAGACGAATGGGCACTGCATTTCTCCATGCCGTGCCCTAGTCACTGTCAGCCTCTGTCAGTTCACTGTCCCTGTGGCTATGGGAATTTAAACCTTTTTTTTCTGTTCTTTTTAAACATATATAATTACGGCGCTTCCTGATTTAACTGTAGTAGCTAGATAGAAATATGAGTAAATATTTTGTATTGTGCCACCACCTGTGTTGTGAAAAGTGTTATTGAAAGGAAAACTGTAGTAAACGATCCGTATGATAGCGCGTATGAGTAACTACAATACTGGACCAATCTCAGAGACTTGAAGGAGGAAATGTGTTCAGTGCTCCAGAAGACAGCAGCATTCTTGGGAACACTCAGAAAGTATTTTGAGGCGAACGAATACACATAGTCTGAGGTTTAACAGCGTGAGGAAAGAGGGAGAACATATCGCAACGAACAGAAGCTGGGTTTAATTCCAGACTTCAATATATCACATAACATTGCATACATTACTAGGAAATGTGTTTACGATCCAAGCGAGCTGTTGTGTTGCTTTTGTCTTCAAACCAAGCAGATGTATACGATGCTTGTCTTCAAATCAGGCAAATGTCTTCTTTGGTTGATATTCAATTATGCAAAACGGTTTTATTGTTGTTATTATTTCTGCTGTTGCAGCTGCTGCTGTTGTTACTGTTGTTGCTGTTGTTGCAATGTTGTTGCTGATAATGATGATGATGATGATGACGATGATGATGATGATGATGAGTCTAAACTGCTGTGTGGGCAGGGTGGTGATGATGTCTGTGCCGGAGATAAACGCAGGACGACGTCAACAGAACCTGTTCTTTACCTTGTTATGGTTGTTTGACATGGTGTCCTACGTCAACGCCACCTTCAACATCACTATCTACTACAGCATGGGCTCCCGCTACAGACGGACCTTCTGGCAGCTGATGGGTAAAGAACACAGGAGAGACAGCCGCCACAAAGTACAGGTGACCATTACAACATGACTCCAGTCACCTCTGGTTCTCATCTCTGACCTGATGGCGACTCTTTGTGAAGACATGAGCAGCTAGCATGTCAGTGTCTTATGTTGTGAGAAGATGACTTAGAGCAAAGGGACAACAAAGCAGGCGTTACAAAAAAGATATGTTTAAAATGAAATGCACCCTGAAATCAGCCTGCCAATCAACTACATAGACTTGAAGGTGGATGAACATATGTATGTTAAGAAACAAACGATGCAATAAAGGCAGGGAAGCAGACTTAACTTGCTTTGCTATATCATATGTATTGTCCTACCTTGGTAACAGACAGCCGGTCAACCAGTCAAAAAAAAAGACTATACAGGCAAACAAACACACACAAAGAGAAACAAAGGTTGTCTTCTTCTTCTCCTTTTTTTCTTTCTTTTTTGTTTGTTTGTTTGTTTCATTTTTGTGTGTGCATGAATTACAAGTGAAGAAAAGGAAAGAGCATGAAAGAAATGTAAATCGTATTCATCGATACGACCCTCCTGTCGTTAGAGAATATATGCGTCACAGTAAGGTTTGGGCACCCCAGACCAAGAAAGTGGGATACAAGCCCTCTTCTCTCTCTCTCTCTCTCTCTCTCTCTCTCTCTCTCTCTCTCTCTCCTCTCTCACCCACCACACACACACACCACACAGCACGCACACCACCACCACCACACACACACACAACCACACACCACACACACACACACACACACACACACCCCACGCACGACACGCACGCACGCACACACACACACACACACACACACACACCCCACACACACACACACGACACACACACACACACACACACCACACACACCACACACACACACACACACACACACACACACACAAACACACACACACACACACACACACACACACACACCACACACACACACATACACACACACCTACACACACACCTCACACACACACACACACACAACACACACACACCGCGCGCGCGCGCGCGCGCGCGCGCGCGCGCACACACACACAACACTACTCTCTCTCTCTCTCTCTCTCTCTCTCTCGCTTTCTCTCTGTCTCGTAGATAGACAGATAGACAGAGATAGATAGATAGATAGATAGATAGATAGATAGATAGATAGATAGATAGATAGATAGATAGATAGACAGGTAGATTGATTTTGGTAAAGGAGTTATAATTACTCGACATTTTTCTTACGACTTGCACGGATAATATACACGTCTTGATGTTGTGTAAGTGCCGAGATCACGCCTAAGCATGACTCAGAGAATAAAAGAAACTTCTGACAGTCATGATACCATTCATAAGTTTACTCCTCCATCCCAGGTGCTCACACGGCAGACATGGCAGGAGAGAGAGAGAGAGAGAGAGAGAGAGAGAGAGAGAGAGAGAGAGAGAGAGAGAGAGAGAGAGAGAGAGAGAGATTCAGAGACAGAGACAGGGACAGAGAGGGAGGGAGGGTTGGAGGGTGGGAGCGACAGAGAGAGACAGAACTCAGAACTCAGATGGTTTACTTCATATAAAGGCCATTGCCCCTTATGAAGGGGGGTATGGAGAACATAACAACATCAATATGGGAATTATACAGAACACAAGAAAAACTTGTTGGACTACTCCGTCACGAAGTCATGACTGATCTAAGCTGAAATGCCTTGAATAAGTAAATTGAGAAATTTCTTATTATGCTTTCATTCTGAGATGCCATTAGCAGGCTTAACCGAAACTGACAGGGATCCTTGGAAAACTTTGTCGGTACATATTGTGCTCTTAGACTGGATAATTTACGACAACATAAAACAAAATGAAGTTCATCCTCTTTTCCATTTTTGCATAATGGACAAGTCAAATCTATCCCAGTATATTTACTGTAACGATACCGGTGTTCTGCTATGTCTGAAATTCCCAGTCTAAATTTGGTCATTGTCAGCTTCAAGTGTTTATCTAAATCCATTCGTAGATAACGTTTGACATCGTGTACCGAACAAAATGTCCGATACATGGTAAATCTATCACTATTTTTGACATGAAAGTCCCATTCCTGCCACCTGCATGCAATCAATCTGTCTTTAAATTCACACAGAAATGATTTATCATTTTGCACTCCTTGGTTTATCCAAACATAGCCATATCCAAATTGATATAATTTGCAACGGACATTTGAAGCCCAGTTTCTTTTGTCTCTTGCATCTAGGTCGTATAACATCATATAGGCTTTCCGAGGTAATCTGTGATCATTCATTTTTGTTAATTTCAACCAGTATCGGATACAGCTTAACACAGAATTCAAAGAGATAGGATATCTATTGGTCTTCCCATAGACAAAGTCGTTGGGTGTTCGCATTTCAACTCCTAAAAATTTCTTTAATGCAAAAAGGTGCACTTTTTCACAATGGCGGGCTGCATCATCTAGTCCCCAAAGTTCTGCGCCATATAGAGCAATGGGTTGAACCTGTGAATCAAATAACTTCAACAATAAATCTAAACTAGTATTCTTCAAAATATACAGTTTTCTCATAATGCAGAGCAGAGCTTTCTTTGCTTTACTTACAAGGTCATTGCAAGCCAATGTGAAACTGAGTTTTGTTGAAAACAGTATACCTAAGTATTTATAAGCATTTACGACAGGCATAACAGCATTATTATATGTCCAATTTTCTCTTGCTGCTAAGTAGCCACCTTTCCTAAACACAATTATATTGCTTTTGCTTAAATCCACTTTCAAATCAAGAGAAAAAGCTGCGCGTTGCAGACTGTTTAACTGTGTCTGCAAACCAATAACTGTTTCTGATAATAGTGCAACATCATCTGCTAATAACAAAATAAAGAGCTCAAAATAATCCGTTGTAAACATTGCACCATGCCTACCATTTTGAATTATTTCTATGGCAAGTTCATTGATAAACAAAGAAAATAAAACAGGACTGCACACGTCACCTTGCTTAACACCATAGGTGCACATAATGAAATCAGTTAGTTTATGTCCACACCGTATCTTAACTTTAACATTATTATACATATTTTTGATGCAATTGTATAAATTACCATTTATACCATTTTTAACTAAAATTGACCAAAGAATTTTCCTATTAATGGAATCAAAAGCCTTCTCAAAATCTATGAATGCAACATATAATTTTCTGTTCAAAGAGAACTGTTTTTGTATGATAGCCAACAAAGTAAACATATGATCAATAGTTGAATAGTTCTTTTTGAATCCTGCTTGATATTCTCCAGTAATATTATTTTCCTCAACCCACTCTTGTAAACGATGATTAATGACTGTACTATAAATTTTGCTGCTAATATTGCATAATGAAATGCCCCTGTAATTGTTAGGGTTGTTGACATCTCCTTTTTTGTACAAGGGAAACACAATACTTTCTGTCCAACAGTCAGGAAATATACCTTTCTGAAACAAAGCATTAAAGAATGTGACAAAGAAATCTGCAACACAATTACCTGCATTTTTTAACAACTCTCCAGTTATTCCATCCGGCCCAGCAGCTTTTCTAATCTTTATCTTTCTAATTGCTAAAATAACTTCTTCCTTTGATATTGGTCGGTTGAAATAAACATCATTACCATCAACATTCAATTCGTCCTCGTCTGGTTCACTTTCTTTTTCGAGCAAAGTTTTGAAGTGTTTTAACCAGTTGTCCAAAGTGATATCGTTGCTAACGTGTTTCCGTTTACATGAAAGTTTATTTACATTTTCCCAAAATTGCTTTTGATTATTCACCGAAGATAACAATTCATCTAAAAACGATTTGTGGAAATCCTTCTCTTTGCGCTTAAACAAATGTTTGTACTCTCTACGTGCAATACAAAAAGCATTTCCGTCTTCAGAATATCCTGTTCGACGGGATATTCTGTAAAGCTTTCCTAAATTTTTCTTTGCTGCCTTACATTCATGATCATACCAGTCATCTAATTTATCATTATCACCAATTCTGATCTGCCTATTCATGCATTCAGCACTTCGTTTAATGCAATCGTTAAATATAGACAAAGCTTCGTCAATATCATAGTCAATTAAACTTACAGCTAACTCTAGCATTCTACGAGATTCCTCAGACTGCATTGAGTCAATAAACACCGGTGATGCATTATTGTTCCAAACTATCCTATTTAAAGTTTGTTTCTCTTC
>CM065729.1:28598406-28608406 GCA_033310375.1 Conus canariensis | reverse complement strand
TGATACGATTTCTCTATTTTTAATGATGGAATAATGAATGCAGCACCGGATAATTGGTTTTCAAGTAGAGAACCTTCTGTATATATTTTAAGATGATTTATATAATTTTCGTTTATATGTGCCTTGACATATGTTGGCAGCATGGTCCCATCACTTTTCCTTAAATCTGTATAATTAGTATCAAAATTAGCCTTACTAAGCTCCCATTGAGGAATATTACTGTAACTCGTTTGAGGAGCTACTGTTTGGGGTTTAACACCAGCATCTGTAAATAATTGGGACGTATAGGAGCCTATACTTTTTACAGAGTCAAAACTCTGTGCTCGCTATGGAAAATGTATTTCTGATTTTAAACCAGTTTCTTGATATATGAATTTTGCGTTGAATGACTCCTTAATATATATTTTGCTGAAGCAAGTTTCATATTTTCGGCAAAAGGCAAAATTCCTATTTCTGTGTAGGTTTTTAGTGTTGAGGCATGGACAAGGACACCAAGAGCTATTTTATAAGCTTTGCTATCAATGCTTTGCATCTTTGTTATCAAATATTTTGGAGCTGAAAAGAATGATTCCTGAGCATAAGATAATTTTGATCTCACAAGCGCAGTTGCTAAATGTAATCTTTTTCTGGCTTTTATCAGAATATTTTCCAAATGGTAGTTCCAATTCAATTTAGAAGTCAGGCTTACTCCTAGAAATTTAACAACTTTCTAATATTCAAGCGGCCTTCCATTTATTTGAAAAGAGGGTAGAAGTTTAGGATCATACCCAGAGTTGAAGAGAACCATATGCGATTTTTCATGTGAAAAGGTTAGTCCGTCTTCAATCATGTATTTGCTGATTTTGTCTAGTTCATTTTGATATACCTTTTTAATATAGTTAATTGATCTAATCGGTGTAAGCTTTTTTTAGAGTAACTTTCATCCATATGCAAATATCATCCGCATATTGTGCTAGCTCGACATTGTTTGAGACCACTTTTGGAAGATCATGCATCAAAGTGTTGAAAAGGATTGGGGCTATTACACCTCCTTGTGGGATTCCCATCTGTGTACGTCTTTGATTAGAGTAGGCATTACCAACCTTAGTCTGCATTGTTCTTTCACTTAAAAATGCCTTTATATAGTTATACATACAACCTGAAATACCTATTGATCTTAGTTTGTTTAGAAGTTTTGAATGCCAAGCTTGGTCATATGTTTTTCTAATGTCAAAAAAGTGGCAAGTACGTTTTTCCTACGTGAAAACTGATGTTTAATCTGTGTGGTAATTTTTTTTACTAAATGATCAACTGATGATTTACCTTTTCTAAAACCCGCCTGTTGTATTGGTATTATACCATTTTTTTTCACAGACATGTTCAAGCCTTTTTAGAATTATTCTTTCCATAAGTTTTCCCACATGTGATGTAAGAACGACAGGTCTGTAATTATTTTCATCTGATTTTGACTTTACCCTCCTTGGGAATAGGGGTAACAGTAGATTGTTTCCATAAGGATGGCTGAATCCCTTCAAACCAACATTTTTGAAGAAATAACTTAGAAAAAGTGTTATATTAACTGGTAAATGCTTTATTATTTCATTGGAAATTGCATCTGGTCCCACTGATTTTTTCTTTGATCCAAGGTTTGAAATTGCATCTTTTGTTTCCTGAAAAGTAATAGGAGCATTTGTATAGTGATTGTTATTGGGACTTTTTTCCATTGTCTTCGTTTTCGTCCATTTTTTTCTCTAAGCTGTTTTTGTTCTTCTGAGAGGCCTTTGAAGTTACTAGTTTTTGCAAATGCATCTGCAAATGCTTCAGCCTTTTCAAAATTGGAAGGAAATTCGTTATTTTCCAATTTTAAGGGTTACCCAGGAAGACATTCCATTTTTCATTTCTTTTTTTTTTTCCAAGTTTCTGGAGATCTTTGTGATTTTGAACCTCATTTTCACAGAAATTTGACCAATATTTTCCTTTGCCTTTTCAATCACTCTATTAGTGTGATTTTGTGCTTTTTTTCAGCAATCTTTTCTGGATCTGTTTTATTTTTTAGATACATTTTATAAGACTCCATTTTTTGTTCTCTTGCTTCTTCACAGGAAACATTCCACCAAACATTTCCTGTATATTTTCTTGTTTTATCAGGATTACATTTAGGGATTGAAAGCTCAGCTGCACGCAAAACAGTATCAACAAATTTCATGTAGCTTGTATCAACATCATCAACCATCATCTCCTCGCAATTGCAAATAGAAAGCATGTTTTCAAATCTATCCCAATCAGCTTTGTTGTAGTTAAATTTTGGGATTGATCTTTTGTGAGATCAGAAATAGTTTGTTTTACTTTGATGGAAATAACTATCGGTAAATGATCACTGCCTAGGGAGTCTTTAAATATGTCCCATTCACAACTTAGAGCGATTGCAGCCGCCATGAGAGTTAGGTCTATCGCTGAAGCCCGATGATACGAAATATCCGGGATTCGAGTGACACTACCATCATTCAGTATACAGAGTGAAGAGTCTACTACATTTTCAAGGAATCTGTTATGCGTTATGATTTTGCACTCATTATCCCAAAAGGGGCGTGTGAATTGAAATCACCTGCAATTAGCCACTTATCGTTTTGGTCTTGTAAAGTACGAATCCACTCTGTGTTTTGATTGTCAGGACCTCTTGGCAAATAAACCGACAATATGTTCAGTATCAATGATCCATGGAATTTTGCTTTTACTGCACAAACATTTATGTTTTTAATGTCTTTTGAAAAAGGTGTATCTATTTCGAGGTATTCTACATTTTGTCGAATGTACAATGCGGTACCAACCCTTCCCGTTTCATCATTGTTTTGGTATATTGGTGGGTAGTAAAAGTTTTGGACTTTTGGAAGCTTTTGTTCATGTACATTAAGAGATTGTAATACTAATGCTTGGTAGATATGATCTGAGATGTTGAATCAGCTCCTGAATATTTGTTGATATTGGTCTGCAATTCCATTGCAGTATGTTTACATTTTTTTGTCTTGTCATGTTCTTTATAATTGAATACTATATCACCAGAATTTTTTAAAAAAAAGAAAAAAAGTAACAACACTAAATATACAACAAATTTCAACAAGGATAGGTAGGAAAAAAAGAGGGGGAAGATATTTCAGGGATTGTGAAAAATGGCACAAAAAATTGAATGTCAATCTCCAACGGTCAAAACGTTGCTGACGCTGAATAAATAACAACTCTACAAATCATTGTGCTAGAATAATGTCTTCAGCATCTTAGACTGTTTAAAAGTATCTATTCCCACTGTGTTAGCACGTCAAAATAGTTCCACCAGGGCCATGGAAGGGGCGGCCGAGATCCCTAGGATTGTAGTGAAAGGAATCTTCCCATGATGGATACCGTGCGGGGTGTTGTTTCAGGGGCCACTTGGGTTTAGACCATAACATTCTGTTGAGGTGTCTGCCGATGTTACGGGCAACGACGCTGGTTCCCGTCCATGTCAGATGAATGCCATCACGCTGGGTTCCAGTGTTTGCCCGAAGAGTGTCGTGACTGACGAAGCTCACGTTTGGGGTGTCAAATAGGTCTGCTGTGGTGGTCGCATTGAACAGGTTGCGTTTCATCTCCAACTCTTCGTGTTTCACAGGGGCGATTTTGCTCACAACGATCTTTGAGTGGGGTTTTCTTTTGAGATCTCCTAGATTGTTTCAGTGAAGGTTTTGCTTGGCTTGGTAGCATCATTGTTTTTTATTTCGTTTATGCCGCAATGGATTACAATTACTTCTGGATGTTTGTCTGTGGATGTTGCTGTTTTCAGGGACGGTAGGATTTCTTTGGTCTTAAAAGTTTTCATAGATGTTGATTGAAAACCATATGAGGCTCCCAGCCTTTCCCCATCCACTCTTTTCAGTACGGAGTCGTGTAGTAGAAGCACATTTGGCAAGTCCTGCTTGTTTTCTTTTTTTACTCCCTTCCTTCCAGAGTTCGAAGTCGTGACGTCATTCTTCTTCTTCTTTGCGTCATTTTTGGAGGACATTTCTGTCGTAGTGGTCGGAGTGGTTCGATGCGTTGTTTTTTCTTTATATTTTGCGCTTTTATTTTGTTTTCCTTTACTGGCATCTTTTTCTGTTGGAACCGATGCCACTACCTCTGCAAATGTAGGCTTAGATTTTCAGGAACTCCAACTCGAAGTAGTAGCTTTTGGATTGTTAGGTGGTATAGGAGTGTTCAATTTTTTGACCAACTCGTTTTGATTTGCTATTGTTTTTTCAAGCACAGTAATTCTTTCGTACATATTTGTTATGAGTGTTTTTAGATCACCAACCTCATTTATCAAGTCAGGCAGTGCATGAGCGGAGCAGATGTTGTCTGACCGTTGCTCTGGGTTACCTGTGATTTGGCAGGACTTGGTTTGGGTTGATCGCTCCGAATTTTCACTTCCCATGTTCAGAGTTGTTGTAGATTTCTTGGGGCACCTGTATGCATTTTCTGATTTCGGGTTTGAAGCGTGACTACACGAAATCCCTGTTCTCCGGGATCTCCTCATGTTAATTGTAGAGCTGCAAAAATTCAGCAGAGCAGCTTACAACTTGACACGTGATCAAGATGGTGACATCAAAACAACAACTGTGTGTGTGTGTGTGTTGTGTGTGTGTGTGTGTGTGTGTGTGTGTGTGTGTGTGTGTGTGTGTGTGTGTGTGTCTGTCTGTCTGTCTTCTCTCTCTCTCTCTCTCTCTCTCTCTCTCTCTCTTCTTTTTTTAAGGGGGGGGGGGGGCGGGGGGTACTTAAGGAGATATATTTAACCGTTTCTGCCCGAACATTGTTTATAAATATTCCAAGCGTAAAATATTTGACTGAATACAGGGAACTGTGGAAAGTTTAAATGTATGACATATTTACAACGTAAAAGAGGAACATGATCTTTGCAATACGATGCAGTTTCAGCACAGAGCGTGTCGCGACTTAAGCCGGGCAATTTTGCGCGTAAAGTTTTGTTGTTGTTGTTGTTGTTGTTGTTGTTGTTTGGTTGTTTGTTGTTTGTTTGTTTGTTTTGTGTCACTCTTGTTTCTTTGATTGTTTGTGCGCTTGTCTGTTTGCTAGTTAGGTAGTTTGTTTGATCACAAGCGGCGGAGTTCATGCGAGTGCATGATTGTGTTAAAATTGCATTTAAATGGAACTGTTATTCTCCTACACCCAGTGTGTCTTGCCTGTAACCTCATGTATGACTGACATCATCAGATACAATTCGACATTGGCCCTTTGCTTCCAAGGAACATAGTCCATAAACGGTATCTCTACAAAGCTTTGAACTGTCAGTTCTGCCCCTGTCTAGTTGGATGCCTTCCTCTTCAGCTCTGCTTGCAGGTGTCTCTGTCAGCTGCTCCATATCAGAGTCTGACGAGTGGTGTTGGGTGCTGACTTCTGAAGGGCGTGTCCTATCCAACTCTCACTCAGCAGGATCTGTGTGGTCACTGACTCCCAAGTGGCCGCTGCCTAACTTTTCCCTGGTGACTTCGTCTGGCTACTGGGTATTAAAGTGCACCTAAGACAGGTATTATCAATGGATGTGTCACCTGGTGCATCATGTTGGTCCTATTAAACATTTCAGAAGCGTACATAGACAAAGATTTGACGTTTGGATCGAAAAACAGGGTTGCAGTAAGGCAGATTTCTTCCAAGAGACCTGGATGCGATCAACATGGTAAAACTGCAAGCGCCTTGTCTCGCCATGTAATGCCGTGTAGGTTGTTTACCCACCTATCTGGCCAGGGGAAGGAAGCTGGGAAGGTAGGAGAGAAAAAAGAGTTAGACAGTGGTCAGTTGCGAACAGGAAATAGTCAGACAGGGATCAGACATGAACATACGAGGTGATCAAAAGTGATATTTAAGAATACTATTTAACTGACTGTATAAAAGTCTAGTCATTGATGAAACAAGGCCAACAGATGCAAACGAATCTAAAACGTCAAAAACATCGACACTCCTAGTGGCGATGGCAAGCGTGCATGTTTACAAAGGCTCCATTGACTGACAGGCAAGAAAAGAAGGTGCTGAAAAGTTATGCTACTAAGAAGATACACGTAATAATATGGCAGGTATTTATCCGCCAGTACTTTACGTCCAGGTCTGAAATCTAAACCTGAAAAAGAAACGTCAGTGAAAACAAAGTCTGACACAGTGTTTTTCACAAGAGATTTGGAGACGAATTGAAACACATCAAACGTGTCTTTTAAGTGTAGTAATTATTTCTTTGTATGGCAGTGATTAATTGACACTTGTACTACCTGAACACTTCTTTGGTCTCCTTTTTGCCACTTTGTCTGCTGATCACTAAAAATTTGACATTTGTCTGTAGAATGTTTCCAATACATAATTTTATATAATATTTTCTGTTTCAGTTTATGTTCCAAAAGAAGCAAACTTTCTTTTCACTAGACACAAGTAAACACAAGTAAAAGAGAGAAAAAATCTAATCATTCGCAGGTGAACAGCATAATAACAGATGAGTACGTACACGAGATAGCTTTAGCTGCCCACATATACAGAAAGGTCCGACCTTCTTAACTGGCTCTCTCCCAGCTGTGACTGGAAGGTAGAAAGCGATGTTAAACTGTATGAGTTCTGTTATTCATTTTTGGATGTTGAGCACTGCACCTGATGACGTGTTCTCAGGCAGCTAGACTTGTCATGGTCTGGTTAAGTTATATGAGGGGAGCACCACATCATCCGCGAAGTCCAGGTCTTCAAGCATAATACAGAGTGAATGATGCATACGTCCGCCTGCCTGTTGTGATGATCTTTGTGATCCAGCCGATGATCAAGTGATAGAGGAAAGACGCCAATTTTTTTTCCTGATTTTACCTCAGAGCCTTTTGATCGTGAGCAGTATGACCAACCCTGCATGATATATTGTGATATGTACCCAAGATCACGGAACAGAGCTTCATGGCTATTTGGCAGTGTCCTAAGAGTTTCCACTGCATTCGGTTTTCCACGCTGTCGAATGCTTACTCGTAGTCTATCTATTTAGCACTGAAGGGGGATTTCTCTCTAACACTTACTCCATGACGATGCATAGCGTGGTCATCTAAATTTATCGAATCTTTCTAGAATTTTGTATTCCCCCTCTCATGATAGCAAACCATGTTCACATAGAAAACTCATTATCGGAGCCACGAGATACAGAAGAAGATATTCTCTCAAAATCTCTCCAAACGTATGATTTTTAAGAGATCTGTGTGGATGAATGTTTTAGCTGTTGCTTCCAAGTGTCCCTAGAAAGTGTTAGCATGATGAACGCTGTTTCATCAGAGTGTAAAATCGAGACTCTCACACAGAGTCTAATGCTTTCAAGTTGGCTTGAGGCCTTATCCTGTCGGAACTGAGCAATTTATCCCCCCTCCCTTCCATACAAGCTACCGACTGTACGAGACAGAGCAAATTACTCTATGCTTCCTCGACTTTGTTATATATGTATGTGTTTTTTGTTTGTTTGTTTGTTTGTTGTTGCTTTTGTTTTTGTTTGATTTGTGTAACGTACTTGGTTTGTCTTACAGTCGGGCAATATCTATAAATCCTTACTGATAACCAGCAGAGAAGTGTCACACAAGGCGGATGTAAAGGTCTGTCTCTGACCTCGTACGCAAGTGCCTTGCTGCGAGATTGTCAGTTTCCTGACTATAATGTGTTAGTCTGTCTTTCTGTAGGCCTTCGATTCATACATGAAAATGAAATAGTCAATAGTCCAATAGGATAATGTTTATAGCTAACATTGATTTGTGCTGTGTGTGAAGTAAAGTATACTATATGTAGCTGCTTTGTACTGTTTTGTGAATTAAAATGTTATTGCCATTAGGGGGGAAAGTGTTACTATATACCCGATGGTCGAAAACACTTACGCAAAACCAGTGTTGCTTGAATTGTTAACCAGAACATCAATGGACGAGCGGAAATCTGTTTCTGCATACCGTTGATCCCTGTTGTTCAACTGACAAAAAAGAAGTATTGAAGTCGACTTCCTAACATCATATATTGGTTTGCACTGCACCTGTGATTGGAATAATCATTTCTCAGAATAGGTTCATGCTAAACATAAAACTGCATACTGTTTTCTGTCACAAAACATATCTGATTTTTAATTCCACCACAACAATATTTGACGATGCTCATTTTCGTAATTTCCAGGATTATGACAACGTAGATTTAGAGGGGAAAAAACGCAAACAAAGTAAAGAAAATAAATACATTTTATGAAACACGATCGGTGACGTAACAGAGTAATATGTATTTGTCAAATATATCTTAATCCTGAGCTCTATGATATGGTGTGTGTGTGTGTGAGTGTGTGTGTGTGTGTGTGTGTGTGTGTGTGTGTGTGTGTGTGTGTGTGTGTGTGTGTGTGTGTGTGTGTGTGTGTGTGTGTGTGTGTGTGTGTGTGTGTGTGTGTGTGTGTGTGTGGCATACAAATATATCTCGTTGTTTCAGATATGGACCAATTATGCGGTTTATGTTCAATAACAATATGCTCGGATTTTACGGGTTCACGTTCGTGTCGGAAGTGATCTCCATAATCATTGCGACTGAGAGATGTTTCTGTATCCTACAGCCTCTTCGCTCCCAGACTGTGATGTCTGCCTCCACCACCACCGCCATTATTCGTGGTGGTGAACGTGGTGGTAGTAGGGCTGTACTTCTTCGTCACTTCACGATACCGCCTGGTCTGTACCTATGATCCCGTCACCACCACAACCGTGTGGGCCTTTGCGATTGGTCAGTTTTATATGAACAACAAGAAATCTGTTGATTTCCTGGATGCTTTTGTGTTCGGTCTTGGCATTCCTGTCTTAGCCATCGTCGTGGTGGTGGTGACAACAGCAGTGACTTTACTCAAACTCCGTGAAGCAGCAGCCTGGAGGGCTGACACCTCCTCCAGTACAGGTGTGTCAGCACGAGAAGTGGCACTGACCATGATGTTGGTCTACAATTCCATCTTCTTTGTCATTTGCGTATTTCCAAATGCCATGCTCAGGTTAGTGACTGGATCCACATTCTGTGGAGACGTTAACCAATCTGTAAATCGTCAACGTCTGTTGTAGAAATCAGATGAACATGTTTACAATGTGTAAGTAAAAGTATCTATAACAATAAACAAAATGACTCTAGCATTCTCTCTCTCTCTCCTCTCTCTCTCTCTCTCTCTCTCTCTCTCTCTCTCTCTCTCTCTCTCTCTCTCTCTCTCTCTCTCTGCTTCTCAGCTGCTTCCAAATGGAGCGAGGACATATTGCAAACAGCTGATTTGCTACATCACGTCATCAAAGTTTCCCTGCAGATCTCATTCGTGAACCCATTATATTCTGGACTATTATATGCTGGTGTTCCTGCATAATGATCATGCTTACAATGAACTTAAAGTCCTGGTCTTTATCTCTGTTGATAGAGACTATACCTTTCGATTGCATGAGAAGGTTTGAACTTCCGACTGTCCAGGGTTAACACGCCTGGCTGTTGTTTCTATCCCCGTGCTGTTGTTGCTTATACCAGATCAACTGAGTCATTGAGTTGGTCCTGTTTCTTCAGTTTGGGAATGGCAATACCATCAGATAGAGTAAAGGTCAAGGATGGTCCTAAACAAAGCTGCTTTGGGTTAGCTCAGAATTTTGTTGAAGAATGACAGAAAAAAACTGCCATAAACATATGAACAAGGCCATCAACTTATGCATTATGAAGACATGTCCCAGGCTGTGTCATACGCAGCCTTGAATTGTAGCTGAAGGAAGACAAAGTCCACACCTCGTCATAGCTACACGGAATCCAAATTTTGGAGAGAATGTTGACGAGAGAGTTGTGCTCGCTCAGCAGTACAACAATAAGAGTGATCCGCAAAAAGTTTTTTTTTATGGGTTGTTCATACCACTAACCAGCATATTGTCAACTTGATATGTACAGTGATGGTGTTGAATCACAATCTGACTTCAGCCAGATTTTGGTGTGCAGCTTGTCGAGATAACTGGTGCACTCACAAGCA
>CM065729.1:28572311-28592311 GCA_033310375.1 Conus canariensis | reverse complement strand
CGTCAGTTCTTTCTTTTTTCCGTGTCGATATTTGGGAGTTACGATACATGTTTTATTATTTTTGTGCCGTTTTGTTCGAGTCATTGTTGGTAGGTGATCGACCAAAGAGGGTGAAGTTTGTGCCTATGTTTGGCTGTATCCATTCTTGTGATTTTGTGGTCTGTTGCCTTGGTGATTTATTGGTGATTGGTTGACCAACTATTGGAGATCGGTGCTTGTATCTGGTTGTGTCCAGTTTGGTCTTGTGTACAAGCTGTTGGTGGTTAGCGATTGATGATTGGAGGGATTTTTAATGTAGAGTCTGTGCCGATACACAGTTGTTCCCATATTGGGAAGTGTGGTCTCGTCACCCTAGGTGACTTATTGCTGATTGGTTTCTGGCAGGTTGGTGTTTCGAGTCTGTGTACGACTGCCTCTATCTATGCCCCTATCTGGAGTTTCGTCGTGCCGTTCCCTGGGCAACCTATTGATGATTGATCGAAGTCAGGGTGTGGCCTTGTCAGTTTCATGATGTCTGTAAACTCTAGTGTCGTCTATTTTTTGACTGTCTGATTCAGTTGTTTGCGACTCCTGGCTCGATAGGGATTGTAACGAATTGTGTTTTTTGTGTGCTTTTTGTGTGTTTGTTTGTTTGTTTTTTTAGGGGGTGTCGTTGTGTCCCTTTTTTGGTTCATATTGCGCGGGCACTTTGGGTTCGGTGGGCCATCCTATCTCTGGATGACCCAGCCCTAGGTTACCACGTGATAGTCCCTGGAGTATCCCTGGTCCAGTATTAACCCTGTGTGGGTTGGGGTCCCTTGAGGCTTCCTGGATTTGAAGGTGGGGTGTCAGGGCATTTTTATTGTGCATTGCTGATTTTGGTGTGTTTTTTGTGTTTTTTTGTTGTTGTATTATTGTTTGCAGATTTTTTTTTTTTTTTTTTTGCTAATAGTGTGTGGGTGAGTGTGAATTTGAATAAAATTTGATTGTTTGTTGCACCTATTATTTAGTGTTTTGTATTTTTGTTCTGTGGTGTTAGTAGTTTTAGAGTGTGGGTGGGGTAGATTAAAAGGAGGTACCCTTCTGCATTCGGGTATCCCTGTCACCGCACTAGCCCTAGTGACAACACGTGGTGGATATGCGGGGTAAGATTAATTACGGTAATTAGGTTAACTGGGATTTAGGTTCTTTCGGCTTTTGGGTACAGAGTTAGGGACCTGTTGTGTGTTTAGTTAGTATAAAATTAAATTTTTTGCTAGGGCCATTTTTTCAGTGTGGGTGGTTGGAGGGCGCGTGCTATATGTAAGGGGCGGTAGCATGGTTGCCTGGGTAATAAAGCTTCCCAGATCCCGGTAACATTGTCTTGTTGTGTCTTGGCTTGGTGCGGCCAAGGGGTGAGTGGTGTGTGAATGGTTGTGTCTTTTTGTGTTGTTAATGTTATATTGTGTTATATTGTCTACTATGTCAAATGTAATGAACATTGTATTTCTCTGTTTGTTGAGTTTCTTAAAACATTGTATGACTTCATAGCTGTTTTTCCAAAGGTTGTATTCGGTGTTTGGTTTTACATCTTCTATAGCTTTTTCCAAAATGCTCTTGCTTATTTTGCCGAGTTCAGATTTAGATGGGTTTATTAGTCTACATGTTGGGTTGTTTTGGAAGTTAGGCTTGTGGTCTTTAAGTGCTATGAAGGCTTCTTTTGTTGCTGTTGCCTCTACCCTATCGCTTAACTCCATGCAGTGTGCAAGCTCTTTTTCTTTTTTGTGGATGTTGCTATGTGTGGTTTTATCAGCTTTCTTGTAGTTTTTCTGGATGTTTTTGTTTAAGAGTTGAGAGTATTCATTTGGTTCCATTTTGTAAAAATTGTTAGTTTTGTCAGCCTTTACGAATATCTTTTTATTATTTTGGATTTGTTTTATATCGTTTGCTAGTGATGTTTGACAGTTGTTATTTGATTTTTTGAATTTAATATTGGCTATCAGTCCCTTCATTTTGTCTTCAAAAGGTTTCATTTCATCTATTGTCAGAGGTGATCGTCATGATGTGAATCCATATGTGTTTTTGTCTTCATTCTTTGCACTTGGGTTTAGGAAGAGGAACGCCTTCCATCTCATGTTGCGCACAAATTTCTCGGTTTGCTCTATCAGTTTTTTAGTGTAAGTTTGTGGGTTTGAAAATGGTATGTTTTTAGTGGATTGCCTAAAGTTGATTTTCTCCATTTTAGATTTTTTCAGCAACAAAAGAAGCCTTCATAACACTTACAGACCACAAGCCTAACTTCCAAAACAACCCAACATGTAGACTAATAAGCCCATCTAAATCTGAACTGGGCAACATAAGCAAGAGAATTTTGGAAAAAGCTATAGAAGATGTAAAATCAAACACCGAATACAACCTTTGGAAAAACAGCTATGAAGTCATACAATGTTTTAAGAAACTCAACAAACAGAGAAATACAATGTTCATTACATTTGACATAGTAGACTTCTATCCATCCATAGATGAAGAACTACTCAACAAAGCTTTGAAATTTGCCAATAGATACACAAAAATAACAGAGTCAGAAATGGAGATTATTTTCCAAACCAAGAAAGCCTTACTCCATAGCAGAAATGAAACTTGGATTAAAAAAAAACGAGTAAAAACTCCACATTTGATGTAACCATAGGATCGTATGATGGTGCCGAACCATGTGAACTAGTAGGACTATTCATGCTATCCAACATCCAAAAACAACTTGGAAAACAGGTCGGTTTATACAGAGATGACGGCCTCGCTGCATTAAACAATAATCCAAGAACCATTGAAAACAAGAAAAAAGAATTATGTAAAATCTTTAAAAACCACAACTTAAAAATTACAATAGAAGCAAACAAAAAAGTAGTGAATTACCTAGACATAACATTAGACCTCAATGACCATGTGTACAAACCATACAAAAAACCCAATGACATACCAATCTACGTAAACATCAAAAGCAACCACCCACCATCTATACTAAAAACAATACCCAATGGTATAAACAAGAGACTATCCAACCTGTCATGCAATGAAAACGCATTCAATGATGCAGCAACAGAATATCAAGAAGCATTACGAAAATGTGGTTACAATTACAAACTACAATACAGTCCAGACAATAACACGAACAGAAATAAGAAAAATAGGAAAAGAAATATCATATGGTACAACCCACCATACGATGGACAAGTAAAAACAAATGTAGGAAAAGAATTCTTTAAAATCTTGGCAACATCATTTCGAAAAGAACACAAACTATCCAAAATATTCAACAAAAACACCATTAAACTATCATACTCATGTATGCCTAACCTCAAAAACATAATTGATTCATCTAACAGAAAGAAAAGCAACACAAAAGAGAAGGGTGCTGAAAGGACATCTTGCAACTGCACTAAAAAAGAACAGTGCCCCCTAAGCAACAAATGTCTTCACAGCAACATTGTATACCAAGCTACGGTAACATCAGAAAATGAAAAAGAAACATATATAGGGATTACTGAAAACACTTTCAAAACCAGATACGCAAACCACAAACAGTCATTCAAAAATGAAAAATACAAAAATCAAACAGAGCTGAGTAAATACATTTGGAGACTCAAAGATAAAAAAATAGACTACAACATATCATGGAAAATCATAAAAAGAGCAACACCATACAACAATATTTCAAAAAGATGCAATCTATGCTCAACAGAAAAATGGTTGATATTATGTAAACCACACTTAGCAACTCTGAACACAAAAGTAGAAATTGTAAACAATTGCAGGCACAAGTGGAAATCTTTGCTAGCACATTCTATCTGAACAAGCCCCAATAAGAACCACAGGCCTCACGTGCAGCAAATGAGATCCGCCTGCACACACAGAGTTGAAATCAAGTCCCGCACGCCATAAAAGATCGTTGGCGTGCCCCCCTAAAAAGATATCCTGATGATAGCAAGGCTTGAAACAAGCTTGTAGATTTTTATACTTCATTAAAAAAAAATATTTTTAACAATATATATATATATATATATATATATATAATGCTGAACAATTAAGTAGTGGGGGAAAACAAGTGCAGGCTAACAATTCTTCAGTCATTATAATAATGACTTCGCAAAGATTTTAACTTTTTGAGAAAGAAAAAAAAAAAAATTGAAGATGAAGAAAATGGGGGAAATATATTATAAATATGAGAAACCCTTCACCAGCTGCCTGAGGGAACCATCGTGATCCCTTCTGAAGGCAGATCTATTTGTATTGCCTGCTCCTAGGCCTTTCGTCCGCTGGATCGGACTCATCAGGGAGACACGGCTGATTGTGTCTGCACTCCTGGTGTCAAATAGAGACACACCACAGTCCATAATTCTGTGGTGTTCTCACCACCAAGGGTTAAAAAAAAGGAATCCAACAGCACCCCAAAGCAGCCAGCGAAGGATAGTAAAATGGAATAAAACGAAAGTGTGGAGAGGAAAAAAGTTGCTATAAAACTAAAAGCATTATGCAAACAGTATAAAATGTAGGGGACAATCTTTGAGCCTATGCCTGAGGATCCATTCAAGGATACAAGGGAGATCAAAAGATATGGAACAGTCTGAGTGGTCAGCTCTGCTGTTCAATAACTCAAGCAATGTCAGTGGCTAAGAACTGTGCATATATATATTATGTATTGTGTGGAGAGGAAATTGTAACGAATTTTTTTTTTTTTTTTGTTTGTTTGTTTGTTTTGTTGTTGTTGTTGTTGTTGTTGTTGTTGTTTTTGGGGGGTCGTTGTGTCCCTTTTTTTGGTTCGTATTGCGCGGGCACTTTGGATTCAGTGGGCCATCCTATCTCTGGATGACCCAGCCCTAGGTTACCACGTTATAGTCCCTGGAGTATCCCTGGTCCAGTATTAACCCTGTGTGGGTTGGGGTCCCTTGAGGATTCCTGGATTTGAAGGTGGGGTGTCGGGGGATTTTTATTGTGCATTGCTGATTTTGGTGGGTTTTTTGTGTTATTGTTTGAAGATGTTATTTATTTTTATTATTATTATTGTTTTTTTTTTTTTTTTTTTTTTTTTTTTTTTTTTTTTGCTGATAATGTGTGAGTGAGTGTGAATTTGAATAAAATTTGATTGTTTGTTGCACCTATCATTTAGTGTTTTGTATTTTTGTTCTGTGGTGTTGGTAGTTTTAGAGTGTGGGTGGGGTGGATTAGAAAGGGGTACCCTTCTGCATTCGGGTATCCCTGTCACCGCACTAGGCGTAGTGACAACATTGTGTAACGTACTTGGTTTGTCTGACAGTCAGGCAATATATATAAATCCTTACTGATAATCCAGCAGAGAAGTGTCACACAAGGCGGATGTAAAGGTCTGTCTCTGACCTCGTACGCAAGTGCCTTGCTGCGAGATTGTCAGTTTCCTGATTATAATGTGTTAGTCTGTCTTTCTGTAGGCCTTCGATTCACAAATGAAAATGAAATAGTCAATAGTCCAATAGGATAATGTTATAGCTAACATTGATTTGTGCTGTGTGTGAAGTAAAGTATACTATATGTAGCTGCTTTGTACTGTTTTGAGAATTAAAATATAATTGCCATGGGGGAGGGGAGGGGGGGAGTGTTACTATACACCCGATGGTCGAAAACCCTTGCGCAAAACCAGTCCTCGAATTGTTGACCAGAATATCAATGGACGAGCGGTAAACAGTTGCTGCATATTGTTGATCCCTGTTGTTCAATTGACAAAAAAGAAATATTAAAGTTGACTTCCTATCATCATATATTCGTATGCACTGCAACTGTGATTGGAATAATAATTTCTCAGAATTGATTCATGCTAAACATAAAACTACATACTATTTTCTGTCACAAAACATATCTGATTTTTAATTCCACCACAACAATATTTGACGATGCTCATTTTCGTAATTTCCAGGATTATGATAACGTAGATTTAGAGGGAAAAAACACAAACAAAGTAAAGAAAATAAATACATTTTATGAAACACGATCAGTGACGTAACAGAGTAATATGTATTTACAAAATATGTCTTAAACTTGAGCACTATGATATGGTGTGTGTGTGTGTGTGTGTGTGTGTGTGTGTGTGTGTGTGTGTGTGTGTGTGTGTGTGTGTGGCATACAAATATATCTCGTTGTTTCAGATATGGACCAATTATGCGGTTTATGACCAATAACAATATGCTCGGATTTTACGGGTTCACGTTCGTGTCGGAAGTGATCTCTACAATCATTGCCACTGAGAGATGTTTCTGTATCCTACAGCCTCTTCGCTCCCAGACTGTGATGTCTGCCTCCACCACCACCGCCATCATTGTGGTGGTGAACGTGGTGATGGTAGGGTTGTACTCCTTCGTCACTTCACGATACCGCCTGGTCTGCGTCTATGATCCCGTCACCACCACAACCATGTGGGCCTTTGCGATTGGTCAGTTTTATATGAACAACAAGAAATCTGTTGACTTCCTGGATGCTTTTGTGTTCGGTCTTGGCATTCCTGTTATAGCCATCGTCGTGGTGTTGGTGACAACAGCAGTGACTTTACTCAAACTCCGTGAAGCAGCAGCCTGGAGGGCTGACACCTCCTCCAGTACAGGTGTGTCAGCACGAGAAGTGGCACTGACCATGATGTTGGTCTACAATTCCATCTTCTTTGTCATTTGCGTATTTCCAAACGCCATGCTCAGGTTAGTGAGTGGATCCACATTATGTGGAGTCGTTAACCAATCTGTAAATCGTCAACGTCTGTTGTAGAAATCAGATGAGTATGTTTGCAATGTGTAAGTAAAAGTATCTATAACAATAAACAAAATGACTCTAGCATTCTCTCTCTCTCTCTCTCTCTCTCTCTCTCTCTCTCTCTCTCTCTCTCTCTCTCTCTCTCTCTCTCTCTCTCTCCTGCTTCCTCAACTGTTTCCAAATGGAGCGAGGTCATATTGCAAACAGCTGATTTGCTACATCGCGTCATCAAAGTTTCCCTGCAGATCTCATTCGTGAACCCATTATATTCTGAACTATTATATGCTGGTGTTCCTGCATTATGAATCATGCTTACAATGAACTTAAAAGTCCTGGTCTTTATCTCTGTTGATAGAGACTATCACCTTTCGATTGCATGAGAAGGTTTGAACTTCCGACTGTCCAGGGTTAACAGGCCTGGCTGCTTGTTTCTATCCCTGTGCTGTTGTTGCTTATACCAGATCAACTGTGTCATTGAGTTGGTCCTGTTTCTTCAGTCTGGGAATGGCAATACCATCAAATAGTGTACAGGTCAAGGATGGTCCTAAACAAAGCTGTTTTGGGTTAGCTCAGAATTTTGTTGAAGAATGACAGAAAAAGAAAACTGCCATAAAAAAAGATGAACAAGGTCATCACGTTATGCATTATAAAGACATGCCCAGGCTGTGTCATACGCAGCCTTGAATTGTAGCTGGAGGAAGACAAAGTCCACACCTCGTCATAGCTACACAGAATCCAAATTTTGGAGAGAATGTTGACGAGAGAGTTGTGCTCGCTCAGCAGTACAACAATAAGACTGATCCGCAAAGAGTTTCTTATGGGTTGTTCATACCACTAACCAGTATATTGTCAACTTGATATGTACAGTGATGGTGTTGAATCACAATCTGACTTCAGCCAGATTTTGGTGTGCAGCTTGTCGAGATAACTGGTGCACTCACAAGCAGAGTACTTGCCGAGGTGTACGTTGTGTCCTAAGTTTGTTTTTTTTTAAAATATATTTCCTTCATTGTGGTTTCTTCCATTGAGCTTTCTGATGGTGACTTTTTCATCGTCATATTCAGCATTAACAATCTATTGGGCTTTTGTAATACCATTCTTAAAGACGTTTAAAGTGGTTGTCTCAAGTGAGTACAGACTATAAAGACTTTTTACCAAAGAGGCATTTAGATGTCTCCGAGAGTACTTTTGAGTCAAAATGCTACCACCTTTGAGCGCATACACTTCATTGAAATCCAAAGTCTTCCAAACTTGTCAACTATCTTCCTCAAATAAAAGACACACGCTACAAACACTCTGTTGAATATTCGCACAATGTGGAGAAGCATTACTGCTTCGTAATGTGCCTTTTGATTGCCTAATCATACTAACGATAAACTAGGTGAAATCAAGATATTTAGTTGTGTAGAACTAAAAAAAAACACAATCGCCCGATACTTTCGCCTTTGATGTCATATTTGCAGGTATTGTTGCAGCTATCAATGAAATTATTATCTAAACGCTGAAAATTGATTTCTTGAGGTTCATATACCTAACCCAAACATCAAAGATATGAAGGTATGTACTAGTCTTCAAAAGTTGTAACTGATGTGAGATTTGGTCACCGTCTTGGCCGCGATCATGTTTGCAAAACTGTCAGATGGAGGTAAGTGGTATATCCACCGCATTCTTTTCATTCATGTTATGAAGAGAGCTTTAAAATATTACACCATATTTCTGTGCTAAGTCAGTCATGTGCCGCTAGTCTACACGGACTTCGGACAGTAGCAGCATAAAATGAAACCGATACATGATCATCACTTGTGACAAATTATTTACACGCAAAAAGGTGAGACTGTCAATGTTAGAGAGAGAGAGAGAGAGAGAGAGAGAGAGAGAGAGAGACAGACAGAGAGAGAGAGAGAGAGAGAGAGAGAGAGAGAGAGAGAGGTGGGTGGAGCAATTAGGAAAGGGTGCATAACTAGAAAACGAACAGCGATTGTCTAACCCTGACGAAACATCTGTACAGACAATGGCAGCACAGGAGGCAGCAGCAACAGGGAACATTGACTGTCCCGAAAGTGATGGTCTGAACAGGAGTGGTGTGATCGAATGCCACCTCTTGGCACTGGCACCGGAGACTCGGCATCGGCATGATTAAGACGTCACATGTGCAATAACGAGGCTAATGACCCTTCCCTCCCTAGTGACATGTCTTCTTCACCGTGTATTTCAGGCAGCGCCAGCAGAGTAGCTGACCTTTCATCTGGCATTTGCATTTCTTAATTGGCCAGTCCACATCAAGAATGTCTGTGCTGTGTGACTGGCAGTTGAATCAAAGACACTATGCATGGTCATTGATGGGGTATATGTTGGTGGGATACAAATGAGAGAGTCACTGAGTGTACAGCAAGGAGCCCAAGTAAACTTGCAGCATACGACGAAAGGCAGCGGATCCGATGATCGGGTTACACTGCATTATGATCCGGCAAAATCGTCCGCGATAGGCCTTTGCGTTTAAAATGTGGTTCAAACAGTAGAGAGGCTAAGAAATAACAACAAACTGAATTATATCCTGTTTGTCAAATTCATACTCTCTCTCTCTCTCTCTCTCTCTCTCTCTCTCTCTCTCTCTCTCTCTCTGTGTGTGTGTGTGTGTGTGTGTGTGTGTGTGTGTGTGTGTGTGTGTGTGTGTGTGTGTGTGTTTGTGTGTGTTAGTGTGTGTGTGTGTGTGTGTGTGTGTGTGTGTGTGTGTGTGTGTGTGTTTGCGCGAGCGCAAACTGTGTCAGCATAGTAAAAATGCTACAATGATGCATATTCTCAATCGAAAGACGGTTTGTTAAGCATTGTAGTCAATTAGACAGAAAAAGGTAGTATTACTAATAATAATATAACACGCAGCGAGTTGTATGCATGACCTGTTTTCAACAATGTTTATATTTCCATTTTAAGTTACATGAATGAAACTGATCACGACGACGACGGTTACGATGATGAAGATTTTCCACTAATGCTGCAAATGATGATGGTGACAACATCTGTATTTTAATTGATACTAAGAAAGAGAATGAATTTAAGACACAAAAAGTCTTTGCATAACACTGGATAAGATTAGCAAATTGTTGCGTTGCTACATTTGTATCATGGTTAGCAAAACTTAAGAAGATGATTTAATACAGTTTATGTTTGTATTGTGTCACTGTAGTCATGCCATAGAGCAGTTCCGTGTCCAACAGTATATGAATCAGAAAATGTAGAATTAAGGTCAACGATACTCCGTTCTCTTGCCATTTGCTAATGAAGGAAAAACGGAATCAGATATCTGAAATGATTATACCTCCTACACATATCCTCACCTATCCCCAAAGTCCAACGTTTAATCCAATATACTCATAGTGGTTTTAAATGAAAACGCACGACAGCAAAAAGAACTTGACTTACATGAGTTTAAACGGTGCAGAGATTTCTAAAAGGAGGCGTACCGATGCAAAAGGCCCATTGTCAAATTGCTTTTGCCTATAGTACGCAAGCCAGCTAGGCCTCCCGTGCACCCCCCCCCCCCCCCCCCCCCCCCCCCCCCCCCCCCCGCGGAGTTATCATGACTGGTGTCAAAATGTTCCTTGGAGTGTTCTGAACACGAATGTGAAATGTTGCCATCAAAAAGGTGGGATGCACAGGAGTTACAGCCCTTGGCATAAGGGTACCCTCTAACACTCTCACTTTGTTGCTTAAAGTTTAAATTCGGCTGGTATTCCCGTGTTACAAAATGTAGCATTAAGCGTCTTTCAACAAATATGTATAGCGCAACACAACATACAGTATTCACGGTGTCAGGAAAGCACATTTCTCGGTCATTTTCAAAGGCATAATTTGTCTGTATTCTCTTTCATCAACAGTCAATGAAGCATCAGAAATTTCACTTTCAAGTGAAGCATCACACAGACGCGAAGGCAACGTTTTAAATATTTAATAACAAAACTAAAACATTCTCTGATCAACTTCTTTGACACAGTCGTAGAACAACGTGGTCATAGGAACGCTTCCGGTTTCCAACTACAATTGACTAAAAACCCAAATCGCATGCGACGTTATGTCATTAGATAAGTGCTACATGGCTCCCCCCAGAACGGCGCAGTGCGATGAATGCAAACATACCAAAGTAAAAATAGTGTAATCAATCTGATGTGGAAAGTATATGCTTGGTTGAGTCTTTGAAGTATCTGTTCTATGTTGTAATGCTCAGACTCGGATGAGTCGGTAAAATGTTCGATATCTCTTTGGCTTCTGCACCAGTCTCCCAGTGCGAGTTGTAACTGGTGGTGTCGGAGCATTTGATAACGGATACTGTGCAGGTGCTGGAGCGTTGCCTCGAGCATCATCGGATCTGGCAGCACGATCTGATCTGGTAGCATCATCTGTTTTGGCAGTGTGATCCTCCTGAGGAGCATGAGGATCCTGTGGCTCAGACACACAAGGATTCTGACCATGTCTGGGAAAAGTTTGTGGGAAATAAGCAGGCTTGAGTCGATCCAGTGACACGCGAACAGTCTTCCCATCTTTGAAAATGTCAAAGTATTTTTCGGCACGGGCTAACACAGGAAACGGTCCATCGTTAGGCCTCACTAAGGGGCCCTTGCGGGCGTCATGACGAAGGTATACCTGATCTGCTGACTGTAAGTTCTTGGGGATGTACGACGCTGGTGATCCATGGTGGGAAGGGGGAAAAGGGGAAAGTTTTCTAAAGTTTTCCTTGTAGTTCTTGGACGAAGGCACTGGAAGCGAACACCTTGTCTGCACATGGGGGTGGAAGAAAATCACCAGGCACTCGGAGGTTTGTGCCATAGGTGAGGAGAACAGGAGCGACGTCAAGTTCTTCTTTCCACGTTGTCCGGATGCCAAACATCACGATTGGTAGTTGGTCCATCCAGCGTAGTCCATCGAGGCGAGCCTTGAGAGCGGCTTTGAGACTGCGATGAAACCTTTCCACCATGCCGTTAGCCTGGGGGTGGTACGCTCTAGTAGTTTGAGGTTTAACTCCGAGCACCATGTTCAGCTCCCGCCACAGCGCACTGGTGAACTGACGGCCTTGGCCTGAAGTAATTGTGTCTGGAACTCCGAATCGTGCGATCCAAACACGCAATAAGGCTTTGGCACAGGTAACAGCTTCTGCGTTGGGAAGAGGAATAGCTTCTGGCCATCTTGTAAATCTGTCTACAATGGTAAGCAGATAAGTGGAGTCTTCTGATGAAGGGAGTGGTCCCACAAGGTCTATGTGTATATTACCAAAGCGTCTATCAGGGGGGTCAAAAGGGGAGAGTGGAGCTTTGGTGTGGCGTCCAATTTTGCTAGCCTGACATTCGTGGCAAGCCTTGACCATGTTCCTCATATCTTCTTTTAGTCCAGGCCAGATGTAGCGTGCTGAGATAGCGCGGATGGTGGGTTTGGGTCCAGGATGACACAGGTTGTGCAAAACATCAAATACAGTTTTTGTCCATGCTTGAGGTACCACTGGCCGGGGACGGCCCGTAGAAACATCACACAGAATTTGGATGCCACCCAGAGTGACATTCTTCAGTTGTAGGGATCCTGGTTTGGAGCGTAAATCTGCAACGTTGGGATCAGTTTCCTGTGCCGCTGCCATTTGAGCAAGATCTACAGCAGGGACTGGTGACGTACTAGCAATCAGTGGCTCTTGGTCAGGAACAGGTGCCCTGGAGAGTGTGTCAGGTACAATGTTGTCTGACCCACTGATGTGTCTGATGTCTGTTGTGAACTCGGCTATGTAGCAAAGTGTTCCAGGCGAGGGGATCTGTCAGTGTTGCTTGTCAGGGCATGGGTGAGTGGTTTGTGATCGGTGAAAACCGTGAATGTTCTTCCTTCGAAGAAGTAGCGGAAATGCTGGATTGCACTGTAGATGGCCAACAGTTCACGATCAAACGTTGCGTAACGTTGTTGGGTTGGTGTGAGCTTTCTGGAGAAGAATGCAATTGGTTTCCAGGTACCATTTTGCTGTTGTGACAGTTCGGCTCCCATGGCAGTGTCTGATGCGTCCACTGAAAGTTTTGTCTGAGATTGAGGGTCGGGGTGATGGAGCATGACAGCAGAAGCTAGGGCTGATTTGGCCTCCTGAAATGTAGCTTGACATTCAGGTGTCCATGTGAATTTCTTGGGTTTACCTTTGATAGTCTCAGTCAGAGGTGCAAGGCACTTTGCGATGCCTGGGAGAAATCTGTGATAGAAATTCATCATACCCAGGAAACGTTCAAGAGCTTTCTTTTCAGAAGGAGTGGGAAGATCAACGATTGCGCGAACTTTCTCTGGTAAGGGTTCAATCCCGGCTGCTGAGACTAAATGTCCAAGGAAATGCAGGGAAGACTGACCAAAAACGCATTTCTTGATATTGACCACTAAAGCGTTGGAGGTCAATAGGCTGAAAATGGTACGTAGATCGGCCTCATGTTGTTCGGGTAAAGCGCTTGCAACAAGAATGTCATCAAGATACACAAAGCAGCAGTCCAGGTCCTTCAAAACACCGTCCATGAGGCGCTGAAATGCCTGAGCTGCATTTTTCAGACCAGAAGGCATTTTCAGGAACTCATAGAGGCCAAATGGGGTGATGACTGCTGTTTGGGGAATATCTTCAGGTGCAACTGGGATTTGGTTGTAGCCTCGAACAAGATCAATTTTGGAAAAAAAATCGTTTTTCCAGCAAGGTTGGTATTCAAATCCTGGATGTGAGGGAGGCGGTAGCGGTCATCTCTGGTTATATCATTTAGTCGACGATAATCTCCACAAGGACGCCAGCTGCCATTGCTTTTCTTCACCATGTGCAGTGGTGATGACCAAGGGGAAGATAAACGGCGGACGATACCTAGGTGTTCCATTTCGTTAAACTCTGCTTTAGCAGCTGTCAATTTCTCGTGATCGAGGCGATGTGCACGTGCATGCACAGGGTAACCAGTAGTGGGAATGTGGTGGAGTACACCATGCTTGTTTTCTGTGAAGGAAGGTACGAGGGGTTCAGGAAACTCCTCTACAATTGCTTCGTAGCGGGAATAAATCTTATGTATGCTTCTTCCTGCTTGCGAGCGTGCTGGCTGTGCGGGGATTAACAAACCTCTATCCAGGGACACCAGGCGTCTGTTGGTGAGATCAATAGCCAGTCTTTTGGTAGCAAAAAAGTCTGCGCCTAGGATTGGTTGAGTCACATCGGCAATCCAAAACTTTTGAACAAATGATGCACCCTTTCCCATTTGCAATGGGATGTTTCTTCTTCCATAAGTAGGAATGGCTGGGCCGTTGGCAGCAACTAGACTGGGCCCTCGAGCCTTTTTGCGTTCTGTGACACTTGCAGGGAAAACAGATTCTTCAGCCTCCGTGTCAACTAGAAAACTGCGTCCTGACAAAACATCAGCTACCCTGATTGTGCTAATGTTGACTGAGGAAGTTGTATAAACATCATGAGATTCGGTGGAGTTAATGTTGGCGGTCTGTTTTTGATCCCGTTTCCACCTAGGTTGTTGTGGGGCCATTGCACAGGGTCGTCCACCTACTTTGTTTTCACAGCGTCTCGCTTCAGTTCCGAATCGTGTGTGATACCTGCACAAAGTGAAAGGATTTGAAGCACTGTTAAAGGAATTTTTTGATGGTCGGTTTGACGCAGCTGCCACGAATGCAGGGGTTGGGAGATTCACTTCTAAGATGCGGTCAGCCTTTTCGGCTAGAACCTCAAGCTCTTCGTCTGGAGACTGGGCAAGAATCTCCCTGACTTCTGGTGGCAGTGGATTCAGAAAAAGAGCTTTGTAGAGGGTCTCTGGGTTGGAATTCATCGATTGCATGTACTGCAATAATTCTGACGGTCGTTTGTCTCCCAGACCCTGCATTTGCAGAAGGGCAGTATCTTCTGTAGTTGTGTGGACTCAAAAGCTTTGAGTAGAGCCGCCTTGAGTGTTTCATACTTTTGAGTGTCTGGGGGGCGTTCGACTACCGCTTGAACACGTCTGGATGTAACTGAGTCGAGAAGGTGCATTACATGATGAAATTTTGTCAAGTCATTCGTAATGGGAGGTGTGTGTGTAGCGAAAACAGCCTCCAAACGAACAAAGCATGCTGATGCATTGGTTGTCCAAAAGGGGGGTGCTTTGAAGGCGACAGCTGTCACAGGTGGTTGAGGCGGAATTTTTTTCCGTCTGAGATAAAGTTTGTTGTCGGATGGCGTCTGCAAGTTGTGCAATTGCTTCTGTTGTCACTGACATGATTAAATGAGTCTGTGAGCGTAGGAGTGGTCGTAGCTGGTATTAGCTGGTCACTACAAGGTCTACTCACAATTCGGGGTCACCAATGAAGCATCACACAGACGCGACGGCAACGTTTTAAATATTTAATAACAAAACTAAAACATTCTCTGATCAACTTCTTTGATACAGTCGTTGAACAACGTGGTCATAACAACGCTTCCGGTTTCCAACTACAATTGAATAAAAACCCAAATCGCATGCGACGTTATGTCATTAGATAAGTGCTACACAAGCTTCATCAGAATCTTCAGAACTGGAGTCCAGTGAATCGCCCAGGCCATTTTGTAAGATGCACTCTCCATCTTCTTCATCTTCATCATCCGCTTCACTGACACCATTCAGGTAATCAATGACAGCTTGAGGCAGAGTCAGCTCTTCTTCCTCCTCTCTCCACAGAGGCTCCAGCACCCCATTGTTCATTTTCCGTCCATGGCCTTCTGTGTGACTGGGAATGTCTGGCATAGGCTGGTCTCCATGTTTCCAGATGGCAACCTGGTAATTGCAGTGGTGAACGTGTTGGTTCAAGCTGCGCCAACATGGTGGCAAAGTAGCCAAGTCTATATTCTGACTGGCAGTGATGATCTCGCCACATTTCTCTTTCAGCATGTGGCATCTGAAGTCATTCATCTTGCTGAAGGATGCCCTACCATAGATGCAGCAAGTGAAGGACTCCAGCTTGTCAATCATCTTTTCTTTCACTTCCCAGGTGTCCCCAAGCTGTGCCAGAGTCTGCACGAATGCTGGTTTCTGCTGAAGAACTTCCACTGCCTTCACTTTGCCTTTGCCAGTGAAAGCATGCAGCCACAGACGAGCGGAGCAGAATGGCTGAGTGAGTCCTCTGGCAAGGTCACTTATGTCTATCAGTTGCTTCTTGTTGCCTTTGCCTGTATCAAAGAGGAGTGTCACACGATCCAGCTGAGAGGCAAAGTTCAACAGGATGAAAAACGCATCTATGTCAGGACTCTTCATGCGAATGTACTTGTAACCTTGCTCTTGTCCATACTTAGAGTACAGAATGACACGTGAGTATGTCTCCTCTTGGGTAGGTGACAAGGAATGCAGCTCCTCTTTGTCAGTCGTTTCACCATCAGCTGGTGTCAGCTTGAATGCTTCCCTTCACAGACAAGGACTGTGTTCCCTCCCTGGTGCTTTTCAGCAAAAGCGGCCTTGCTCTAAACAGTCAGTAGCAGTTTAGTGAACAGAACTTTGTTCTCATCACTGGCCAGGAAGGCTTTCCAATCTGAACACAAAGTCAACAGATAGTGGCACCATGTCGTACAGCTTCTGGCAGATCTGGTGAAAATTTGGAGGGACTTGCTTGATAGCATGGAATGTTGCATTGCCATCGATGATCATTAAAGTTTCATGAACAGGCAGCAAGTGTGCATCCTCAGCCTCTTTTGTCAGGTAGTGAAATGCAGTACTCTTGTCAGTCTTTGCCATATGACCATCTGCTGTCCCCAGGCTGTAAGGAACAGGGGTCAGCTGGTAGGTCATGAGCTCTTTCAGATCCATGTTCAGATCGCCAGTGTGAGACGACCAGGAGCTGGAAGGCAGCATTTCCTTGGTGCCTGTACTCAGTCACTTTGTTCTGAGTTGACTTCAGTGTGACTTTCCTTGACATGTCTGCCATAGGTTTCAGCTTGAGCTGCTTGATTGGCTGAAAGAAATGTTCTCTGACTTCTAGTCTCTCAATGATGAAGTTTGCTTTCTGACGTCTGCCTGCTGTCTCTGCACGTAGGACATCCCGTTCAATACACCAGGAACTGTGGCACCTGATGACAGCATGATCAGCTTCTCCTTCTCATGTACCTCAAATGGGTCAGTGAAGTTTTCTACCGCTGCAACTGCTCTTACCATGCTCTTTTCACTGCTGGTGACTTCTGTTGGACGCAGGTCACGGTGCTGGGTGTCCGGATCATTGTCTCTTTGCATTTCTGCCATGTCAAATGTCATTGCATGTATTGTGTTCCCTCATTAGTTGTTCTCACCCACTTTTGGTAGGCTGGATGGTTTGATGCAATCCCTGTGAGACCGGCACCAGCTGCAGCTTCCCCACCCCTGCTCTTGGCATTGCGCAGGAAGGTCTCTTCCGTCGTCTTGTCCACAGCACATCGATTCCCAGGGATGAACAATCTTGCCACACTGAATCCCCACGCTTCAGCAGCTCTGTAGCACCTGGGTGTGAGACTTCAATGTTGGCAATGAAGAGCCCAAAGAATGTGAGATGCCTCGCATAGTTCTGACCTCCAAAGCTGAAGAACAGATCAGGCATCACCAGTAGGCACTGGGCATACAGCTCAAAGTCATTCATCTTCACAGCATACAAGAGAGACAGCACAAGCCAGATATGATCCATGTACGTCAGCCAGAACTGGGGAGTTTTTTTTCCATGTTTCCCTCGTCTCACCTCTTCTCTGTACTGTTCATAGTCTCTGCAGAAGTCGCCATCAGTGTTGTCTTCAAGCAGCTGCCTGACAGAGTCATGCACTGAGGATACTGTTGTTGCAGCAAGCAGGGTTGTGGTTTCTTCAGACAGGACAGGGAAGTCACTGTCAGTTCCTGCCATGCTCAGGTATTTGCCAACATCGCACGTTCCAGACATTCAAGCATTGTCTTGTGGCAGTGCAAAGCACGGTCATAATGTTTCCCTGTCACGATGCCTTTCAAGGAACCTGAGCTGATGATCTCAGCTTCCACAAGAATGTCAGACAGACCACTTCCATTCATTCTCTTGCCTATCATTTTGATACATGCAGAAATGAGGTGAAAGATGCCAAAGAGAATGTTTCTCGCACCTCCTGAGGCTGGCTCCAGACAAGGGGAAAGGCCTTCATGCATACCAGATCAAAGGTGGCAATCACGTATTCTTGTCCCACTTCCTGTGTAGCACACTCTGCCTGCCTAAGGCACTCTATGATGGTTTTGCACTCAGTGATGGGATTGAAGTAACTGGGTAATAGTCTGGGTTTTTTTTCTTTTCAGGCTTTTCCCCAGTCAATGAAATATACCCAGCCCAACCAGGGATCTCTTGTTCGGCAAATCTGCTGCGCAGACGTTCACACACAGTATCATACAGTAATATACTCATGCTTATTCACTTTCAGCACAGCTTGAAGCACGATTCTCTTTGTCAAGGTCGAGGGAGGGGAAGGGAGAAGGGGATCAGGAAGTGGAGGGGGGAATCTTACAAAACAGCCTGGACGATTCACTGGACTCCAGTTCTGAAGATTCTGATGAAGCTTGAAAGTGAAATTTCTGATGCTTTATTGCCTGTTGATGAAGAGGGAATACAGACAAATTATGCCTTTGAAAATGACCAGGAACTGTGATTTCCTGACACCTTGAATATTGTATGTTGTGTTGCGCTATACATATTTGTTGAAAGACTGTTAATGCTACATTTTGTTACACGAGAATACCAGCCATATTAAACTTTAAGCAACAAAACCATTCTGGACAATTAAGAACATAAACTCCCATCAAAACCAAACAATTTGGGGGTTTGAAAGGCTGTCAAAATGGTCGTTTGGTGTCGTTGGCGAAATCTTGAATTTGGGGGGTAGGGGAGATAAATGTGAAACTGTGACTTTATGCATTACTCATGTGGTTCCAGGTACAGTCAGAAACTACCAAGAGGCATTGTAGTATAATAGGATTCATCAGAACAGTTGATTTTGGCCTTTTGGTTTTGTGGAGAACAGTTGACATGCCGCCGATGCAGTGAAAATATCGGTACATAAAAGTTACCCACTACTGCATCCAAACAATGAATGAGAAAAGACTGATCAAGTTACCACCAGGCACACGGATACGTAAATAGTAAAACTAGTATAAGCAAAAGCTGATTTCTTGTTTATTTACAGGAGCTATTTCAAGTTACATTTGAATGGCGCAAGTGAGTGTGTTAGATGCTACCCTTACGCCAAGGGCTGTTACTCCTGTGCATCCCAGCTGTTTGATGGAAACATTTTAGATTCGTGTTCAGGACACTCCAAGGAACATTTTGACACCTGTCATGATAACCCCTGGGGGGGGGGGGGGTGCACGGGACGCCTAGCTGGCTTGTGGCCTACTAAGGAGCTGGCGGTCGTGAGTTCCAACCATTCATGAAGGTAAATTTGTACGGCTTGAAAACCTTCTTCGTCCAGCTAGCAGCAACTAGGTATGTTATTCAGCTCGTGGCATGTTAAACGTGACAGAAGGAGATGAATGGGCACTGCATTTCTTCATGCCGTGCCCTAGTCACTGTCAGCCTCTGACAGTTCGCTGTCCCTGTGGCTATGAGAACTTAGACCTTTTTTCTTTCCTTTTAAACAGATGTAATTACGGCGCTTCCTGATTTAACTGTAGTAGCTAGATAGAAATATGAGTAAATATTTTGTATTGTGCCACCACCTGTGTTGTGAAAAGGGTTATTGAAAGGAAAACAGCAGTAAATGATCAGTATGATAGCGCGTATGAGTAACTACAATACTGGACCAATCTCAGAGACTTGAAGTAGGAAATGTGTTCAGTGCTCAGAAGACAGCAGCATTCTTGGAAACCAAGGTTTAATTCCACACTCCAATCTATCACATAACATTGCATACATTACTAGGAAATGTGTTTACAATCCAAGTGAGCTTATATGTTGCTTTTGTCTTCAAACCAAGCAGATGTTATACGATGCTTTTGTCTTCAAACCAGGCAAATGTGTATGTTACGTTTGTCTTCTTTGGTTGATATTCAATTATGCACAACGGTTTTATTGTTTCTGCTGCTGCAGCTGCAGCTGTTGTTACTGTTGTTGCTGTTGTTGCGTTGTTGTTGCTGATAATGATGATAATGATGATGATGATGATGATGATGATGATGATGACGATGATGACGATGATGATGATGATGATGGTGATGGTGAGTCTAAACTGCTGTGTGGACAGGGTGGTGATGATGTCTGTGCCGGAGATAAACGCAGGACGACGTCAACAGAACCTGTTCTTTACATTGTTGTGGCTG
>CM065729.1:28562311-28564811 GCA_033310375.1 Conus canariensis | reverse complement strand
GTTCAAGCAGTCTGTAAGGTATCGATGCTTAATGTGTAGAGAACTTAACATACACAAAGAAGGTGCTCCTGTTTCTTATGCCACACATATCAATTGAAATGTGCTTTAGACAACGATAAGACAACGATCAAAAAGTAAAAGAAGATGGTCTAAACATACCCGACACAAGGAAATATATTCATGCTTCGAAAATGTCGTGGATAAAAAAAAAATAACACGACTAATCATAAATGAAAGAATATTATAAGGAAAACCCATCCATTTATCGAAAAACGTGAAAGTTATGGATCAGCAGTCGCTTCTGAATGTACGAGCTTAAATTTATTTTGGACTCATGTTTTTAAGCATACAAAAATTTCTGTTTATGTGTAGAACCCCAGGCAGTGAATGAACAACTGTCGGTACCTGTGTTTTACAATGACGAAATTAAAATAGGTAACGTCACGATCAAACAAAAGAAGCTGATTGAAAAAGGAAAATATGCAGTTATGCATTTCTTAAAAACAGACGGAAAATTCATGACATATGAAGAATTCACTACTGACCTTGATTACAACAAAAACATTAACACATAAACGAATACTTGCTTGTAAGTTGATATTTGTGTGTAGTTACCTGAGTTTAAGTTTCCGTAAATGGAGGGATATTTGAGATGCGCATGTGCAGTTCCGTCATATTTCAATGCTCAGATCATTATTTATACTTCAAATAATGATCTAGATCCGAGTCGACTGTCAATAAATGTTTGTGCACCAATGGGTTTTTTTTAAAACTCAATTGACAAAAGCTTAATCTAAATTAAAAAACAAAAAAAAACCACAAACTTTAAGCTAACCCAATTTTGGGGGTGGGCAATTTTAGAGAGAAATTGGGAGGGCAAATACCCCTCCGTTTACAGAAACCTACACTCAGGAAACTACACACAAACATCAACTTACAAGTAAGTATTCGTTTATGTGTTAAATTTCCTTTCGTGTAGTTTGCGGTAAAACCACGGAATTTTTTAGACTTCAACGTGTGGTGTGCACAAACATCCAATTCATAAAATACATACTTTAGTAGACTAGATTTCACATTGATACATTAGCAGTAAAATTATAACATAACTCGGTCAGAAATCAATATACACAATTTATTCAACAGCATTTGAATCCGTTGCAGATTGATCTTCAAGTGGTAAATTGTGATGAATATATACTGGTGCAGGCAGTTGAGCCTCATATGCAATTACACCAAACACACATTGTGTAGTAAAAAAACAATAACAACAACAACAACAACAAAAAAGCATCTTGTAAAAGGATATCAAAGAAACTGTCCTTAAGAACTTTGTAAACACTCCACGCTGTGAAGTAAAAGAGGATAATGCTATCATCTTTGCTTTAAAAACACATTAGTTTGTGTCACCCAACAACAAGGTAAAAATGTTTCCCAATAATACTGAAACACAAGGACAGAACAGAGTTTTGCGACAAATGTAATAATACTGAAACACAAGAAATTTGATCACTGTCTGTGTTACACATTGAAAAAAAATGCTTCTGCTTTGGTTGCAACACACACTCTTTCGAAAAGTACTAGAGAATTGATGAGTCTTGCGCACACTGTACAGCAGAGTGTGCTTCTAATGGTCTGTTGTAGAACCTGTGAAATGTGGTGGCGTTTGACCACCCAGCACTTTTCAGAATGTCAGCTACTGGTACTCCTCCTCTGAGCATGGCAGATGATGCTGCTCCACGAAAACTATGTGATGCAAAGTTGTAAATTCCTGCATCCCACAAAATATTCCTCAACCAGCGTGATATGGAGTCCTTTATGGCAGGTCCATGAGGGCGTACATAACACAAAAGAAGCTGCTTTGTTTTACTGTCTTTTCTAATCTCTTTTGTCCTGGAAATGAATTCTTTCAAACATCTTACAACACACATCTTTTCATCCTGAAATTCTTGTAAATGCAGAACACATCTGTTATTTACTGTTTTGTGCGTTGATAAAAAAAATAATGACAGTTTAGCGTCTTTTTCGAGCGTGTATAGGTCTACTTGCGGTTAGAAGCGTTGAACCATCTCACCGCTGCCACCATGAAAAGAAGACAGGGTACAGTATTCGTGATGGAATGGACACAACTCACATCGTGTAGATCAAGCTGGTTTATTCTCTAGTCCTCCAAGATAAGCTGTCATAACAGTGAGTAGCTGTCAGGTAAACAGAACAACCAGTTTTACAGGTTTACCTGTTCCGGTCAAACGTGTCCCCACAATTTGGGACTGTACGAAATACAGTCCGTCACAAGAATCCACGTGATATTTAATGCCAACTAAATGTATGTTGATCTCAAGAACTAGAGGCATAAAGGAACTTTTTTGCAATAAACAACTATCATTTTCCACATTACATCTGCGCATCTGAATGGAGAGTAGGGTGTCACAAGGTAGGACTATATGCCCAAACTCCACACATTCAAACAGAGACTTGTTGAAATATGTTGCAGGCTAAATTT
>CM065729.1:28539811-28554811 GCA_033310375.1 Conus canariensis | reverse complement strand
GAAAGCGATGTTAAACTGTATGAGTTCTGTTATTCATTTTTGGATGTTGACCTCTGCACCTGATGACGTGTTCTCAGGCAGGTAGACTTGTCATGGTCTGGTTAAGTTATATGAGGGGAGCACCACATCATCCGCGAAGTCCAGGTCTTCAAGCAGAATACAGAGTGAATGATACGTCCGCCTGCCTGTTGTGATGATCTTTGTGATCCAGCCGATGATCAAGTGATAGAGGAAAGACGACAATTATTTTCCTGATTTTACCTCAGAGCCTTTTGATAGTGAGCAGTATGACCAACTGTGCATGATATATTGTGATATGTACCCAAGAACACGGAACAGAGCTTCATGGCTATTTGGCAGTGTCCTAAGAGTTTCCACTGCATTCGTTTTTCCACGCTGTCGAGTGTTTACTCGTAGTCTATCTATTTAGCATTGAAGGGGAATTTCTCTCTAACACTTACTCCATGACGTTGCATAGCGTGGTCATCTAAATTTATCGAATCTTTCTAGAATTTTGTAGCCCCCTATTCATAATAGCAAACCATGTTCACATAGAAAACTCATTATCGGAGCCACGAGATACAGAAGAAGATATTCTCTCGAAATCTCTCCAAACGTATGATTTTTAAGAGATCTGTGTGGATGAATGTTTCAGCTGTTGCTTCCAAGTGTCCCTAGAAAGTGTTAGCATGATGAAACGCTGTTTCATCAGAGTGTAAAATCGAGACTTTCACACAGAGTCTAATTATTTCATGTTGGCTTGAGGCCTTATCCTGTCGGAACTGAGCAATGTATCCCCCCTCCCTCCCATACAACCTACCGACTGTACGTGACAGAGCAAATTATTCTATGCTTCCTCCACTTTGTTATATATGTATGTGTTTCTTTTTGTTTGTTTGCTTTTGTTTTTGTTTGATTTCGGTAACGTACTTAGTTTGTCTGACAGTCGGGCAATATCTATAAATCCTTACTGATAATCCAGCAGAGAAGTGTCACACAAGACGGATGTCTCTGACCTCGTACGCAAGTGCCATGCTGCGAGAGTGTCAGTTTCCTGACTATAATGTGTTAACAAATCTTAAATAAATGTTAGCGAACCGCCCAGAGAACGTGGACAAACGAGTCAGAAGACGTCTTGTGACTCGTTTGCCCACGTTCTCTGGGCGGTTCGCTAACATTTATTTAAGATTTGTTTAGATTTGCGCCTGCAGTCCTTTCGCTTTGCAACTAGATATATAATGTGTTAGTCTGTCTTTCTGTAGGCCTTCGATTCACAAATGGAAAGGAAATAGTCACTAGTCCAGTAGGATAATGTTTGTAGCTAACATTGATTTGTGCCGTGTGTGATGTAAAGTATACTATATGTAGCTGCTTTGTACTGTTTTGTGAATTAAAATGTTATTGCCATTAGGGGCGAAAGTGTTATTATACACCCGATGGTCGAAAACACTTACGCCAAACCAGTGGTGCTTGAATTGTTGACCAGAATATCAATGGACGAGCGGAAATCTATTTCTGCATACCGTTGATCCCTGTTGTTCAATTGACAAAAAAGACATATTGAAGTCTACGTCCTAACATCATATATTTGTATGCACTGCACCTGTGATTGGAATAATCATTTCTCAGAATTGATTCATGCTAAACATAAAACTACATACTATTTTCTGTCACAAAATATATCTGATTTTTAATTCCACCACAACAATATTTGACGATGCTCATTTTCGTAATTTCCAGGATTATGACAACGTAGATTTAGAGGGGGGAAAACGCAAACAAAGTAAAGAAAATAAATACATTTTATGAACACGATCAGTGACGTAACAGAGTAATATGTATTTGCCAAATATGTCTTAATCTTCAGTTCTATGATATGGCGCGCGCGCGCGCGCGCGCGCGCGCGCGCGCGTGTGTGTGTGTGTGTGTGTGTGTGTGTGTGTGTGTGTGTGTGTGTGTGTGTGTGTGTGTGGCATACAAATATATCTCGTTGTTTCAGATATGGACCAATTATGCGGTTTATGTTCAATAACAATATGCTCGGATTTTACGGGTTTACGTTCGTGTCGGAAGTGATCTCTACAATCATTGCCATTGAGAGATGTTTCTGTATCCTACAGCCTCTCCGCTCCCAGACTGTGATGTCTGCCTCCACCACCACCGTCATCATTGTGGTGGTGAACGTGGTGATGGTAGGGTTGTACTCCTTCGTTACTTCACGATACCGCCTGGTCTGTGCCTATGATCCCGTCACCACCACAACCATGTGGGCCTTTGCGATTGGTCAGTTTTATATGAACAACAAGAAATCTGTTGACTTCCTGGATGCTTTTGTGTTCGGTCTTGGCATTCCTGTTATAGCCATCGTCGTGGTGGTGGTGACAACAGCAGTGACTTTACTCAAACTCCGTGAAGCAGCAGCCTGGAGGGCTGGCACCTCCTCTAGTACAGGTGTGTCAGCACGAGAAGTGGCACTGACCATGATGTTGGTCTACAATTCCATCTTCTTTGTCATTTGCGTATTTCCAATGGTCATGCTCAGGTTAGTGACTGGATCCACATTCTGTGGAGTAGTTAACCAATCTGTAAATCGTCAACGTCTGTTGTATAAATCAGATGAACATGTTTACAATGTGTAAGTAAAAGTATCTATAACAATAAACAAAATGACTCTACCGTTCTCTCTCTCTCTCTCCTCTCTCTCTCTCTCTCTCTCTCTCTCTCTCTCTCTCTCTCTCTCTCTCTCTCTCTCTCCTGCTTCCTCAGCTGCTTCCAAATGGAGCGAGGACATATGGTAAACAGCTGATTTGCTACCTCTCGTCATTAAAGTTTCCCTGCAGATCTCATTCGTGAACCCAATATATTCTGAACTATTATATGCTGGTGTTCCTGCATTATGAATCATGCTTACAATGAACTTAAAGTCCTGGTCTTTATCTCTGTTGATAGAGACTATCAGCTTTCGATTGCATGAGCAGGTTTAAACTTCCGACTGTCCAGGGTTAACACGCCTGGCTGCTTGTTTCTATCCCTGTGCTGTTGTTGCTTATACCAGATCAACTCAGGTATTGAGTTGGTCCTGTTACTTCAGTTTGGGAATGGCAATACCATCAGATAGAGTAAAGGTCAAGGATGGTCCTAAACAAAGCTGTTTTGGGTTAGCTCAGAATTTTGTTGAAGAATGACAGGAAAAAAACTGCCATAAACATATGAACAAGGCCATCAACTTATGCATCGTGAAGACATGCCCAGGCTGTGTCATACGCAGCCTTGAATTGTAGCTGAAGAAGACAAGTCCACACCTCGTCAAAGCTACACGGAATCCAAATTTTGGAGAAAATGTTGACGAGATAGTTGAGCTCGCTCTGCAGTACAACAATAAGAGTGATCCGCAAAGAGTTTCTTATGGGTTGTTCATACCACTAACCAGTATATTGTCAACTTGATATGTACAATGATGGTGTTGAATCACAATCTGACTTCAGCCAGATTTTGGTGTGCAGCTTGTCGAGATAACTGGTGCACTCACAAGCAGAGTACTTGCCGAGATGGACGTTGTGTCCTAAGTTTTTGTTACATTTCCTTTATTGTGGTTTCTTCCATTGAGCTTTCTGATGGTGACGTTTTCATCGTCATATTCAGCATTAACAATCTATTGGGCTTTTGTAATACCATTCTTAAAGACGTTTAAAGTGGTTGTCTCAAGTGAGTACAGACTATAAAGATTTTTACCAAAGAGGCATTTAGATGTCTCCGAGAGTACTTTTGAGTCAAAATGCTACCACCTTTGAGCGCATACACTTCATTGAAATCCAAAATCTTCCAAACTTGTCAACTATCTTCCTCAAATAAAAGATACACGCTACAAACACTCTGTTGAATATTCGCACAATGCGGAGAAGCATTACTACTTCGTAATGTGCCTTTTGTTTGCCTAATCATACTAACGATAAACTAGGTGAAATCAAGATTTTTAGTTGTGTAGAGCTGAAACAAATCGCCCGATACTTTCGCCTTTGATGTCATATTTGCAGGTATCTTTGCAGCTAACAATGAAATTATTATCTAAACGCTGAAAATTGATTTCTTGAGGTTCATATACCTAACCCAAACATCAAAGATATGTAGGTATGAACTAGTCTTCAAAAGTTGTAACTTATGTGAGATTTGTTCACCGTCTTGGCCGCGATCATGTTTGCAAAACTGTCAGATGGAGGTAAGTGGTATATCCAACGCATTCTTTTCATTCATGTTATGAAGAGAGCTTTAAAATGTTACACTATATTTCTTTGCTATGTCAATCGTGTGCCGCTAGTCTACACGGACTTCGGACAGTGGCAACATAAAATGAAACCGATACATGATCATCACTTGTGACAAATTAGTTACACGCAAAAAAGTCAGACTGTCAATGTTAGAGAGAGAGAGAGAGAGAGAGAGAGAGAGAGAGAGAGAGAGAGAGAGAGAGAGGGGGGGGGGGGGGGAGGGGGGAGCAATTAGGAAAGGGTGCATAGCTAGAAAATGAACAGCGACAGTCTAACCCTGACAAAACATCTGTAAAGACAACGGCAGCACAGGAGGCAGCAGCAACAGGGAACATTGACTGTCCCGAAAGTGCTGGTCTGAACAAGTGCTGGTGTGAACAGGAGTGATGTGATCGAATGCCACCTCTTGGTACTGGCACCGGAGACTCGGATCGGCATCATGAAGACGTCACAGGTGCAATAACGAGGCTAATTACCTTTCCCTCCCTAGTGACGTCTTCTTCACCGTGTATTTTAGGCAGCGCTAGCAGAGTAGTTGACCATTCATCTGGCATTTGCATTTCTTAATTGGCAGGTCCACATCAAGAATGTCTGTGCTGTGTGACTGGCAGTGGAATCAAAGACACTATGCATGATCATTGATGGGGTATATGTTGGTGCGACACAAATGTGAGAGTCACTGAGTGTACAGCAAGGAGGCCAAGTAAACTTGCAGCATACGACGAAAGGCAGCGGATCCGATGATGGGGGTACACCACATTATGATCCGGCAAAATCTGGCAGTTTAAACTGGACCTCACAGTGGGACCCACTGGCACATTCACTGTGAGGTCCAGTTTAAACTACCAGTCTAGGGACCTAGTGCACGTCTCGATCTGCACCCTCTGCTCCAAGCTGTATATTGGGGAGACCTACCACACATTGGCCGACCGCTTTTCAGAGCACCTGAGGTCGATGAAGCTGGGCCACAACAACCCAGTCGGCCAACATTTTGTTGGTCCGTATCACAGCTTCAGTCATGCAAAGATATCAGCAGTGTGGCAGAACCCAAGATACCGTGTGTACAGAAAGCACACGGAGAGCCTTGTCATCAGCCGCTTGGGCACCACACAGCCAGCTGGAATGAACATCAGAGTCACTGACGTCTAGCTGAGCCAGGGCCCTTCTGCCTTAATCTCTCTGTCCTGTCCCTCTTTAGGCCCTGTTTCTTTTTCCTTCAGTAGGCTACATAGTGAATATTTCCATTTATTCCCCTCCTTTTGTGTGTGTGTGGTGTGTGTGTGTGTGTGTGTGTGTGTGTGTGTGTGTGTGTGTGTGTGTGTGTGGTGTGGGTGTGGTGGAGAGGGGATTGTGTGTGTGTGTGTGTGTGTGTGTGTGTGTGTGTGTGTGTGTGTGTGTGCGTGTGTGTGGTGTTGTGTGTTTTGTGGGGGTTGTGGTGGGGAGGGGGGGGGGAGTGCATGCGTGTGTGTGTGTGTGTGTGTGTGTGTGTGTGTGTGTGTGTGTGTGTGTGTGGTGTGTGTGTGTTGGTGTCTTTGTGTGAACTGTGGTGTGTGTCTGTGTGAGCTCAATACACCTGAACAGTGATCAGTGACTTTATTTGGTCCAACTTAATCATTAAATGAAATGTTCTCACCCAATTCTCACATAGGCTTTCCTGTCTACACTGTCCTCTATCACATAGCGTTGCATACATTACTAGGAAATGTGTTTACGATCCAAGCGAGCTTATGTGTTGCTTTTGTCTTCAAACCAAGCGGATGTATACGATGCTTCTGTCTTCAAACCCGGCAAATGTGTATGTTACTTTTGTCTTCTTTGGTTGATACTCAATTATGCACAACGGTTTTATTGTTGTTATTGTTTCTGCTGTTGCAGCTGCTGCTGTTGTTACTGTTGTTGCTGTTGTTGCGTTGTTGTTGCTGATAATAATGATGATGATGAGTCTAAACTGCTGTGTGGACAGGGTGGTGATGATGTCTGTGCCGGAGATAAACGCAGGACGACGTCAACAGAACCTGTTCTTTACATTGTTATGGCTGTTTGACATGGTGTCCTACGTCAACGCCACCTTCAACATCACCATCTACTACAGCATGGGCTCCCGCTACAGACGGACCCTCTGTCAGCTGATGGGTAAAGAACACAGGAGAGACAGCCACCACAAAGTACAGGTGACCATCACAACATGACTTCAGTCACCTCTGGTTCTCATCTCTGACCTGATGGCGACTCTTTCTGGAGACATGAGCAGCCAGCATGTCAGTGTCTAATGTTGTGGGGAGATGACTTAGAGCAAAGGGACAACAAAGCAAGCGTTACAAAAAAGATATGTTTAAAATAAAATGCACCCTGAAATCAGCCTGCCAATCAGTTACATAGACTTGAAGGCGGATGAACACATGTATGTTAAGAAACAAATGATGCAATAAAGGCAGGGAAACAGACATACCTGGCTTTGCTACATCATATGTGTTGTCCTGCCTTGGTAACAGACAGCCGGTCAACCAGTCAAACAAACAAAGACTTTATAGTCACACGAACAAAAATAAAGAGAAACAAAGTTTCTCTTCTTATTTTTCTTTCATTTTTTGTGCATGAATTACAAGTGAAGAAAAGGAAAGAGCATGAAAGAAATGTAAATCATATACATCGATACGACCCTCCTGTCGTTACGTAATATATTCGTCAGATTAAGGTTTGGGCACCCCAGACCAAGAACGTGGGATACCAGACTCCTCTCTCTCTCTCTCTCTCTCTCTCTCTCTCTCTCTCCTCTCTCTCTCTCTCTCTCTCTCTCTCTCTCTCTCACGCAGCAAGCCGACGCATATGTTGACAGACAAGGACATTGATTTGCAGGTCATTCGCATGTCTGTTGCAGGAATCCATCTTGTCATGACTCTTTGTCTAACACTTGTCTTCAGGGTATTGGGACGAAAGGAGGGATATTTCAGAAGAAGACAGAAGAAACACATTTTTGGTTCAGATACCTCGAACCTTCTCCTATACATGACAGATGATACTGAGCTGTGAATATATCTACAATCTTTACGGTCAATCATGGCAATGAAGGTTGCATTGGAAATGCCTTTTTTTTTTTTTTCTTTTTTTCTTTTTTTTTTTTTTTTTTTTTTTTTTTTTTTTTTTGGGGGGGGGGGGGGGGGGGGGGGGGTTCTGATCCCAGCCGAACTTCTCACCCCTCACCTTCACGAAGACAGACACACAAAAATAAAACAGGCACAACTATGTGCTAACATCTCTGCACACTGTCCTCTTTCGACGCATGTGTAACTTACTCACCTTATTTGATTAAAATTCGATATTAAACAAACACACACACACACACACACACACACACACACACACACACACACACAGGCACGCACGCGCGCGCGCGCGCGCGCACACACACACACACACACACACACACACACACATACACACACACACACACTCTCTCTCTCTCTCTCTCTCTCTCTCTCGGGGGGTCGTGAACTGTTGCATTCGCGTGAGGTCACCGTGGTTTGACTCCTGCAATTAATAGACAATCAAGACGACTACACTGTGATTTATGGACTAAACGTTTGCCTACTGCTTTGCAAGGAGCCATGCCGTCTGCAGCACTGGGATTTAGGGCAGTTTGTGGCTGTTTCATCGCAGTGTTCCAGTTGTTTATGTTGAAGCGTGCGAAGCAGAAATTAGCTATGCGTGCCGCCATTCTGAAACTGAAGAGGAGAACGGACGGTGTAGTGTTAGGACTGGTCCTCACTGTATTTCTTCTGCAGTTTTCTTCTTCAGTGTGGAGATGTAGAGTGTTCCAGTTGTTTATGTTGAAGCGAGCGAAGCAGAAATTAGCTATGCGTGCCGCCATTCTGAAACTGAAGAGGAGAACGGACGGTGTAGTGTTAGGACTGGTCCTCACGTATTTCTTCTGCAGTTTTCTTCGTCAGTGTGGAGATGTGGAGAGTAACCCAGGACCAACAACTCAGGGTAAAGGTAGCACGAGACAGGCTCGCCTGAACAGTGGTACCAGTACCAGTTTGGAGGGACCGGGCAATCCCATAGGTGCGAGCCAAAGAGACACAACGAAAGAACCCAGCATGTCTGACCTCATGGACATGATGCAGTCCATGAGCACAGGAATGGACAATCGCTTCGGAGAGTTGAAGTCGGAGCTCCATACTCTACGAGAAGAGTGTACAGCGATGTAAGACGAATTCAGAAGGCTACGATGGGAGATCTGCGGACTGCAGCAACAGAATGAAGACCTTAGGAGACAAAACGACGACCTGACTAAGAAGATCGAGGACCTGGAGCGGAAAACAGACGACCTCGAAAGCAGGCCGAAAAGGAACAATCTGATCTTCTATGGTATACCGAGGAACGACAATAAAACCAACAATGACTGTAAAAGTGTGTTAACAGAGTTAATAACTGACCAGTTGGAACTTGCCCAAGAAACTGAATTCGATAGGGTGCATAGACTAAATCTCAAATGTGACTCGCCCATCATAGCCAGATTCGTGTTTTATAAACAGAAAGTAGAAGTGTTGAAGGCTAAGGGCAAACTTCGGGGAACAAGTACTTTTGTCGGTGAAGACTTTTCTGTTCGTGTGAGAGAGAATAGGAAGAGGTTGACACCCCATGTGAAAAAAGCTAGGAGCGAAGGTAAGCGGGCCACTGTGGTTTTCGACCATCTTCTAATCGATGGCAATAAATTCACTGTAAATGGAAACGACGAGCTTGTAAAAATGAAATAATGTGTCGGCCGGCCCAAATACTCGTGTAAAAATAAACCGTGGTTAAAGGGAACACACACTAGTGTAACACCGGTCCTTGCCTCGCTGTGTGGCAGTATAGGTGACACTGGGGTAGCACGTGCAGAGCGTGATGTCTTTGACAGCGTGTTGTTTTCTGACGTTAGTTCAGCTTCCCCTTCAACACAAAACGAAAGCTGTGAATGTGTGTTACAATCTGATATGTGTTGTGTGTCTGAAAATGCACATGATTGCCCCCCTTCGGCCATTGTGCACTGTACGAATGAAAACGAGTTTTTGAATATTGATTCCAAATCTTTCACCTTTCTACACTGGAATGTTAACGGGTTAATTTCAAAACTACGCGACAATGATTTTGTCTAGTTTGTTCGTTCGTTTGATATTATTTCTTTGGTTGAAACTTTTGTGGAATATTTTCACTCTTCTGTATTTTTTTTTATTATGAAGTTTATTGTAAACCAGCTATAAAGCTCTCAGCTCGTGGTAGACACTCGGATAGCTTGTTGTGTCTGATAAGAAAGGAGCTTTGCTCATTTGTAAAACTCTTGAATATTCAGTCGGATAATTTCTTTGCGTTTATAATTGACATATATGTGTTTGGTACCATTAAAAATATATTATATGTGTGCGTATGTGCCTCCTGTGGATTCACCATATTACTTGCACTTCAATCTTGAAAATGGAATACGTTTATTGTTTGAATTTATATATGATTGTATGCTTTCTTGTGATGACGTGTTTGTATTGATTAGTGGTGATCTCAATGCCAGAACTACAAATTTTGCAAAGGATTTTGGAGAAAATATCTTAGATTTTGGTAAACAGTATTCTAGCAGCCCATTATACACTGACAGAAATTCTGAGGATAAAAAAACACTTAATAATTATGGCAAAATGTTGCTTGATTATGTACACGTCTATACTTATGTTTTTTTAATGGTATGTGTGAGGGCGACCAGGAAGGTCGCTACACGTACGTATCTGAAAGTGGAAATAGTGTTGATGATTATTTTTTAATGTCAAGGAATATGTTTGCTAGTGTTTCTGACGTCTGTGTACTTCATGTATATGAACGTATTGAGTCTTATCATATGCCTATTGTTTTGACCATTAATGTTAACAATAATTGATTAAATCAACCCAAACACAAGAATATTAACAATTTTGTGGAAACGTTTGTTTGGAATGAAAATTATAAAGATTACTTTACAGACATGATGTGTTCATCTGAGATCCAGCAGAGAGTCGAAATGGCTATCAGGCTAATTGATGTAAATGTAAATGACGCGCTCAGTACTTTTAATTCTTGTTTAAAAGATGCTGCAAAATATATGACAAAGCGGATAAATGTAAATAGTCGTAGGGAATGTGATGATTGGTATGACACTGAGTGTCACCAAAGTAAAAGGAACGCTATAAGATTACTAAGTAAGTCAAATCGTAGTAAACTTTCAACGGATCGAGTTTTGTATTGTAATGCTAGGCGGGAATACAAACAACTTTTGAAAGCGAAAGAAAGGGATTTTAACAGAGCATTGTTAGAAAAATTAGTAGCGTCTGTAAACTGTCACAAAGATTTCTGGAACACAGTACAGAAGATCAGAGATGGTAAGAAACAACCTTTAAATAATATTACTTTGGAGAACTGGTTTGAACATTTTAAAGGACTGCTTGAAAGAAATGAAGATGTTGGTAATTTATTAGCACAACCATGTAGTGATGGCGAAAGTGCTGGCAACGATAGTGGTAACGGTCCTTTAAATCGTCCAATCTCAAATGAAGAAATTCTGTTGGCATTAAGAAAATTTAAAAAATGGCAAAGCTGCAGGCCCTGACGGGATAATTGGAGAGATAGTTAAATATGCTTGCAAATCTGAACTGGTTGTTTGTTTTCTAAAGAATTTCTTTAATGCTTTGTTTGACAGAGGTCTTTTTTGAGAAATTTGGTCGGAGTCAGTTATCCTTCCATTGTATAAAAAAGCTGATGCTAATAATCCAAACAATTATCGAGGAATATCTTTGAGCAATATATGTTTTATCCGTGAATTTCGTCACAGATTAATAGATTGTCGATGGCAAAGCTGGCATTCTCATGTTCAGAAAAGTGACAGATATGATATCTATCGTATGTTAAACGCAGGGCATAGATTGCCATTGCATTTGTCTATAAACTTAGACAAACATTTGAGATGCATCTTAACAAAATTTAGATTTGGTATCACAGAAATAAGTAGTCATTTTAATCGTTATAGAGAACTCAGTGATGATCATCTCCTTCGCCCATTATGTCACGAGGCTTTTGATAATGAAGTTCATTTTGTATTTTCGTGCCAGGAACTTTGTTGTATTAGGCAAGAGTTTATTCCAGAAAAACCATATATACAACCGTGTATCTTCAAGCTGATTATGCTAATGACTTCAAAAAATGAAACACTTGTAAAGCGGTTTGCTCTGTTTTTGTGCAAAGCATTTATGATTCGAACATTTCTTACAGCCTAGGTACTTTTTATCATTAAATGATTGAATGTCGTTTAACATGGTTACATATATTTGTTTAAGTGTGTAACAATAAGCAGTGTAATCGTTGATGCATCGCAGGCTTAAAACTTGTAACAATGTGAACGTTGTGAACTTGTTTTTGTTTGTTTTACTTGTCGCATTGATATTAGAATATTATCTCAATTATTGTATCCCCCTTCTGAGGGGCTATGGCCAAACAGAATAAAGATCTGAATCTGAATCTGAATCTCTCTCTCTCTCTCTCTCTCTCTCTCTCTCTCTCTCTCTCTCTTTCTCACACACACACACACACACACACACACACACACACACACACACACACACACACACACACACTTCAAGTCACTCTCAGTTGCATTTTCCCCACACTTCCTGTTGAAAATGTCATCTCTCTCTCTCCCTCCCTCCTCTCTCTCTCTCTCTCTCTCTCTCTCTCTCTCTCTCTCTCTCTCTCTCTCTCACAGAGGTGTGTGTGTGTGTGTGTGTGGGGGGGGGGGGGGGGGGGTATGAGTTAGCGCCTTCAGTGTCAAGTCGCACTGTTGAGTCCTCCGTTGATTTTCTACCCGTACTACGGACTGAGACTGAGGTGCGAATCTGGAATTGTTCAAGGCTTTCCGATTCACCATGCCTTCTGCTGCATTCGATTTCAGGGCATCATGCGGCTGTTTTCTGTCGGTATTCCTTGTATTTATGTACAAGAGGGCCAAACAGAAAATTGCCATGCGCTTCGCCATGTTAAAATTGAAACGGAGAACGGACGGTGCTGTAGCAGGTTTGTTCCTCATATTTATTCGGGGGGAGTCTTCTCCTGCAGTGCGGCGATGTGGAGAGCAATCCTGGACCCAACCCTCCTCCGAGCCGTGACAGCAAGAGGCAGACCAGACTCGGCAGCGCTGATCTCGGCAGCGGCAGAACCAGCATGGAGAGGCCACTCAACGTCCAGGGAGGAGCCTCCGACGTCGTTTCACTGATCGACTCCTTGAAGGCGTCGATGGATACCAAGCTGGACGAGCTGAAGCAGGAGATCAAACCATGCGAGAGGACTATGTGGCCATGCAGGAAGAAGTGAAGAGGCTGAGAGACGAGGTGAGCGGTCTTCGACAGCAGAACGAGGATCTCCAGAAGGCGAACGGTGACATGTCAGGGAAGTTTGACGACCTGGAAAGGAAGACCGATGACCTGGAAGGAAGATTAAAGCGCAACAACCTGATCTTCCACGGCTTTCCCAGAAAACAGAATGAGACCAGCGCTGACTGTGAGGACTTGCTGGGGGATCTATTCACGGACAAGTTCGAACTTTCTCGTGATGGGGACTTTGATCGGGTGCACCGTCTAAATTCGAAACAGGACTCCACTATCATCGCCAGATGTACGTTTTATAAGCAGAAATTGGACGTTCTGATACAGAAACGAAAACTAAAGGGAGCAAATGTTTTTGTCAGTGAAGACTTTTCTGCCAAGGTGAGAGACATCAGAAAGAAATTAATAACCCCTCACCTGAAGGCAGCAAGAGCAGAAGGAAAACGTGTTACTATGGTGTACGACCATCTCCTCATCGACGGCAAACGCTTCACAGTGGACAATGGTAACAGATTAGTGGAAATGAAATAGGGAGTCGGCCGGTCCACAAATTGTCCCGGAAATCTGTCTGTGGTGGTGGAGGAAACAAACTGTGAGGTGACACCGGCAAAGTTGTCACAGAGCGGCAACACCAGAGAGAGAGAGAGAGAGAGAGAGAGAGAGACTGTGCAATGTGTGAATTTTTGTGTTATGACCGGGGCTCTGTGCTTTCTGTATGGGATGAGAATGTAAGCGTTGCACGCACTAAGATGCCAGTACAGAATGTCAGAAATTTGACCTCCGCTGAGGGAAATAAACAATTAAGCCATGTTGATGTCTGTAATAAAATGAAATGTTTTTCTTTTGAACACTGTAATGTGAATGGACTATTTACACAAAAATAGGTGATAATGAATGCATGTCTTTTATTCAATATTTTGATTTCGTATGCCTAGTTGAAACTTTTGTTGAAGTTTTTCAGTCTTCATGTTTTAATGGATATACCGTGTTCTGTAAACCGGCGGTAAAGCTCACAGCACACGGAAGGCGTTCTAGAGGAGTTAACTGCCTTGTAAAGAATGATTTATGTCCTTATGTTAAATTGATAAATGTTGAATCTAGTTTGTTTTGTGCTTTTCTAATTGACAGATCATTGTTTGGAACATTGAAACACATTGTATATGTACGTGCTTATGTTCCACCAGGTTCGCCTTATTATGTATACTTTGATACATAAAATGGAATTACTTTGTCGGAGGATTTTCTATGAGATTGATGGTTTTCTCTTGATAGTAACGATACTTACTGGATCCTCTGTTTCGTCGCACATTGTCTCTGCCTAATCGTGACTCTTATTGTATAGCCAGACGTGAATATAAACATAATTATGCTGAAGAGAAAAGAAAAACAGTTCAACAATACAATGATAGCTGATTTGCTGTATTCTATTCATGACCAGAAAGAGTTCGGGCAGCGCATGCGCAAGTTTTCAAAAAAGAGAAAGCAGCCTACGAATGATGTTAATGTGAGTGAATGGTTTCAGCATTTTAAAGGATTGCTTGAAAAGCACGAACATTCTGCTGATGAGCATCTGCATACCGTCGAGTATCACCCGGAAAGTGACGACAACAATGACGATGGCTATGATAAAAATTATGATGATGGAAGCCTTAATGATTGTAATTGCAGAAGGTTAAATCGTCCTATTTCAATTGAAGGCATTTTGATGCCTTGAGAAAAATAAAGAAACGTAAAGCTGCTGGTCCTGATACAATCATTGGGGGAACTATTAAAACATGCCTGTAAATCGAATTTAATCCTGGATTTTCTCATGCAATTTTTCAACTCCTTATTTGATAAAGGGATTTACCCGGAAAGTTGGGCAGAATCAATTGTTCTTCCTATATATAAAAAGGGGGATACCAACGATCCTAACAATTACAGAGCTATTTCCCTTCGCAATGTGTGCAGTAAACTGTATAGTGCTGTTATTAACAGTAGACTTCAAGAATGGGTAGAGCAAAACAATATCACCGGAGAACTCCAAGCTGGTTTCAAGAGAAATTATTTAACTATCGATTACATGTTTACCTTGATGTCTTTCATTCAAAAACAAATTTCTTTAAATCGCAAATTGTATGTTGCTTTGATTGACTTTGAGAAAGCATTTTACTCTGTTAAAAAAAGTATGCTTTGGCCTATCTTGTTAAAAAATGGAATAAGAGGTAAACTTTACCAATGCATTATGAGTATGTATGATTGTGTAAAAGCCAGAGTAAGAAGTGATGCTACCTTAACAGAATATATTACCTGTACATCTGAAGTTAAACAGGGTGATATCTGTAGTCCTGTTTTGTTTTCACCATTTATAAATGAGTTAA
>CM065729.1:28522311-28529811 GCA_033310375.1 Conus canariensis | reverse complement strand
GATGTACGTTTATATGCTTTATATCTTGTTCCTTCTTAGTATTCTTCCGCTTCCCCTTGGAATGCACTTTTGTGGTTTCATGAATATTTCGCTTATGGTGAAAAAGTGGGTAGACCTTTTTCTTCTCGTACTTCATCATCGTCATCATCATCATTATCATTATCATCATCATCATCATCATCATCACCATCATCACCTTCTTCTTCTTCTTCTTCTTCTTCTTCTTCTTCTTCTTCTTCTCATCATTATTATCATCATCATCATCATCATCATCATCATCATCATCATCATATTCGTATTATCATTATCATTATTGTTATCGTTATTGTTGTTATTTTTTCAGCAGCAGCAGCAACAGTTGTAGTAGTAGTAGTAATAGTAGTAGTAGTAGTAGTAGTAGTAGTAGTAGTAGTAGCAGTAGTAGTCCTTATATTATTATTACTATTATCATTTTCATTGTTGTTTATATTGTTATTATCAGCATCATCATCAGCATTATTATTATTATTATCATCATCATCATCATCATTTTTTTATATTTATCATTATTATTATTATTATTATTATTTTATTATTATTATTATTATTATTATTATTATTATTATTATTATTATTATTATTGTTGTTGTTGTTCTTGCTGTTGTTCTTGTTGTTGATGTTGTTGTTATATGTAGTTTGATTTGATGAGTGTGCCAGTGTTTTGCTGAGTACGAGTAGGTATGGGCTTGAGCGTGCAGTTGTGTTTGAAAATCAAAATCATGTAGTGATCTAAGTCTAATGTGAATCATACGGTCTGTTTCAGTCGACTGTACTTGGTAAGATGTCTGTGTGTGTTCTTTCAACATCTTTCCAGACTCCCCTATCGATGCGCTCGTTCACAATACCGCTTGAGGGAGACCAGCATGCAGGAATGCAGGCAAGCCGATAACTTCATCCAGTTAATTTAGTCCCGACCTTTAAAAAAATCTAAAAAAAGGACGACAAATATATACCTAACGAAGATTAGACGGCAGATGAAATCAAATTCCAAAACAAATGAGGATATCTGACGCTCGCTAATTTTGAATGAAATATAACCCCAAGCTCTGAGTTCCCTTTCTTTATCTTACCTGTCAAACGTATAACCTATGTGATGTGGGCGTGCAAAATCATCTCTGACGTCCGTGGGTGAAATCAAAACGCAACGTTCTGTTCTGTATGTAAAAAAACAAAATCAAATGAAAGAAATGTACCCATCAAACACAGTATGGCATTACGAAAACAAATTGTTCTAGAAAACGCTGGTCTGAGGAAAGAAAGTAGTTATAGAATCTCTCTCTCTCTCTCTCTCTCTCTCTCTCAAACAAATACACACACGCATATATATATATATATATATATATATATATATAGATATATATATATATAGATATATATGTATTCAATTATAAACAAAGCTTGCTCTTATGTCTTAGATTGAAGAAATAGGGGAGATAAGCATTCATATATGCAGTGGTAGATAATTCTGCCTAACTAACAGTATGTGCTTGCATGGGTGAATGGAGAATAATAAATGCTTCTCAAAATGAGCCTTCAGCAAGCTCATGGTCTCCAAGGGGGAGACAGTCTCCAATGGGGAGGAAACTCACTAACATATAACTCCTGGTCAGATACCGGTATTTCGAAACCTGATTGTTTCTGCTCAGTGACCGCTGAAAGTGGTAACTTGACTCCTCTGCCTTTTCGGTTTTAAGAAGAATGCTATCCCAGAAAAAGCTGGTGTGCAATACCGTAGTATGTTTGTTGAGTTTTCAAAAAACCAACCAAAGGTGCCACCTAAGAAGCAAAAGAAAATCATGAAAGAGCAAAAACAAGCTACATTTTCTTGTGAAAAGTAGAAAATATAAAACGATAACCTCTTAAGACACAAGTGCTGAGGGCCAGTTATTGGAATGAATCTACAAGGGACAAAATTACGATAAACTAATAAATTCCAAGGATAAATAACCGAGCACCATTCCAGCAACTTACAGAGCAGCTTGGTGTTGCAATGACTGCACGAAATATTCAATTATAAACAAAGCTTGCTCTTATGTCTTAGATTGAAGAAATAGGGGGAGATAAGCATTCATATCTGCAGTGGTAGATAATTCTGCCTAACAAACAGTATGTGCTTGAGTGGGTGAATGGGGAATAATAAATGCTTCTCAAAATGAGCCTTCAGCAAGCTTATAGTCTCCAAGGGGGAGATAATCTCCAATGGGGAGGAAACTCACTAGCATATAACTCCTGGTCAGATTAAGGTATTCCGAAACCTGATTGTTTCTCCTCAGTGACCGCGGAAAGTGGTAACTTGACTCCTCTGCCTTTTCGGTTTTAAGAAGAATGCTATCCCAGAAAAAGTCTGGTGTGCAATACCGTAGTATGTTTGTTGAGTTTTCAAAAAACCAACCAAAGGTGCCACCTAAGAAGCAAAAGAAAATCATGAAAGAGCAAAAACAAGCTACATTTTCTTGTGAAAAGTAGAAAATATAAAAAGATAACCTCTTAAGACACAAGTGCTGAGGGCCAGTTATTGGAATGAATCCACAAGGGACTAAATTACAATAAACTAATAAATTCCAAGAATAAATAATCGAGCACCATTCCAGCAACTTACAGAGCAGCTTGGTGTTGCAATGACTGCACGAAATCTAATATATAAATGGCAAATTCTGTGTGTGTGTGTGTGTGTGTGTGTGTGTGTGTGTGTGTGTGTGTGTGTGTGTGTGTGTGTGTGTGTGTGTGTGTGTGTACGCTATAGACTCAAAAACGGCTCAACCGATTGTCATGAAATTTGGCAGGTACGTCTGTTGTGACCCGAGGATGGTTTTGGGCTAATCTCTAAAAAAATAAAACCGTTAAAAACCGTTAAAAAACTGTTATAACGGTTTCAAAGACATCTTTTTCCTCTGCTTTTCTTCAAATAGCCGTTGTGACATTGCACAGGTACAGGACTACTTCTCTAAAATTAAAACCGTTATTTGGCAGTTAAAAAACGTTATTTATAACAGTTAAAAACCGTTAAAAACACCAAACCCTATCAAAGAAACTGTTTAAAACCCGATCTTCTTGAAATTTAGCAGGTATGTCTGTTGTGACCCGAGGATGGTTTTGGGCTAATCTTTAAAGAAATAAAACCGTTAAAAACCGTTAAAAAAAACTGTTATAACGGTTTCAAAGACATCGTTTTCCTCTGCTTTTCATCAAATGGCCGTTGTGACATTGCACAGGTACATCGAACCTAGAGGGACATCTCCCGAGTAACATAGGGTCATTGGACAGTTTCTACGACAGTTATTTATGACCGTTAAAAACCGTTAACAACACGTACCCCCCTAAAAACGATCAAAAATACAATCTTTTCTGATGTTGGCGGCAAAGGGAGTCCTCGGATCGCCACCAAACTTGGCATGAGTCTAGAAGGACATACTGTGAATAACATTGGATCATTCGATAGTTTTTATGACCGTTATTTATCACCGTTAAAAAGCGTTATTTTCTAAATTTAGACCTTTCTTGATGAAATTTGGTATACAGGTGTAGTTTTAAATGCTGAACAATGATATACAACTTACACGAACCGAAACTTAAAATTGACTGTTAAAAACCGTTATTATATAAATTTAGACCGTTCTTGATGAAATTCAGTATACAGATGCAGTTTTACACGCTGAACAATAATATACAATTTACACGAACGGAAACTTAACAATTGACCGTTAAAAACCGTTATTATATAGTTTCAAAATGGAGTGTTAAAAACCGTTAATATCCGTTATTTTCTAAATTTAGACCTTTCTTGATGAAATTTGGTATACAGGTGCAGTTTTACACGCTGATCAATGATAGACAACTAATATGAACAGAAACTTAAAATTGACCGTTAAAAACCGTTAATTTCTAAATTTAGAGATGGTATCACCGTTAAAAAGCGTTATTTTCTAAATTTAGACCTTTCTTGATGAAATTTGATATACAGGTGTAGTTTTCAATGCTGAACAATGATATACAACTTACACGAACCGAAACTTGAAATTGACCGTTAAAAACCGTTATTATATACATTTAGACCGTTCTTGATGAAACTCAGTATACAGATGCAGTTTTACACGCTGAACAATGATATACAATTTACACGAACGGAAACTTAAAAATTGACCGTTAAAAACCGTTATTATATAAATTTAGAGGGTTCCTGATGAAATTCGGTATACAGATGCAATTTTACACGCTGAACAATGATATACAACTTACACGAACGGAAACTTAAAATTGAGTGTTAAAAACCGTTAAGATCTGTTATTTTCTAAATTTAGACCTTTCTTGATGAAATTTGGTATACAGGTGCAGTTTTACACGCTGATCAATGATAGACAACTAATATGAACAGAAACTTAAAATTGACCGTTAAAAACCGTTAATTTCTAAATTTAGAGATGGTATCACCGTTAAAAAGCGTTATTTTCTAAATTTAGACCTTTCTTTGATGAAATTTGGTATACAGGTGTAGTTTTCAATGCTGAACAATCATATACAACTTACACGAACCGAAACTTAAAATTGACCGTTAAAAAATCGTAGCTGACTTCCCTGGAGAGGAAACTCTGTACAGATCTGTTGACACGGCCAAGAATGATGATGAGGCAGTCCTTTATCCACAAGAACTCCTGAACTCCATTGAGATTTCTGGACTTCCACCACATGAACTGTTGCTGAAATCTGGAGTCCCTATTATCATTCTCCGCTCACTGGACCCGCCAAAGGTGATCAATGGCACCCGATGTGTCTTCACCAGACTGCACAGGAACGTTGTAGAAGCGAAAATATCATGTGGCCCCCACAAAGGTTAACCGGTGCTGCTCCCCAGAATTCCTCTGGAACCCATGGACTCACCCCTGCCATTCCAGTTCTGACGGCTTCAGTTTCCCATGAAACCAGCTTTCGCTCTGACAATCATCAAGAGCCAGGGTCCGACATTTTCATCCCTTGGGGCAGACCTGACCGTTCCGTGTTTTACACATGGAATGTTCTACGTTGCAGCATCACGAACTGGAAACGCAGAAACACTGACTATACTTGCGCCAAACAGGGAGACCAGAAATGTCTACCCAGAGGCTCTCCAATAGACATGATACATCGTGAAAATGCAGTCTTTTCACAGAGTTGTCATGTTTGAGTTGGATTTAACGTCCGTGCCAAAATCAAGGATATGCAGACGGCTGGTCCGTCACATTAGACTGACACCTGCGGGGCCAGGGTGGACATCGGGGTGAACTACGGTCATTTTAGCTGGAAACATTCCACATTAAAATTTCCAAGACCAAGCCGGGATTCGAAACCACGACCTTTGGATCATGAGTCCAGCGCCTTATCCACTAGGTTATGGCGGCCCCTACAGAGTTGTCATTTTGGAGCACTCCAATCGAGGAATTGAGAATGCATCGGTAAGTTCACAAAGTACAGGCATCCCTCTATGGACTGTGTATCTATGGAAAAAAATTCGTGAGGGAAAACAGATTGAGAGGCAAGAAGGGAGTGGGCGTCCGAAGAAATTGGGTGAAGTAGATATGAGGAGGCTGGGGCAATTGGTTCAGCATGGGAAAAACGAAACAAACCCAAGCTGAATTTTATTGTATTGTCTTTTAAGTGGTGAGAGAGAGGGTGGCCAGAAAATTATTGTACAGATATACCCGAGCGAAGCCGGGTACACCGGCTAGTTCAATAATAAACAAAGCTTGCTCTTATGTCTTAGATTGAAGAAATAGGGGGAGATAAGCATTCATATCTGCAGTGGTAGATACTTTTGCCTAACTAACAGTATGTGCTTGAGTGGGTGAATGGGGAATAATAAATGCTTCTCAAAATTAGCCTTCAGCAAGCTTATAGTCTCCAAGGGGGAGACAATCTCCAATGGGGAGGAAACTCACTAACATATAACTCCTGGTCAGATACTGGTATTTCGAAACCTGATTGTTTCTCCTCAGTGACCTCGGAAAGTGGTAAATAAATAAACAAAAATAAATAATCAGATCAATAAATAATTTTAAGTGACTATAAAGTCACCTACCAGGAGACTATAAGCTTGCTGAAGGCTCATTTTGAGAAGCATTTATTATTCCCCATTCACCCACTCAAGCACATACTATTAGTTAGGCAGAATTATCTACCACTGCAGATATGAATGCTTATCTCCCCTTATTTCTTCAATCTAAGACATAAGAGCAAAGCTTTGTTTATAATTGAATATTTCTTGCAGTCATTGCAACACCAAGCTGCTCTGTAAGTTGCTGGAATGATGCTCGGTTATTTATCCTTGGAATGTATTAGTTTATTGCATATATATATATATATATATATATATATATATATATATATATATATATATATATATATAAGCGCACAAGAAAGAAGAAAAAGAAGAAGGAGAAGAAAACAACAGCGACGACGACGACGAAGAAGAAGAAATAGAGAGTGACAGAAACAAAGGGCAAAGCCGAGGTGAGATTGTAGCAAAACTTTAAATGAGAGCTTTCGGCGCCCATCCCCTCCATAACACCACCACCCACCCACCCTTCCCTCGCTTCCTGCCCCCTCCACCACTGTATATTCAAGCCTTTCCTTATGCCGTGCTCCAGAGCGGAAACCTGCAGAAGGCTCGAGCTGGAATCTAGGGGCCTAAAAAAAATAGACAGAGAGAGAGAAAAAAAAAAAAAAGAGAAGAAACGAAATTCAAAACCGCTGAAGATTGTGTAAAAACTGAAGTCACGTGCCACTCACACAGTACGGAATTTAGAACATGTCATGAGAAGGAATTAGATCAGAGAGAGAGAGAGAGAGAGAGAGAGAGAGAGAGAGAGAGAGAGAGAGAGAGAGAGAGAGAGAATACGAATGCGAATACAGATAGGATACCAATAACTCACAAGAGAGAGAGAGAGAGAGAGAGAGAGAGAGAGAGAGAGAGAGAGAGAGAGAGAGAGATAGACAGACAGACAGACAGACAGACAGACAGACAGACAGACAGAGACAAAGAGAGAGTAATCTTGTCACACGTCTATACAATATCGTTTTTCTCCCCATCACTGTTGTTAACGGGTTTTCATAGTGATGCACGTGTTGTGCCTCACGATTCTGTGCGTTTCGTTATTTGTGACTTGCTGAGCATAGGGGAATCCAAATACTCGTCGCAAGCACGGCATTACGGGTTCTAATACACATCTTCAATATCTCACGTTCTTGATTTAATAGCCATATTCCGGTGAACTGTTTCACCGCATGCTATAGATAAACAAATAAACAAATGAATGGATAAATATTTGAGTGAATTAATGAATAAATGAATAACTGGATAGATAAATAAGTGGATTGTAAATGAATGCATAAATATATGAACAAATGAATAAGAAAACGAACAAAAACCTTAGTGAATAGATAAATGAATGTGTGAATAAATATATAATTATATGCATAAGTAGACAAACA
>CM065729.1:28514811-28517311 GCA_033310375.1 Conus canariensis | reverse complement strand
GGGGGGGGGGGGGGGGGGGGGGGGGAGGGGGGGGGGGGGGAAGGGGGGGGGGGCGACGGGGGATGTGTGGAGAACGCTCTAATTGAAAAGTCTGTCGTTTCCTCAGCCGGATGATTCTGGAAGGTTTTTTTTTTTTTTTTTTCCTTTTTCTTCCAGAGAGAGAGAGAGAGAGAGAGAGAGAGAGAGAGAGAGAGAGAGAGAGAGAGAGTGTTTTGCTTTCTTCCTTTTGAATGATGGGCGACTTTATCACAGTGTTGTGTTTTGGTTTACATGTAGGACGAATGTAACCCTTTTTGGAATTCGAGGCACGCACGCTGCGGTATACGATGCAGACCCACGTCGAAAGGGGCTAATGGTTTGCTAGGTAGAACACGAGAGAAAGACGAAGTGTGTGTAGGTATTTTTCATTGCTGCCAGATTTGTTTTATTACGGAATTTTGCTGTATCTCCAGACTGATCCCCCGCATATATGTGTTGTCGCTGAGCTGTCTTCCTTCACGTTTCTTTAGGGCTGGATTCGTTTAATTGGGGACCGTTTCTAAGCCTGTCTTCACTCCTTCTCAGTTGCGTCCCTTGAGTTGTTTGTTAAAACAGTTTTGTGCGGCGTTGTATATTTCATTGGGACTAGTTTCTCAGCGTCTCTTCATTCCTTCTTGGTGACCTCCTCGTGAGCTGGATGACAGAAGAGTGTTGTGTGATAATGCAATCTTACTTCTTGGTGTACTAAAATCCGTTTTTTGTTTAAGTACGTGTTGATGTCTAATACCCAAATGAAAGGGTTCCTCCATTCTCCTTTTAACTGTTTTCGCAAATCTTAAATAAATGTTAGCAAACCGCCCCAAAAACATGGACAAATGAATCACAAGACATTTTTTGTTTGTTTGTCTGTTTGTTTGTTCTTTTTTTTAGGAAGCAAAATGTAAACAAGCCTATTCTGTGCTTATTATTTCCCTTCTTTAATCATTTTTTCTCTCTCCCCTCACTCTTTCTCTCTGTGTCTCCGTGTCTTTTAGCTGTCTTCATACAGTGTGTCCAGGGCACAGATATGGCCTCCTGGCAGCCCCTGTCCCTTTCCAGATTTCCAAAGGCCTCTCTCTCTCTCTCTCTTCTCTCTCTCTCTCTCGTGTGTGTGTGTGTGTGTGTGTGCCGTACTGGATTAGGATTGTGCTTTTCGTACACATTATTATTATTATCATTATTATTATTATTATTATTATTATTATTATTATTATTGTTGTTGTTGTTGTTGTTGTTGTTGTTGTTGTTATTATTATTATTATTATTATCATATTACATTTTATTACAATCTTGAATAGGTGGGTGCTGGTTTGTTTCTTACATTTTTTTTAAGGAAGAAAAATGTAAACAAGCCTGTTGTGTGATTATTCTTTCCCTTCTTAAATCATTTCTTTTTCTCTCCCCTCACTCTCTCTGTATCTCCGTGTCTCTGTCTCTGTGTCTGTCTCTGTCTGTCTCTGTCACTCTGTCTGTCTCTATGTTTCTGTTTCTGAGTCTGTTTGTCTGTCGTGTCTGTATCTCTCTCTCTCTCTCTCTCTCTCTCTCTCTCTCTCTCTCTCTCTCTCTCTCTCTCTCTCTCTCTCTCTCTCTCCTGATGAGAAATTTACATGAGGGAATCGGGGGAAGGAAACAATCGATCTAGCCGTCAATGCGTGTTGACATGTCTGCCCAGTTACGTCGCGGCTATGAATAATGCACGTCTATATACAGACTTTTTAGACTTTGTCTGGGACGTCTGGAACCGGGGTAAAGGGGATGGTGAGTGGCGTTGGAGAAAGCCGTTTGATGAAATATGGTGTCATTTGCATACCAGATTTTTTGCCAGCTACCAACAACTGTAGACTGGTGTGGATCTAAGTGTGGACTAGTGTGTCGGATGTGATCAGTCAATTGTCTTTGAACCATTGACATAAAAAAAACAGTTTGCTTGAGAATGAAGTAGGATAAATTTCTTGGAAAGTTGCATGACAATGGTAGAAGATAGATCATGTTTTGTCTTGCTTATATTTAAATGACAATACGTCCGCAGTTCACATGAATGAAGATGTCTTTAATGAAGAAAAAAAATCCATTGCTTTAACTCCAATTTGTAATGACCGAAAGCCAACGTTGTCAACTCCCCCCCCCACCCCCCCCACCCCCCCCACCCCTCCTCTTCCTCCTTCTTCGTCTCCTCCTCCTACTCGTCGTCGTCGTCGTCGTCGTCATCGTCGTCGTCGTCGTCGTCGTCGTCCTCCTCCTCCTCCTACTTACTTTAGACCTGATTCTCACTTTCCTTTTCTCTCCAAACTCCTGGAAAAGGTTGTCTTTGTGCAACTTGAACGCCATCTGTCCCAGCACAATCTGTATGAAGTAAACCAGTCTGCATACAGACAAAATCACAGTATCGAAACAGCGTTGCTTTGTGTGACTGACAGTCTCCTTCGGTCCGCTGACAACAAAAAAGCATCGCTCCTGACTTTGCTAGATCTCAGTGCCGCAT
>CM065729.1:28504811-28507311 GCA_033310375.1 Conus canariensis | reverse complement strand
ATGTCTTTCTCTCTGCGAATTGCGTATGAAAGATTCCCTTTGTTTTCGGTTGTTTTGTCATTCATTGCATTATCCAGAATTAAAACTTAATGGCCGATTCACTTCTGTCTGCTTGTGTTCTTGCACGTTAGCAAGATAAGTTTGGTACTGGGCCAATATCAATCTTAAAAGGTATGCTCATCAGACTGAAAGGATTGTTAAGAGAAACGCTATTGAATGCCACTGTGACAAGAAACAAACATCCCTTTCTTATAAAACAAATCGGCAAGTATGAGGAGGGTTCACAACTGTCTCCAAGGTTTCTCAACACAAACTTAAAGAAATCAAGAATTAATTTCACTTTGAATCTGGTAAAAGAAAAGGCATACTGGGAACTAAACATAAAAAGTACCTAGACATAGCATAATATAGCATCATATATTATATGATATTTTTTTTTAAAAATCACTGAAGGAAAACATAATGTTGTATGGCCTGATATAAGTTTTTTTTTTCCATTCATGTCAGTGTACAGTCATGTCATTCAGGTCCAATTTTGACTTCACCTCCACATTGAAAATAAATGACAACTACAATGAAGGCATGAATCAGCAACATCAACCAGAGTGCAAAAAAAAAAGTCTTAGTAGCTGATGACTGCGAAGGAAGGAAGATTATCAGTTCTGCATTGCATGAGAGCAGCCAGAAAACGAACCGTCTGCAGCAAGAAAGAACAGTACACAAGCAATGCTTTGTTAGAATTATCTCCAACACAATCCTGTGTGGAATTAAGATGGAGCATTTGCCGGAAGAACAGGAACTGGACAGTATGGTACCAAACTATTGTCTTTCACCACAAATCGATGCCAGAAAAGAAAACGGCAGGACATAAGGAAATGCATATGCTGCAAAGAGTAAGGCTTTGTCTTAAAATGCGCGATTCCATGTGCATGTGATCACAAGTGAGTGAAGCAACCCCCAACAGACACACTGTTATGACTCCAGTGTAGACTTTCCTGAGGAACAGTCCCGTCGTAAGAAGAGTGTCATGCTACTGACTGCAGATCAGCCGTTTTGACTTTTGCATTCTCTGAACCCTTTCGAAAAAGGGAAAAAGAAATACGGTCAAAAACCAGATATGGACACGTATTAATGAACAAAGTGAAATATTGCAATTCTCTCTCTCTCTCTCTCCCTCTCTCTCCCCTCTCTCTCTCTCTCTCTCTCTCTCTCTCTCTCTCTCTCCTCTCTCTCTCTCTCCTCTCTCTCATGCGCGCACGCACACACACAATCACACACACACACACACACACACACACACACACACACACACACACACACACACACACACACACACACACACATACGCGCACACACACACACACACACACAACACACACACACACACACACACACACACACAGACACACACACATACACACACACACACACACACACACACACAGACACACACACACATGCACACATGCACTTTCACACACACACACACAGACACACAGACACACACACAGACACACACACAGACACACACACACACACACACACACACACACACACACACACACACACACACAACACACACACGATGGACAATTTCAGCCCTCGGCTAATCTGGAGAGGTATAGAGACTCTAGGCCTAATTACGCTCCAGATACAATGTGTTAAGACTGGACTGTATTTGCTCAAACAATTAGCTGCAGATAAGAAAATGGAAGAACCTTTTTTTTTACTGAGCAATATATATCAAAATCTACCAGAACAAAAGTCGATTGTTGTGTACCAGGAAATAAGATATACAGGATCGCACATAACTGTTTCATTATCCAGGGAGGCTACTGAGAAGAAATTTGTTAAGAAACCAGTCCCAATGACATATATACATCACCATACAAAACGGTTCCATCATGCAGCTCAAGGGACGCTACTGGATAGGAATCAAGACTGGCTGAGAAACAGCTCCCAATGAAATGAATCCAGTCTCGAACGCATGGGAAGAAAAACAGCTCACTGGCAACATATACATACGGGAGATCAGTCTGGAGATAAAGCAAAATTCTGTGATAAGACAAATTTTGACAGCAACGAAGAATATCTACATCCACGTCACCTCCCGCTCTTATTCTACCCATCGAAGAATTAACCCCTTTCGACGTGGGTCTACACCATATTCTGCAACGAGCATACCTCGAATTCCAAAAGGCCTACATTCGTCCTAAATGTAAAATAAATTAAAAAAAAAACATCACACTATGATAAAGACGCCCATCATTAAACCGAAAATAAAAAAGGAAAAACAAAACACAAAACAAAACGCATGCTCTCTCTCTCTCTCTCCTCTCTCTCTCTCTCTCTCTCTCTCTCTCTCTCTCTCTCTCTCTCTGTGACTAGAAAAAAAGGGGATAAACGCTCCACAATAAGCCGGCTGATAAGACCGCAGAGTTTTCAATTAGAACTTTCTCCACACTTCCACCATCTTCCCACCCCTGACCCTAACCCCCCC
>CM065729.1:28472311-28479811 GCA_033310375.1 Conus canariensis | reverse complement strand
GGGTATTTGTGAAACAGGCAGTATTGATTAGTATGCAAACAAATCAATATGTTTTTATCCTGCCAACATCACTTCCCTGTTGTTCAAGGCACAAACCTCTGTCACAAGATTTTGAAAGTATTCTCTCTCTCTCTCTCTCTCTCTCTCTCTCTCTCTCTCTCTTTCTCTCTCTCTCTCTCTCTCTCTCTCTCTCCTCTTCTCTCTCTCTCTCTCATCCACAGATGAGGTCCACAGATGAGGTTCACACTATTAAGTCGGGGACTTCGGGGTAGGAGTAAATTATTCCCTGTGGCTGGAGGAACAACGCATGCAGTACAAAGGAAATGAGACTGCACGAGACTTGGCAGCAAACAGGTCACATGCGAGGCGGGAAATGAGTTTACAAAGGGAGGCAATAATGTTCTCCTACCCCTATAGTCCGAGACTTAACATTTCCATCTATGGATGAGAGAGAGAGAGAGAGAGAGAGAGAGAGAGAGAGAGAGAGAGAGAGAGAGAGAGAGAGAGAGAGAGAGAGGTTCATTCTAAATTTGGTGACACAAGTCTGTGCCTTGAACAGCAGGAACGTGATGTTGACAGGATAAAAACATATTGATTTCTTTTTTCGGCTACTCTAGTCAAGAGTGCATGCTTAACAGACACTCAAGAGGGCATGTGTTTACAAGAGAGAGAGAGAGAGAGAGAGAGAGAGAGAGAGAGAGAGAGAGAGAGAGAGAGAGAGAGAGAGAGAGAGAAGCTGTATACGTTAACGATTTGTGTAAGTTTCTGTAGAGCTTGTTTTGTGAATGACAACATTCTCGGTGCACGCATTCGATTTCCACTCTGCCTGTGCCGTGTACTGGCGTAGCCTATATGGAATGATACAACGTTGGTATACTGCAGACCTGATTAGCTCTGTGATGGTAAAAGATTATATGCACTTTAAAAATGCATCATGCAGAGTGAGAATACAGTGAGCAAGGTCATTCTGATCACAACACTTTTCGGATGTCCACCTGCAGACCTTTTCCATGCGATCAACAACACCGTTAACATATAGCACCTGTTTGTTTCATACTGAACCTGACAGATCACAAAGAAACAGAGAGGTCTCGTGAATAAACTATCCTATGCAGAGGTGGAGGGAATGTGATCTTCAGTCTCCTCACAAATGCTGAGAAAGATCCACAATGACTTAGATGCTGAGTGATGAAGACATCTGCCAGACAGACATACAGAGATTGACGTTTCCCTGGTCTGAATTGTGTCTGGGCTCCTTTCCGTGTGATGTGACTGGGAGCAATAGAATATCCAATCCCCAACGTTAATGTGATAAACAGACAGTACTAAGTAGAACACGCGAACATAATCTTCCCCAGATCCAATGTGCTGTTTCAGGGAATCGCTTTCACCGTGATCACTGTCAGTATATATGACCAACACAGTTTGTGACTATCGCCGGTATCAATCTGATTTGCCTGATTGGGTTAGCCAGTCCTGTTATCAACTCTATTATTTTGCGATTGTTATTGTACGTCCAAACATAATACAGTCTCTATTATTGTCAGGACAAATACAATATTCAGGAGAACGAAAACGTCATGGTGACGGTAACATCACCCGATCACAAGTAATTGGACGATAACAAGTAATATCTTTACAGCTAGCTCGAGAGAGTGCAGTGCCAGTGAGTATGGCAAACCAGGGAGTAGGGGTAGGAGACCTATCGTACACTACCCCCTTCTCACCAGAACGACAACACGTTAGGGTGGGCAGCGAAAATGGGGAGTTTGTGTTATACTCCCTGTTTGGCTAGTATACTTACCATGTCAGACCATAGCATTCAACGGCAGTTAGCCAGCTCTGTCAGGCCGAATTTTTTCCGTGGCCAATGCAGTCATAAGACAGTCACGTGATGTCACCCCACTTCCGGCCCCGGAAGAAGCCAGTGTCAACTTCCTATAAGTCATTCAGCGAGGCCTGGTGTATGGTGACCCCGAGAACCTTGGCGCCAGAGGGGAAGGTAGGGAGGGAATTAGAGTCTGACATGGTAAGTATACTAGCCAAACAGGGAGTATAACACAAACTCCCCATTTTGGCGTCATATACTTTACCATGTCAGACCATAGCAGAATTTAAAGGAATCGGAGGAGGGCGAGCGCCCTAGTGGTTCTTGGGGTTGACCGATATGGCTGCATTGGCCGCCACAAAGGAAATCCCCTTAGACCCATCAGCTCTGGTCATGCGGATATCCCTCAGGTAAAAAATAATGAAGGGATTTTCCGAACGCCAGTAGGCTGCCTCCAGCAGGTGGCGCACGGGGACAGAGTACTGGAACGCTGTGGAAGTGGCCAGTGCTCTGACCTCGTGGGCCCTGGGTGATAGGACAGGGAGATCCTTGTACGCCTGAGCGTAGGTAGATCTCACCGTCTTGGAGAGCCACCTGGAGATAGTTCCCGCCGAGATATCTCTAGTATTGTTGGGGTTGAGGGAGATAAGGAGTCGTCTCTGGGAGGAGCGCCTGGGGCGTGTGCGTTCCCAGTAGTACCTGAGACACCTGGAGGGGCAAAGGTCCATGTCTCCATCTTTTTCTCCCTTTCCCAAGATGTCAGAACTCCGGAAGGAACTTGAGAGAGACTGAGCCGTCCCTGTGGAAGGCGATATCTGTGGGGTCACCGCTGAGGGCGTGAATCTCACTTCGTCTTCTGGCCGAGGCCAGGGCGAGGAGAAAGGTGGTCTTAAAGGAGAGGAGGTCAAAAGGAATAGAAGCAATGGGTTCAAAAGGGGTTTTTCTGAGGGCATCGAGGACCGTAAAAAGGTCCCAGAGGGGAATGCGCCTAGGGGACTGAGCTTCCCGTAGAGCAACTCCTCTAGACACCTCTCTGAGGAGAAAGTCATTGTCAAAAGAAGGGCCCCCCAGTTGACGAATGGTAGTGCAGATAGCTGATCTGTAGCCCCGAATGGAGCCAGCCGACAGCTTAAGGGAAGAGGATAGGTGGGAGAGGAAATTTCCTATTTGGATGTTGGAGGGGCAGTAATGGGGAACAGAGTTATCTGAGCACCAGGTTATCCATCTCTCCCAACGGTAGTTGTAGAGGGATTCGGTGCTGGCTCTGCGAGATGCCGAGGCGAAGTCCCGTAATCCCTGAGAGGCCCCTGCCCCGGCTAGTGTGTCTAGGACGGACTGGGGTCTCTCCGAGTGGGGGGTAGATGCAGATGTTCGCAGTTGGGCTGGCATAGAAGCCACGCGTGTAGGCGAAGCATCTTGGGATTGGAGTGAGGAAGACCTGACCGGGGTTGTCTCAGCATGTCCCAGCGAGGGCTGAGCCGGAGGGGGGGAACGTGGGTGAGGGACTTGGGGTCCGGGAACCAAGACTGGGTCGGCCACCATGGCGTTACGAGGATCAGCCTGGGTCTTTCCAGCCTTGCCTTCCTGATCACCTTGTGTAGGATGGGGAAGGGGGGAAAGGCATACGCCAGTAGGCCCGTCCCGGGGAGGGATAGTGCGTCGACTGCATCCGCCTGGGGATCTGGAACGGGAGAGACGTACAGGGGCAGGTGATGGTTGAAGCTGGTGGCAAACAGGTCGATCATGGGCACAAACCAATGGTTGCGCGACACCAGCGAAGGAGGGCCTCTGTTCTGAGGGAGAGGCCTATGGAGCGGGCCTCTCCCCCTTTGTTGACATAGCAAGCTACCGACGTATTGTCCGTGAGGAGGAGAACAAGTCGGTGCGCGACCTTGTGCTGGAGTTGGAGAAGGGCTAGCCTGACCGCTTCCAGCTCCCACTCCCCGAGGCGTGACTGTCCTCCACGTGGGCCCCCCAGCCCAAGTTGGAGGCGTCTGTATAAAGTTCCAGTGGTTGGGTTGGGTTGGGAGGGAGATGGGGACCCCGGTGGAGAGAGTGGCTGGAGTGAGCCACTCCTCCGTCGCCGAAATGAACCAGTGTCCGAGGGGAATGACCTGGTCCCAGCGGTCGGAGGTCTGTGACAAACGTCGGCGGAACTCCCTCTGAAGTTGGCGTTTGGGGACCCGCCGCAGGGGAATGAGGGGAGACAGGGACTCCATCATTCCTAGGAGGGAGGACAGGGTTCTGGCCGAGGTGTGGGGTGCCTGTGACAGGCAGGAGATGAGGTCCACTATGCGTGCAGGCCTCTCCGGGGTCTGCCAGACGAACCGTAGGAATCGTCTGTGGGCCGGGTGAATCAGGATCTGAAAAATAGGCGTCCTTCAGGTCTACGGATGTGGCCCAGTCGCGATGATGGATGGAGTCTCGGATCTGGGTGGGGGTCTCCATCTTGAACTTGGTGGGCCTGAGGAACTTGTTGAGGGGCGAAAGATCTAGAATGGGCCTCCATCCTCCCGAGGCTTTTGGGATCACAAAGAGTAGAAGCCGGGGTTTGGGTGGGAAATCTCCGAGATGGCCCCTCTTTTGAGGAGGTCTTGGACTTCCGTGCGAAGAGCTTCTGCTTTGGCGGGGGAGGGTTCGTTGGGGGAGGGAGGGGGAGATAGCATAGGGGGGGGACGCTCGTGGGCCCAAGGAAGGCGAAACCCTTCCTGTAGCACCGCCACTATCCAGGGGTGAGGCGTATGCGTCTCCACTGGTGGGCATGCCGGGAGAGGCTGCCCGCCAGGGGGGGCGAGGGTCTGGGCTGGTGGGTGGGGGATAGGGCGAGGGGGGGTGCTACCTGATCTAAGTCCCCCTCGGGCTGTCTCCCTAGTCAGCTCCGGGAGCGTGACTGTTGGCCTAACCGAAAATTTTGCTGATGGGGTTTTGGCTTAGGCCTTGGGAGAAGATTAGGTCGCTTGGCGGGCCGTGCGGTGCGGGAAGGCGATTGTCTGGGATAGGGTCTGTGCCTGGGGAAGGAACGAAGTGGGGGTCTAGCAGGGCGTGGCGGTGGCCTGGGCGCAAAGGACACAGCCTGCTTGCGTTCCTCAACTGCTTGTGCTATGACGTCAGCCGAGTAGTCGCCAAAGAGCGACTGGACCTGGCCCGGGATGCATCGCAGGGCTGCCTTAAGCGTCGGGGAGAGAGAGGTCCGCGCCAGCACGGCCTCTCTCGCGACCAACAAGCAGTTGAAGTGGCTTCTGGCTGCGCTGTCCGCCGCAGCCGAAAGGTGATGCGAAATCCTGTTAACTAGGTGTCGCATGAAAGGATCGCTGAACAAGCGAGGGTCAGGCTCTTGGTGCGCCTCAGAGCCCGGGTCCCCCGGTACTGGGATGGCACCATCGTCCTCCGGCCATAGAGCCTCCGCTCGCTGAAGGGGCATGTCCAAGTAGGTGTGTCCCGCCGTGGTGTGGAGGATGCCCATCCTGGCTACTCGGACCCATTCCTTTAGGTTCTTAAAGGAGATGGCGCCGGAAGTAGGGGGGGGCAGGTGGGGGATCAACCGACGGTCCGACTGGGAAATGCCCATCTCCCTGGTCACGGGATTGTCCGTAAACAAGGAGGCGACTGAGGGGTTCTTGGGTAGATTGGTCTAGATCTCTGGGCCGGGGGAGAGGGAGAGAAATTCGTCAGCGGGTGCGGCCTCCCTCCTAACGAGGTCTGGTCGCCACCGTTCTATCGTGCGGACATCGTACAATGAGGTGGGGGCTAGCTCCTCGTCATCGTCCGCCTCAGGGAGGTACTGGTCCTGAGAGGGTTCATAGCACCCGTCTTCAGGAGGTAAGTCGAGGGGTGCCTGTAGTGTGTCCCCGGTGGCCCTATAATCGGCGGCCGGGACATCGTCCTGCCGATAGGACAGCGCCCGAGGAGGGAGACCAAGGTCGACCCAGGTAAGTGAGGCCGGGTGCCACATTCGACCATGTAGCTGGTCGTGCTGGGTGTTGGCGTTAAGCCACTGGTCTCTCTCGGGGGCATAGAGCCACCGGTCCCCGGGGAGGTAAACGGGCTGTGGCGGCCCTGGGGAAAAACCATGGTAGGTAGGCCGCACTCAAGGTCTGACCAGCGCGTTGGGCGAATGCGTAGGTCAGACATCCGCCGAGTCGTAGCCACGAGACCCTCTTCTTCTTGTAGGCAGAAAGTCCCCGGGGACCCGGGTAACCTGAATCACTGTTGGGGGGGGGCTTGAGAGGCCGTGGCCTGTCGTCCCCGTCCAGGTCCGTGCACTGCACCATACACGTCCTTGGAATGGGCCTGGGAGGGCCATAATGGTATGGAGGAGGATGCGGAAGTCGAGCCCCCAACCCGCGAAAGTGCGGATTGGTCAGGATGCGGTCCCGTGTTCCTCCCCCTGGAGGAATATGTCAGGTTACCCTTGGTCCCGCTGGTAGATCCTCCCCCCGGAGGAGCGGGACCGCGGACGTTGCCCAAATGGGGATCCGAAAGGTCGGTTCCCCAACGTCCAATACCCCTAGGGAAGAAGGTGACGTTCGATCGGGGTAGGTCGACCGTCCTTGTGCATGGGCACGGCCGGGCCCATGGCGCGGCGTGCCCGCACGCCCAGGATTATGGACACCACCGAGGTCGTGCGTCGGGGTGACCATAAGGCTGCTTCCGGAGTCGAAGCGCTCCTCGAGCTCAGGTGTTGGCTGCACCTGTGCCCGGTGGGGCCGAGCGCTATGAGTGCACGTATCAATTTGGGGGGAAAAAGAGATACGTGACTCATCAAGGCGAGTGACGGATGGTGATTCCATCCCAGATCCGTCACCCGTGCTGGTCCGCGGCTCGGCAAGGTGCCCCGGGGGCCGAGATTCGCGTGACTCAGCATGATAGTTAGAAGTCTCCGAGCGAGTCCGTAGGCTAGAGGGCAAGCTGGCCGATGGAGAAGGGGTGGGGGAGGGCGAATTCCGTTGGCTAGTCTTTGCTCGGCCGGGCCCCTTGAGGGGAGCCTTGCCATTAGACTTTCTGGGCAGCACCTTGATGGGAGCTTTGCCCTTAGACTAGCAGGCAGATCAAATGAAAGGCATTTTGAAATGGTGGCCGCTTGCCTATCAGCCTTGGGACGCCGCGGTCGTGCGTCCGTCGGTTTGGTAGACGAGGAAGATCACGCGTCCCTTCCGCGGAGAAGTCGTCTCTGTCTACCCGAACCGTACGTTCATCAGTGCGAACGGATTGCTCCGAGATGGAATCGACCCGCGGGTTCTCCGGGAAATTGAGCGAACTCCGAGCAGTGGAGTGGCTCGACCCGGCGGTGTCCTTCACCATGTTGGGCACAGGTGGATAGAGCAAACCCGGAACACACGACCGCAAAGAGGAGACAAGGTGGCCGATCGAGAAAATCAATTAATCTCGATCGTCCGTGTGGTGTCGTGCAAAGTGCTCGAGAGATCGACTGAAAACTCGAACTACCCGTACACGCCACCGGTCGTGTGACTGGTATGGCTATTAATAGCAATCTCTACACGTGGAGTATCACTGTGTATAGGTGTGATAGTTCTTGGGCACTAAATCTTAATAAGCAGATCAGTGTCACACACCCTTACTCGAACACGTTCTACCTGTGAAGGGTAAAGAGTACAGGTGTGATAGTTATTGAGCCCTAAACCTTAATAAGCGGAACCAGCACAAAATGCGTG
>CM065729.1:28462311-28467311 GCA_033310375.1 Conus canariensis | reverse complement strand
GGTTTCGGCCTTTTTTTTTTTTTTTTTTTTAAACAGTCCCGATACTGGTATATCATTATGACCAAAGCAGAATCTTGTAAATCGTCTGGTGGACTTGTATAGGTTTTGTTGTCTCAAGAACACTCGGCCAGTCGAATCGTATCTGTACCATTTGAGGACGTGAATACCGCGAAGACAGACTATACGTATTATAGTTTACTACATTGTGTCTTTTTCTCAAACGTTATTGTTTTCCACACTTTTTTTTTTTTTTTTCAAACTTCCCTTTTCTTATCGCTCCAGAGCATATCTTTACTTTTAATAGTTATTTTGCTCATTTATTCATTTTCCAAGATCAAAATTTGCACAGTATTTTCTGGATATCATTCAGAAGATATCTAATCAATCCATAATGAACATGAATAACAAATCGAATATATACAAAGTACAAATTCTGCAATGGAATTGCAGATCAATAGTAACAAACTTGGCATATCTTAAACACCACCTTGCCTTGAACCAGTATGAAGTCTTAATACTGCAGTCTCTCAACGTCACACCCCCCAAACTGCCTAATCTGCCAAACTATTATCCTCCAATACATGAAGTTGAGGATATAAATGAAAAGGTACAGACAGCAATGTATATTCGTAAAGGCTTAGAATATAGTTTTTGCGTATTACCAATATCGAAGTCAACTTCAGAATTTCACTCATGCTCAGCAACAATAAAATTCAATACGTCTTTGACACTAAATGTTATGTCAGTGTACCTGCCAAAAGGTCCCAACGAACAAAACACTGAATGGCTCCGTACAATCCGGGACCAACACAGTGGTAAATGGCTCATTGGTGGTGATTTTAACTCCCACTCACCATTTTGGGAAAGGGAATGTTTCACAGTAACAAGTAACCGCCTTGTAGAAAATATTGTAGACAGTCCATTTCATCTGTTAAATGACGGCAGCGTCACAAGAATTCCAGACAACTCGAAACACAGAGCAACAGCCATAGATCTTTCCCTTATTTCTCCGGAGATAGTACCTTCATGCTCCTGGGAAACACATAAAGATACATTAGGCAGTGACCATCTTCCTATTGTTATAACTCTCTCGAGAGAGCACATACAGTCAAATGATGGTGTGGAAGATATCATACCAAGATATAATTATAAGGGAGCAGACTGGAATAAATTTTGCAATATTATTGCTACACAAGACTTCCCTAATAATGATGATGAAAATGTTGACGAATTATTTTTAACATTCAAAAAAGCAGTTCTGTTCGCAGCTGACTCGTCTATACCTAAACTAAGAACTTTTAGATTTACTAATCACACTGGCAACGTTTGGTGGAATGATGATTGTGAAAAGGCGGTAAATAATAAAAAAAAGAAAAATATAAACTCTACGTAAAGAATAAAACTGAAGAAAATCATGCTGCGATGAAAACTGCAAAAAATCATTGTAACAGAGTAGTTAACTGTGCCAAAAGAGAATACTGGCAATCGTTTTGCACTAAACAAGTTACTGGGCATAGAGATTCAAAAAAGGTCTGGAAAAAAAATTACGGACATGAAAAATGGAATTAGATATCCAAGTTATCCAATAAAAATGGGCGACAATGACAAGATTCCGTCAGATATGGAAAAAGCAGAAACCTTTGTTAGTATGTTTTCAAATAATAGCAGTGTAGAAGGACTATCATCACACTGTAGAGCCCATAGAGAAAACGCTAAATTAGATTCGTTGTATGCAGATCCAGTTCCACAAAAGGATCATTATATTAACTCACCTATAACACTGACTGAGATTAAAACTGCAATATGCTCATTAAACAACAAAAAATGTTCAGTTGGTCTGGATGTAGTCAGCAATGAAATGTTAAAACACATTCCTGAAAATGGTGTTGCTTTTCTACACAAAATTTTTCAAAAATGCTGGGACAATGGTGTCATTCCACAGCTATGGAAAGATACTATTGTCATGCCTATTCTTAAGGCTGGAAAACCTAAAAGTGACAAAAATAGCTATCGCCCCATAGCACTTACTTCACATTCGGGTAAGCTGTTTGAGAAAATTATCCTAAATCGACTATTACATTACTGTGAACAGAATAAAATTATACCTGTAAATCAAACTGGTTTTAGGAAAGGAAGATCTGGCGTTGAACATTTAGTTAAACTATCTACAGAAATTAAGCGACAATTTGCTCGTAGAAAGAGCGTATTGGCAACCTTTTTTGATGTCAAAAAAGCATATGATCAGGTATGGCATAGTCGTCTCATGTACAAACTTAAAACAATTGGACTATCTGGAAATATCTACAGATATATCAACAATTTTCTAACGAACAGGTCAATGGTGACCAGAGTGGGAACAACTTACTCTGCCCCTAGGAGTCTAGACATGGGTATCCCACAAGGCTCAGTGATTGCTCCTATACTTTTCAACATCATGATACATGACCTGCCAAAGGCGTTATCAAGCAAAGTAATTCTCGTCCAATATGCAGATGATATATGTATGTGGATGGACGTAACCTTAAAAAAGTCGACACCACAAAGAGCCCAAAATTACATAAGAAGATTGTACCAGTTTGACCTTGATAACATTGAAAAATACATGTTTCAAAATGGACTATCTTTATCCCCTGAAAAAACTAATATGATACTATTTAACTCTGGTAGTAATCCAGCAAAATTACCGATCTTAAAACTGCTTGGTGAACCTTTAGAGTATAAACAAAACGTCAAGTTCTTGGGATTAATTCTTACATCAAAGCTGACATGGAATATGTATTTTGAGTATATTCTAACAAAGGCAAGACATAGCTTAAATCTTTTAAAGACCATTAGTAGATTACCTTGGGGAATGGACCCTGAAACCTTAGTTCATCTTTCTACAGCACTTGTTAGGTCCAAAGTTTCTTATGGACAAGAAAGTTATTTTAGTGCTCCAAAATACCTATTACAAAAATTACAAAGTATTGACTGTAAAGCCTATAAACTAGCTCTTGGCCTTCCGAGTCATGCGTCAAACAAAGAAACATACAGAGCAGCTGGAATTTTACCGCTTGATGATTATCGTGAACTTGCTACTTCAAAATTTGTGTTGAGAGCAAGTATAAGTGACAATTTCATTGGGGAAGAATTGAAACCAAGAACTGAGTATGATTTTCCTAAAAGGGCAAACAATATATCGTCGCTAATGTCAATAGCAACATATACTTCTAATGTAATTGAAAGTTCAGGAATAAGCATCAAAGACATGTCAATAAGACCATCATTCGCGCCTATACCACCATGGGAAACATTAAAACCGTCATATGATATCAGCTATTCTAAATTGAGAAAAGAAGAAAATATAAATGTTATGAATTCAATTGCAAAAACACGTATCTATGAAAAATATCAAAATCATCTTCAGGTTTTTACAGACGGCTCCGTACTTGACAATGATAAGGTTGGTGCGGCCTTTGTCATACCGGCACTGAAAATTGAAAAATGTTTTTACCTCGGCAAAAAACTGTCAATTTTTACAGCCGAATTGACAGCCATCATGCTTGCTTTAGAATTCTTGGCGAACCTTCCAATGGTAGTATTTAGAACTGTGATATTGGTGGATTCTAAATCGGTTTTATGTTCACTGAACTCCTTCAGTACCGATACACGGCCTGACCTTATGTACGAAATTCATTATTTATCACATTGCTTGTCGGCTAAAGGCACAGTCATTGAGTTTTGTTGGGTGCCTTCGCACTGTAACATAAATGGAAACGAAATGGCCGACAGAGCTGCTAAAAGAGGCGCAAAAGGTTTAGAGAAGACTGTAGACATGATACTTCCTTTGTCACTCCATGAAAACTACAGGCTGCTAGAAACAACAGCATGGAAAAAAATTAGCAGACGTTCCGATGAAAAGACTCTAACACAAAATACAGCTGCAGTTCCGTTGGAAATTGTATCAAGAAAGTTGTCAAAAGCACCGTTATATTATTCTAGACTTGTAACTTCCCTTTTTTCCGCCTAAAAATGAACGCTTTAAAAACAAAATTCTCCAAAAATGTGTATTGCCTGTGTGGTGCACAAATCACACTTAATCACATTTTGTTCCATTGTAAAAGTCTCCGAGGTTTTCTACCTGATTCAGTCACAGCAAAGAATGTTTCGGAAGAAAACATAGAAGATTTATTATATGATACAAAGGTTTTACTACAAATTGCTGAATCCCTAATTCACACACCCATCAGGTCATTCCTGTAGATTTGTTTTTTCTTCCAATGTAGATTAGTGGTGAGAGACACATCCACCCACCCACGTTTCTGTATTTTGCATTTTGTTTGTTATATGTATCTTTAACATTACCTCTTTACTGTTAATGCAGTGTTCACAGTTTTACATTACCTCACACATTTACACTCTCACACACTCACAGACAGAATGCACTCACTCACGCACACTTTGGTCTAATATCACTTATGGTGAAAAGACGTAAAAACAAAGAACGAACGAACGAACACACACACACACACACACACACACACACACACACACACACACACACACGAGAGAGAGAGAGAGAGACAGACAGACAGACAGACAGAGACAGAGAGACAGAGACAGAGGGGGGTGGGATGGGGGTGGGGAGGGAGTCACGATCTTGATTGCATCCATGAAATGGTACTAACTATGGGACAAATCGAAAGCTGGTAGTCAGAGGCCATGAAGGAACCACGTCTGACTCACAGACAGCTGTCTGATATTCTGCATTCAAAGACCAAGCATTCAATTCAGTATTCTGTTTCTTTCGCCCAAGCGATGTTTCATAGTTTAGAAAGAGAGGGGGTTGGTTACCGCCAAGGACATAGACAAAGTACAGGACAAGACACAATGCATTTCGACCTCTTGGGTCTTTTTCAGGCGAAAACAAATCACTTTTAGGACAGTGAAAACGAAGAACGAGAAACCACTTATCTTCTCATGTTTGGCGCACGACCAAAATGTAACCGACCCCCTCTCTT
>CM065729.1:28449811-28452311 GCA_033310375.1 Conus canariensis | reverse complement strand
AACGAAAGGATTAACTGCTATCAACAGAATGCTATGGTCAATAGGTGAACATTCTCCTGTTATTTTCTTTAAGCTATGCGATTGCCAAATACAACCTATCTTGACTTAAGGAGCAGAGATTTGGGGACTGTCATCTAACCAGGAACGAATTGAAAGGGTGCACTTAGCTGCTATTAAGAGATGTCTTGGTGTAAGTCCAAAAGCTCCTAGACACTTAATGTATGGCGAATCTGGAAGACACCCTCTTTAAGTTAATACTTATGCAAAATGCATCAGAATTTGGCTTCGTGTTGCTTGTATGGATAATAACAGACTCCCGAAAAAAGCCTATGATATGTTGCTGCATCTGCAGAATCAAAATTATATTACCTGGACAACTAATGTTTGCTATGTTCTTTATAGATTCGGGTTTGGAATTGTATGGGAAATGCAAAGTGTTGGCAATGTGAGAGCTTTCATTGTAGAATTTAAGAAACGTTTAAATGATTGTTACATCCAAGACTGGCATTCAGCTATTGAATCGCATGAGTTGCACGATGCTTATCGGTCATATAACCAGTCTCTTGTTCGAAGTTCCTACCTCTGTGTAATTAAACATGTTAACATCCGCAGGTTACTTTCAAAGTTTCGGTTAGGAATGTCGCCTTTACGATGCCACTTTTTACGATATACTAATCGCAATAGAAACCATGACATTTTCTGTCCACACTGTAAGGAAGCACCGGAAACTGAGCTTCATTTTCTACTGATTTGTCCTTTGTACGAGAAGTTGCGCTTTGAGTTGATTCCAGCTAAATATTACAAACACCCTTCTCTATTCAAAATGTCCATGTTGCTAGCCTGTTCTATTAAGACTACTATTACGAGTGTTGGTAATTTCATTTATAGAGCAATGGCTGTTAGGAACGGAGTACTTAATGCTGCAGTTACTTCATGAATGTTTTCTTTGTTAACTTTGAACACAATTCAGCTGCGTTTTCGTTAATAGTGGCTTGTACCGATTTATTTTGACCTTATTCACTCACTTTGATATGGGCCTGTGGCCTGTCAAATAAAATATTCTGAGTTCTGAGTTCTCTCTCTCTCTCTCTCTCTCTCTCTCTCTCTCTCTCTCTCTCTCTCTCTCTCTCTCTCTCTCTCTCTCAAAACAAGTTTTGTTGTTGTTGTTGTTGTTGTTGTTGTGTATTTGTGCTTTTTTTGCCAAGCTATTAATATAGAAATGAAAGAATTGTTACCCCACACGTTTTCTCTCACTACTGAATTCTTGAACATAAAATTGCTTGGTCAATCAGTGGGAGACTGCATCTCTTACGAGATCAGAGTAAATGCTCTCCTGCACAATTCTTAGCTGCTGAAAATGCCTGGGTTATATAACAGGTGGGATGACCACACAGACTGTTGGCGATTTTTTTTCCATCTCCCTTCCATTCATAAATGGATCCTCGGATGTGGGTTCAATGATTTACTTTTAAATTTCATACATGACTTTAGTTTTTCAACAACTTCTTTCTTTACCCACACTTTCTTATTGTTTTACTTTTCTACCATTCACTGGCAGTTTGGGGTGCTGCTGGATTCCGTCTTTGAACCCTAGGTGGTGAGAATACCTTGGAACTGTAGACTGCAGTATTTCTATCTGATGCCAAGGGATCACACACACAATTGACCGTGCTTCTTTGAGGGATATGATTCAGCTTTCGAAAGGTGTAGGAGTAGGCAGTGTGAACAGTGCCGTGTTCAAGATGTGTTACGATGGCATCCGTAGGTTGCTAATGAATGACGCTACATTTATGGTAAATTTCCCTGACTTTTCATTTTTAACTTAAAAAAAAAAATCCCTTTGTTTCCCCAGTTTGCAATCTTTGCAAAGTCATTATATTCATGATGGAGGAATGGTGAGCCTGCACTTGTTTTCTCCCTCAATTCTCTCTCTCTCTCTCTCTCTCTCTCTCTCTCTCTCTCTCTCTCTCTCTCTCTTATATATATATATATATATATATATATATCTATATATACATGTCTGTGTGGATAGACAGAGAGTATATATATATATATATATATATATATATATATATATAAACACAGACTTCTCGAATCAAACGTGACTGCCTTAACTCATATAGAATACAGAGTATCACAAAACACACATTAAGACCTATCAATGTAATGACAAAATGGAATCAAGTCTTTTCAAAACCACAAATATTCATCCAACAGTATCTCTGATCTCCTCTCTTTGCTATGTTTTCGTAATGGCAAGTCGGCTTCAGGGTATTGTTATGTATAGTCCACAGTATCTCTCAGACCTCGTGATGTGTGGTTGGGACTGTATAGTGATCGCAACATCCACCAGTATTAATGCAGGATAGTGCGACTGACAAATCCCTCAGTACGAAGCTCACCAAACTTTCCTCAGTCTTTGATCTCTGGTGGGTTGGTTTGGCAACTAAGAGTATCACTAAGTAGCCCTCAGACATGTCCATCTTGTTAGTGAAGCCTG
>CM065729.1:28442311-28444811 GCA_033310375.1 Conus canariensis | reverse complement strand
GTGTACCTTGTACAATGTAGATGACTGGGGGTCAGTTCCAGCTAGGGGGGGGGGGGGGGGGTAGGTTCCAGCTAGTCCTGGAATGACCCCGGGGGTAAAAGCAGGCTAGTCCAGGGGGAGGGGGGCTAAGAATGGGCTGTTACACCGGAATGGAAATCCGTAGCATCATTTCATCTCATCTTCATCGATCAGCTTTGAAAACAAAGTCTCAAATGCTGCTGCCCTTCTTGGCCTGGTTGACGTCAGGATGTATTATGAAAGAAAGCGATGATTACAGCTCTGCCAAGCAGTCTCAGGCCGGAACGGAAATCCGTAGCATCATTTCTTCAGCCTCATCTTCATCGATCAGCTTAAAAAAAAAAAAAATTTAAATTAAAAAAACAGTCTCAAATTCTGTTTCCCTTCATCACCTGTTCTCGAGCTGACCTCAATTTCCATATCCTCTCCACGTCTGTGGCCTTGGTTTGATTCTGTCAGGGTCACCGGTATCAGCAAATTCATGACAGCTCTCGTTGGACAGACGTGGTGGCGCCCTCCGAAGGAAGAGCTTACTCACACTGGCTTCGCGACTTAGCAATTATTGTCGTCAGTAGAGGGGAGTAGTAGTTAGTGACTGCCTATCATGGATAAAAACAGGCGCCACTGAACACCACTGTGACTCGGCAGCAGTGCAGTGTCACTTCTAGTGGGTTCCCTCATGACGACCTGACATGACTGCCCCAGTGGATTGCTGGTGTCGGGGCAGTGGCAGGCTGGGCCGGGCTGTGGCTGTGGATGGGGTCGGAATGGGCGGTGCGGGTGCAATACCACTGAAGTCGCACAGAGAGAGAGAGAGAGAGAGAGAGAGAGAGAGAGAGAGAGAGAGAGAGAGAGAGAGAGAGAGAGAGAGAGTCATTGTAACTGTTTTAGTCTTTATCAAAGACACGAAAATGTGTGCCAGCAAGACCACCTGGACACCTCCTGGCCACCTTTCTCCATCCCTGGAATCAAAGAGAATTTCTGACAGAGAGTAGAATTAGACTGAGGATTTATTTTCCTTTCCCATCATCAGTTGAACAGGGAGGACAAAAGGCAATCAAGAAATAAAAAAGACCACACACTGCAACCTCACACACGCGCACGCGCGCTGGTGCAAACACACACACACACACACACACACACACACACACACACACACACACACACACTCACTCACTCACACACACACACACACACACACACACACACACACACACACACACACACACACACACACACACAGAGGCACGCGTGCAAGCGTAGTGCGCGCCTGCATGTGAGTACTCAAACATGTGAGTACATGCGCATGCTGGTACGTGCACGTGCGCACATGCACGTAGACACACACAGACACATATGCACCTGGACACACACACACACACACACACACACACACACACACACACACACACACATATATATATATATATATATATATATATATATATATATATATATATACGTGCGCGCGCGTGCCTTTGTGCCCGTATGAATGCACGCACCTATGTGATAAAACAAAAACACAGTAGTAATGCCACGAGAGAGAGTGAGAGAGAAAGAGATACACACGGACAGACAGTGGGGCAGATAGACAGACAGACACACAGACTGGCAGACAAGCAGACAGACAGACACACAAGCAGAGAGAGAGAGAGAGAGAGAGAGAGAGAGAGAGAGAGAGAGAGAGAGAGAGAGAGAGAGAGAGATACACACGGACAGACAGTGGGGCAGATAGACAGGCAGACACACAGACTGGCAGACAAGCAGACAGACAGACACACAAGCAGAGAGAGAGAGAGAGAGAGAGAGAGAGAGAGAGAGAGAGAGAGAGAGGAGAGAGAGAGAGAGAGAGAAACACGATTTGTGCAAATAACTTGGACAGTTCCTAAATTTTTGGATTACCCATCGATCTGGAAATAATTGAACGTCAACACCCAAAACGTTCCTTTTTTTTCTGTTTTTGTAGTAAACGTTCATTGATGCATCGTGGGTGTTCCTTTTTTTCTTTAGTTTCAAGGTAGTTTTCTGTAAATTAATTCGTAATGTTGTTTGATTTAGGGCCCGACCGGAACGTTGCGTCACTGTATGCTTTCTGGCAGAATGTCAGACGGAGGACAGATGGACAAACAGACGAGCATTTAGGACTAGACACGAGTATAGATACTGCAGCGACACCATCCTTTCTTTCTTTCTTTCTTTTTGATTTGATAAAGCACTCTGCCTTACAAGGACGAGCTTTCTTAATCTCTATGCTGCTGCCTCTCATCCTGTATTCAAAATAGCCATTTTTCCTGCACCAGAGAAGACAAAAAAAAAATTCTGACCTCAAGAAAGGGTCGGTAACCCCAAAAGCCCGTGGCTGTATATAATATTCGTTCAGGCAAAAGCCGTGTCCACTTGTAGTATATATGACATGTTGTTCCGTGTATATGACTGCGACACATACCTTCCAAAAATGACGAAGGTCGGTAAATATATATAT
>CM065729.1:28417311-28432311 GCA_033310375.1 Conus canariensis | reverse complement strand
TTGTATTGTCTTTATAACTGCCTTTTTTAAGCAATGGAGACATTTTCGGCAAGGAATAATCTAATGCGCACCCTCAACGTTTGTAATGTCAATGTGATAACATACTTGAAAAAACACATGCATGCATACACATAATGTAATGTAAAAGGCATAGTTCCTCATAAATCGATGGGGTAGCTTGACTTAAAGTTTGAGGAAAAGGTGGATCTTAAATTCCTTAACATTGAAATCTTTATTCTGTGTGCATTTTGTTGGCCCAACAACAGGTCTGTACTTTCAGCTAAGAAAATCTTAGGATAAGCATTCCACAGCTCTGTGCCCTGTGACCTCTAGCACTGCTATGTCAAATTTGCATATCATGCTTTTCCAAAGCTGAACAATTGTTGTAAGAGCGAGGCTGGATGCGGCAGACTATGATAGTTTTTACTTTGACACCCACCCACCTCAGCTTTGCAGCGAGACATTGCAGTATACCAGACACTCTTCGACGAGTTTTCACATTTTGTTTCAGGTCCAGTGCCCTCATAGCTGTTCGATAATGTTGCCATACGTCTGTAGTTTGCCAAGAACACAAGGTCAGCAGGTCATGTTCATGCCGTCTTTTTTTTTTTTTTTTCTAAAGAACGTTTCATTTACTAACACTCTTTTAAACTGGTTTCAAGTGTTCCTGTACGCCCTTTACCTCACAAGTGAGAGTATGTCCCCACTGGGACTTGGAACCAAATTTGATCACCTGCTAATACTGACGAATGTGACAGGGAGTATAAAGATTTCCTTTCCACATCCCTTCTTTTCTCCCCCCCCCCTCCCCCATCCCTCAACCTCCCCCACGCCTTGTGAATTTAGTAAACCATTCAAAAGCCTTGATTGGGTTTGATGAATTTCGTTTTGTTTCCTGAATAAGGGTTTAGTCAATAGCCTGTTGGTGAAACGAGCAAAAATTTCAGTTGGCTTTCGCCATATCTTGAGAACACCAAGCTTTTTTTTTCTGGAAGAGAGATGCGATAGATGGCATTGGCACAGCCGACATTACATAAAGGAATCGATTTGATAGTAACGAGTAAAGCTGAAAAAACAGATAACAATAATTTACAAATATGAGAGAGAGAGAGAGAGAGAGAGAGAGAGAGAGAGAGAGAGAGACAGAGACAGACAGACAGACAGACAGACTGACTGACAGACAGACAGACAGACAGACGGAGACAGAGACTCTGAGAGACAAAAGAGACAGTCAGGGAGACAGTAAGAGAGAGAGAGAGAGAGAGAGAGAGAGAGAGAGAGAGAGAGGGGGGAGGGAGAGAGACAGAGAGACACAGAGACAGAGACAAAGACGGAGACAGAGACAGAGAGAAAGAGACAGAGACAGAGAACGGTCGTTCGGTCTGTTCCTGTCTTCTTTGGTCGAAGGAAAATTAATGCTTGCAAGGCCACCTGGACATTTCCCAACCATCCTTTCCTCCACAACCATCTTTTTTTCTATCACCGGAATCAAAGAGAATCTCAGACAAAGAGTAGAATTACAGAGAGGATTGAGTTTACTTTCGGGGCGTCCATAGCAAGGAAAGAAAATCAGGCAATAAAGAAATAAAAAGACCTCACATCGTACACACACACACACACACACACACACACGCGCGCGCGCGCGCGCGCGCGCGCACTCATACACACACAAATGCAGAAAGAGAGAGAGACAGACAGACAGACAGACAGACAGACAGACAGAGACAGAGAGAGTGTTAGAAAGAGAGAGGGGAGAGAGGGGGGGGACAAAAACACGACACATGAGAGAGTAAGAGAGAGAGAGAGAGAGAGAGAGAGAGACAGACAGACAGACAGACAGACAGACAGACAGACAGACAGACAGACAGACAGAGACAGAGAGACAGAGACAGAGAGACAGAGACAGAGAGACAGAGAGAGACAGATTGACAGAGAGAGACAGACAGAGGTGGACGGAAGGGAGGAAGGAGGTAAGTTGGGAGGGAGGGAACGAAAGTATGCATCTGTAGGAGAAAGCTGAAGACAGGTATAATTTGTGGAGATGAGTTGGGCGGTCCCTTACATTTCTAGATTACCCATCGATTCGGAAATAATTGAACGCTGACATCACAGTCTTCTATCTCCCTAAACGTTGAATGATGCGTCGTTTTGGGGTTGTTGTTGTTGTTGTTGTTGTTGTTGTGGGGTTTTTTTGCTTGTTTGTTTGTTTGTTTGTTTTCAATTTCAATTTTTTTTTTCCAAATTAATCTGTGAACGCTGTTGTTTGACTGAGGGCTCGTCCAGAGCATTGGGTTAATTGTGTGAATTAGTTGTCTGCTGAAGAGTCAGACAGCCGGATGTAAGAGTGACATCGAGCATAAACGCTTTGACACAAATCCATACTTATACCTACACCCTTCCTTTTTGTGAAGAAAACACCCTACCCCACAAGAACAAGTTGTCTTAATCAGACTCTACGCTGATGCCTGTCTTCCTGTAATCGAAACATGTGTTTTGTTTTCCTGTACTGGAGATATGCAAAAATTGAACTGACTAAATGCAAATGCATTATCACTGACGTAGCCTGAGACTGCATGTGATGCACACTCACATTAATGCCTGTGACCACTTGTAGGAAATTTGCAATGCTGTTCCCTGTAAATACATGTGACACGTGAGTTTACAAAATGAGGCAGGTTGGTAATATATATATATATATCTGCAATTCAAGTTTGAACATATTGTGCGCAGACCTTGAAAATGAATAGATGTGGAAAAATAAAACGGAGAGAGAGAGAGAAGAGAGAGAGAGAGAGAGAGAGAGAGAGAGAAAACAGAGAAACAGAGAAATAGAGAGAAACAGAGAGGACGCTAAAAAAAACAACAGAGAGAGAGAGAGAGAGAGAGAGAGAGAGAGAGAGAGAGAGAGGTAAGGAGAGACTGCATTTGTAGGAGAGAAAGATAAGAACAGGCATAATCTGTGCGTCTGAGTTGGACAGTTCCTATTATGCTTTTATTTTCCATCAATTTGGAAATAATTGAACGCTGACATCACCAGCTCCTTTTCCCGAAAACGTTGAACGATGCGTCTTGGATTTGTTTCTTCTTTTTTTCAGTTCAAATTAATTTCCTGTAAAATTGATCTGTGGACGGTGTTGTTTGATTTTGAGTCCAAGCAGAGCATTGATTTAACGGGTGGGTTAGTTATCTGTGAAAATCAGACAGACGGGTGTAAGACAGACACATGAGCCCATAGGGTTAGACAGGAATTTGAACACCACAGCCATGCCCTCCGTGTTTGAGAACAAAATACCCTACCTTACAGAGACGAGCTTTCTTAGTTAGGCTCTCTGCTACTGCCAGTCGTCCTGTAATCAAATACTGTTTTTTCCCCATTCTTCTGATGACATGTGTCTTTTTTTTCCTGCTTCACAAAGCAGAATAAGCAGTCGTCCCCCGAACACGGATCGCAGGAATGTTCCAGAACGACATCATCGGACTCACACAGCAGCACACCCACATCATCTGTTTGATAAAACACGATCTTCCGAAATGCCTGATTTCTGTGTGGATCTCGCAATCGTCTCTGCACCTGTCGATCTGTCAGAGTAGCGACATAACCCTTAACCACTCTCGTGTCAAAACCGGTGACAATTTTTTTCTATAGCTTGTTCCAGACTTGTGTCGATGTCCGACGGGTGGATTTCTGGGTCCCTACTGTTACATTCCGACAGATCGGAATGCAAAGAGAGAAGTGTATCCTGGATATGCGACGTGTCATCGTCATCGCGAGTCGATTTGATGTGCTCTTCTGCACCGTACTGTGTAGTGTGTTCGTCCGATTCGGCGTTAGGCACGGCCAGTTCATTCGCGTCACTAGTGGTACTGAGACCAGCACCAACCTGTCCAAGACGTCTGTTCTGCTGCTTCGATCTCTCTTTGTCACGTCAATGGGACATGACGTTCTCTAAAAGAGAGAACGAGAGTGCCCGCAGACAAGAAAATTTAGAAACAAAAGAAAATCCAGTGCCTTTCGCCTCTCTAAGATATTCAACAGACTCTGATTCGACAATTAACAAATGATTTTTTTTTTTTTTGTATTTATGACTCTGTGTGTGTGTGTGTGTGTGTGTGTGTGTGTGTGTGTGTGTGTGTGTGTGGTTTTTTTCTTGTAGTGCGTGATCCCTGGGCGTGAATTGAATCAAATCTTTTAATGTTAGCGAACCGCCCAGAGAACGTGGACAAACGAGTCACAAGACGAAACACAACGCGTTTCGACCTCTTAGGTCTTCATCGGGTAAGACATAAACGAATAAAACAACGAAAATTCACTTAGCTTTGATCGCTTCAGATCACTTCACAGGGTTCAGCACAAGGAAGAAGGCGTTGAATCAGGTGAATTGCAAGGAAGGAAGAAGGTGAATTGAATGTCCTTGCAGCGGCTCGCACTGTACTCATCTATCAAGGGTGGATACGGCGATGACGGGTCCCAGAATAGGTGCTCCGTGGCATCAATGTAGGCAGGACGTCGGCGTAACAGGGCGTAACAGCAGAACGGCAGGACAGCAGAAAGGGACAACAGGACAACAAGAAGACTACAGGTCAACAGGACACCTGAAAGTTATATTGCTTTGGGTAATGTCCGCCTTGTGGCAACGTAGAAAACACGGCCAGGTACAATTACGTCTGTATGTAAAAAGAAAAAGAAAAATCTGTGTATGTCGACATACAGACACACAAATGTATGACTTCCCTAGTGTGATGTGCGGTGTTCGTATGCCTAACTGTAGGCACAATGATTATACATAGGTGCGGATGGAGATGAAACACTGGTGAAGATGACACCTTTAACAAAGATAAACCGATCTGCAACCGCATCGGATCTCCAAACCTGTAACGAAGGAAAATGATCAATTCCTTAACTATGATAATAGTCACGTTGATGACGTGAACAGAATAACATCGAAACTGCGGCGATGGCACAGGTATAACCTAGAAGATAAAACATGACATCACGACACTGATTACTGCATATAATATATATATATATATATATATATATATATATATATATAACAACATTGTGTACCAAGCCACTGTAACATCAGAGAACGCAAAAGAAACATATGTAGGTATCACGGAAAACCAATTCAAAACTAGATATGCAAACCATAAACAATCATTCAACAAAGAAAGATACAAAAACCAAACAGAATTGAGTAAATACATTTGGAAACTTAAAGAAAAAGACATAGACTACAACATATCTTGGAAAATTTTAAAAAGAGTAGCATCATACAACAACATTTCAAAAAAATGCAATCTATGCCTAACCGAGAAATACATTATACTATGTAAACCACAGTTGGCAACTCTAAATGTTAGAACAGAAATGGTTAACAATTGCAGACACAGATGGAAGTTCCTATCAGCGAAAAAAACCAACACCTGAGAAACACATGTAGCACGGGAAAAAAACAACAGCAAACCAGCTAGCTATATATATACGTGGCACTGGCAACACAAGCTCATCACATCCTGACGACCGCACAGCGTGAAACAAATTTGTAGATGTTTTTAGAAGCTTGATTTTAACTTGCTTTTAATATAACATATATATATATATATATATATATATATATATATATATATATATATATATATATATATATATATATATTAACAATGGATATATCTTCGGTAGGGATCTACCTCAGAATATACCCTGCTGGTCCAACAGAGAGGCCCGGCGAGCGTGGTGTTAATCACTCGTTCCGAGGTCCAAAGAAACTCTTTGTTGTAGTGTTCATTACAAATATGGTGAGCAGGACAGAAGGTAGACTCGACAGATGACAAGTACGTAAATGACACAGGTGACTCTCCGATCTCTCTTTCGATTACTTCTCCTTTACTCGACTTCGCCAGGGGATCTCCCAGTATGGCGTGATAATTTACGGTGATGTTCGACGATGGAAAAGAAAATGCAAACAGCAACTCCACGGGACGTACACAAAAACGATGTCCTGCTCAGACTCGAGAACGACGACTCCCCCCGACCGTTTTGGTACTCCTCGCTACGGTCCCGTATCCAAACACATTCTGCGCACAAGCTCTTTGGGGTCCAAAATAGTTTCAGATTTCATTTCTGTTTCTATGGCAAAAAAAAAAGTGTTTTTTTCCTTTTCTTTTAAAACGATGAACATTCTGAAATTCTACCAAAAGTGCAATTTATAAAACATATCATTTAATTTAGAATCTCTCACTGGTACTGACGCAATGAAGCGCGTTTCAAAGATGTTACGTAATTTTGGTTAAAGTAATGACGTTTCGTTACTAGAGCGATGCAGAATGCGATGGCACTGGTCTATGCTTTTGTTAGTGTGTGGGGTACGTCAAAGAAAAGAAAAAAAAAATTGTGTTACACTCTTGATCTTGTCGCAGCTGGCTCGGGGGCTTCTTTCTATACTAAACTTGCGTTCTCCGGTTCAGCACAGGATCCGCCATTGTTGCTGACACTGGGCTGACCGGCTTCAGTCACAGAACGACCACTGTGTTGCTGCCTTCTCCAGTGATTTTTCAGCTGGATACAGAGTTTTCAGTCAGCAGGGCGTATAGGGCTGTCTCTGCAGTCGCTGGAAGTCCAGTAACTGGCATTGTCACAGGACAATAGTAAACAACTGCTGCAAGCTGAAATACATGGCGCCCTGTCGCTTCGTGTCAAACCACGTGACCCCGACAGCGGAGAGAGAGAGAGAGAGAGAGAGAGAGAGAGAGAGAGAGAGAGAGAGAGAGAGAGAGGCTAGTATCTACAGTAGGGAGACCAATACACATATATGTTCAAATAAGTTGGACACTTCTTAAGTTCTATAATTACTAGTCACTTTGGGACTATTTGAATTTGCTGATATCACAGACCTAAGTCTGCCGAACGTCCATCGATGAATCATGAGGTTTTTTTGTTTTTTGTTTTTTTCTTTTGGTCAAGATGATTTCCTACGCGTTAATGTGTCGACGGTGCTATTTGATTCTAGGAAAGACCGGAGCTCTGGGTTAATGAATAATTGAATCATCTGCCAGAAAAGCTAAAAGATACACAGACACATGAGCATGCAGGCATCAATATGTTATGTCTGCACTGAGAACATCCTCTTTGCATGAAGCAAACTAACCTTCTATTCCACAAGAACGAACTTTATCAATCAGACAGCGTTCTGCTGCTGGTTTTCCTGGAACCCAGTTGACGTCTGTTGGTCTGGATGGCTGTTTCTCCGCCTGCCTGTCCCTATGCATGTATATATGTATGTATGTATGTATGTATGTATGTATGTATGTATGTATATGTATGTATGTATGTATGTATGTATGTATGTGTGTATGTATGCATGCATGCATGCATGCATGCATGTATGTATGTATGTATGTATGTATGTGTGTATGTATGTATGTATGTATGCATGCATGCATGCATGCATGCATGTATGTATGTATGTATGTATGTATGTATGTATGTATGTATGCATGTATGTATGTATGTATGTATGTATGTATGTATGTATGTATGCATGCATGTATGTACATATGTGTGTATGCATGTATGTATGTATGTGTCCATGTTGTTTGTAAGTATATATGCGCATATTTGTGAGTGACTCTGTGTGTTCGTTCTTCAAATTTAACGTCTATTCACATAAAGTGATTTTAGACAGAGTTAGGGAAATAGCGTGTGTGTGTGTGTGTGTGTGTGTGTGTGTGTGTGTGTGTGTGTGTGTGTGTGTGTGTGTGCGTGTGCGTGCGTGTGTGTGCGCGTGTGTGTGTGCGTGTGTGTGTGTGTGTTGATGCACCGATAAGAGATTTGTTACGAGCAGTTAGCTATATATAGTGATTCATACTAACATTCTTTACAACTAGGCTAAACATTAGCACAAAGCAAGTATTAAAACACAAAAGGAGTACAGGATATCTGGTATAACCAAATGTTAAGCGCTCATATCTATAGGAACACTTGTTACAAAAAAGAGCCCATTGGACTAATCATCAAGGAATTAACAAAAGAAACAAGACCTTGTAAGTTCTGGAAAATACACGTGCCATCAGGCCGCAGGCAGTCAGGATTTTCATTTTTGAAATATGCGCAGTGGAAAAGAAGATGCTGAGTTGTAAAACTTTCAACTGCTCCGCAGATGCAATTTAAATTTTTGCGGAATTTTGTACGGAAAGCGTTTAGCTTAAGCCTGTAAAACAGGGATTCAAGTTTTCGGTTATTTTTTTCAAGTACGTTTATGTTGGCCAATTGATAGGTAATCTTTCCACTTTTAGCCGCGTTGCTAGAAGAAAAAGTAGCTGACTGGGATTTGTCACAGCAGAGCAGTTTGGAGTGAGGTAGATGTATTTTAATAAGAACCAAGTTTTTGTAGGCTTCATAAACCTTTTCAATACACGTCTTTTTTAAGAGACCATATCCTTCGTATAAACAGAGAGGAATGTTGATTTCTATGGATTCATCGGACTTTCGTGCTCCTTTTCTGGCAGCCCGGTCAGCCCACTCATTACCAGAAATCCCACAGTGAGACGGGATCCAGCAAAAATCAACTGTTGTACCTCTTGATATAAGAATACTGACAAGATGTTTTATTTCTAAAATCACCTCACCTCGATTTTTTACAGCAATAGATTCAAGGCCTTGTAGGACAGATTTAGAATCCACACAGAAAAGTGCTTTGTAGATAGTACGTGGAGTATCAACAAGAAAGTTAAGCGCCATTAGAATTGCCACCAGCTCAGCCGTGAAGATAGAATACCCCTTCCCGAGATGAAAAGATTTTTCAACTTTAAGGGTAGGAATAACAAAACCACTTCCAGCTTTTTCATTTAGCAGTGATCCATCGGTGAAAACTTTAAGGTGGTGTGAATAATTACTATCGATATGAGATTTGGCAAGAGAGGACAATATATTATTGTTAACATTTTTTTGTAGATCAGTATACTTATAATCAAAACGTGCAGTGTGCAATTCCCAATTTGGAATCGGGGATACAGGAAAACGATCAGCAATATTCTTGGGATCAATCTCAGCGTCTTTCAGTAATTTTGAGGAATATGTCATTATAGTTGTATTAGATTTAATAGATCTAGCTCGCTTCGGGAAATGGAAATCTGATCGTAAAGCTAATTCATCTTTGCTTGAGTTCTGAACAGCTGAGCTACGTAAGATAAATTTAGCACAGGCCAAGTTTCTATAGTCGTCAAGGGGCAGAACTCCGGCTTCGTAATACGTTCCTGATGCACTGGCATGAAATGGAACACCTAGTGCGAGTCTAAATGCCTTGCAGTCTATGCTTTGCAACTTTTTTAGTAAGTAGTTTGGTGCGCTGAAGAACACTTCTTGTGCGTATGATAATTTTGATCTTACGAGAGATGTCGAAAGGTGTACTAAAGTTTGTGTATCTGCTCCCCAATTTTGTTTACTGATCACTTTAAGAAGATTAAGAGATTTGCTGGCTTCGTTGATAATATGTTCAATATGGTTGTTCCAAGTTAACTTAGAGGTAATATTTACTCCTAAAAATTTTATCTCGGTGACATAATTCAATACATTGTTATCTACCTTAAAAGTAGGAATATTGCAAATACTTCCACCAGCATCAAATAACATCATGTGGGTTTTTTCTGCCGATAAACTAAGGCCGTTTTCAAACATGAATATTGCTATATTATCTAGGTCACGCTGATATGTTTTTTTAATGAAATTGACAGATCTGACTGAAGTTTTCTTCTTTAAAGTTACGTTCATCCACATGCAAATATCGTCAGCGTATTGCACCAAGGAGCAGTTTTTAGATAAATGCTTTGGGAGATCGCATATCAGAATATTAAAAAGTAGCGGAGCGATTACCGATCCCTGAGGAATGCCCATTTGTAAATATCTCTTGCTGGAATAAACATTTTGTATCTTTGTTTCTATACTTCTATTGGTCAGAAATGCTTTGATATAGTTATATACATGACCAGAAAGGCCAATGGTTTTCAATTTATATAGAAGTCTCTCATGCCAAACATGATCATACGCTTTTCTGACATCAAAGAAAGTGGCGAGGACATTTTTTCTTCGTGCAAATTGTTGTTTTACATGAGTCGTCAATTTTACCAGATGGTCTGTTGTTGATCTGCCTTTTCTAAAGCCTGCTTGTATAGCCGGAATTATACCACGTTTCTCACAGTGATATACAAGCCTACTTAAAACAATTCTTTCCATTAACTTACACGTGTGAGAGGTGAGGGCAATCGGACGGTAACTATTTATGTTGGATCTAGGTTTGCCCTGCTTTAAGATCGGTACGACTACAGATTCTTTCCAAACAGAAGGGATACTTCCATCTTGCCAGCATTTTGTTATGATGTTATGAAGTAACGATACAAAATTGTCTGGCAGGTGTTTTAGCATCTCATTCGAAAGTGCATCCAGACCAACTGATGTTTTTTTTGTTGGTAATAATATTATTGCATTTTTTAATTCCTGTAGAGTGATATCTGCGTTTAGATAATGGTCATTTTTTTCTTCTGGATCACAGTACATATCGTTATTCTTTGAGTTTTCCCTCATAGTTTTGCATTTATCAGAAAGGCTATTTGTGGAACTATTCTTTGCAAACAGATCTGCGAACGCCTCGGCTTTTTGAGCAGCAGTTGGAAATTGCTCATTTTCTAAAGTAACTGGATAAATTGGAAGATTCACTCCCTGTTTCATTTCATGGACCTTTGTCCAAACTTTTTTAACGTCGTGATGATCAGAGACTTCGGTGAGACAAAAGGACGACCAGTGGTCCCATTTAGCTTTTTCAATGACTCTGCTGCTCATATTCTTGGCCCGTTTCATAGTGACGTTGTTTTTCGGCTTGTCTTTAACATATTCTTTGTATTTTAGTTTCTTTTCATCAACAGCACGTTTGCAGGATTCCGTCCACCACACATTTCCGCTATGAACTGATCTTCTTTTGTGGTTAGTTTTTGGAATGGATTTGGTTGCAGCGTACAAGACCGATTCAGAAAAATGTGTGTACATAGTTTCAACATCCTGGTTTTCAAGAGTTGTTACATTAAAAGACATTAAAATAGATTTGAATTTCTCCCAGTCAGCTCGTTTGTAATTATATTTTGGAATTTTATCAACTGTGTTGTCTTGTGCAACTGTAAAACCTCTGAGGGATATAGTAATAGGGAGGTGGTCACTTCCCAAAGTATCTTTATCAACCTGCCAGGAACAGCTAAGAGCTAAAGATGGGGAGATGAAAGAAAGATCAATTGCTGAGGGTCTATGGTTAGGAACATCTGGCAGTCTAGTGACACGCCCATCATTTAGAAGGTAAAGGCCAGAATCAAGAATATTTTCTACCAGGCGATTTGAGCTAACTTTAGAGCAACAACTGTCCCAGAAGGGAGCATGTTCGTTGAAATCGCCGGCGATCAACCACTTCTGATTTTGCACGTCTATAGTACGTAACCAGTCAGTGTTACAGTCAAACACTCCTTTTGGGAGGTATATAGAAACTATGTTGAGTGTTAACGACTTATCGAATCTTACACACACTGCGCATGAGTGAATATTTGCAGCATTTTCTGGAACCGGCGATGTTATAACGCGGTAAGACAGATGTTCATGTATGTAGATGGCTGTAGACACTTTTTCGCCTTTAGCAGTCTGTTGACACACTGGGGGATAGAAAAAGTTTGTGTGTGTGTGTGTGTGTGTGCGTGCGTGCGTGCGTGCGTGCGTGCGTGTGTGTGTGTGTGTGTGTGTGTGTGTGTGTGTGTGTGTGTGTGTGTGTGTGTCTGTGTGTCTGTGTCTATGTGTATGTGTGCGGGCGCGCGCGCGTCCAATGTATCATGTGGACATTCTTCTTATGTCTAGCTGAGCGGATCACCCAATGTTTCACATCCATTGAAAAAAAAAAAATGACGGATATTTTGCATGGACCATGTTTTTCATTAGATCAATCTTAATATCCTGGCACAGCCATCGGTTCTATCCGCCCGAGTTCTTCGTCTGATCTGGCTTTTTGTTCATCCAACCAAATGAAAGTGCAAACAAGCATAAGGGGAGCTTATCAGGTTATCTCTTAATTGCTTTACTCAGGAAGATGACCTCTGCTTCTCTCAATGTTTTAGTGTCACATATGCATACGAGATTTTTCTTTCAATGCACTTTCATATTTTTTCTTCTTCTTTTTTTCTGTTTTTTTTTTTTAAATCTGCTAGAGTACAAGGGAAACATTTGATTATTTAATATGATGCATGTGCACCGTTTAAAATAACAAACAAACAGAGAAACGCGCACGCACAAACACACACTGACATAGACAGACAGACAGAAAAATAGACACACACACACACACACACACACACACACACACACACACACACACACACACACGTGGGCACGCGCACACACTCACACACACACACACACACACACACACACACACACACACACACACACACACGCACGCACGCACGCACGCACGCACGCACGCACGCACGTACACACACACACACACACACAGCTTGACATAAGTGTTATCCAAATGCATGTCTTTAATGCCATGAGAGTGACGATCAGTCATACTAATGCCATATAACTGTGGTGAGATTTATAGACCACCCCAGAGTCACGTCACTGATTCATTAATCAACTGATATGAGACACATCACTCCAGAAAAAAGAGAATTCACTAATTCGACAATTAACCAAAGTGAGACATGCACTCTCATGGACATAAACTTCCTCCTATTATCAAATCAATTTTAATGTCGTTCACCAAACATTCGTGTTTCAGACTCTGTCAGTCTCTGCTGCCAGCATGAATCTTTTTTTTTTGCAATTCGTTGGGATGGGTTTTATTGGGAAAGGCTAGTGATGAATGGCAGCTTAAGTGCAGATAATTCCATTTGAGCCACTGAAGGGTATTCAAACAGGATTACTGGATAAGGCGGAGGGATGGCCAAATGCTCTCTCTCTCTCTCTCTCTCTCTCTCTCTCTCTCTCGGGGGTCAGTCAGTAATCGTAACCTCGGAAGCAGGTCACCTGTCCGTGGCAACAGTGCGACCACTAGTGGGCCGTCCTCGAGCCACCAACACGCGTCACCCCGACCCCCAAAACGAAGGCGCCCACCCAGCTCCCCCAACGACGCAGCTTCAGCAAAACCGAACCAGGCATGATGTGTCGGCCAAGCCCAGGGTTTGAACACAGTCCAACATACTGTAAGCCCTTCACTTTCTTTCTTGTCCTGGAACATTGACGGCTTTTGGAACAAATTTTCCGACCCGGATTTCTTAAATTACGTTAGTAAGTTTGACTTTGTGTGTTTATTTGAAACTTTTCTCAACAGTTCGTTTTCCCCTCCAGACTGCTGGTCAGCTTTTTCATGTTTTTTCTCTCCTGCTGTGAAACTTTCTCGTCGAGGTAGGAGCAGTGGTGGTATTATCACTTTGATACGTAAAGAATATGAAAAATTTGTATCGCGTGTTGATGTTTCATACGACCACGTTCTTGTTCTAAAATTAGATAAATCACTCCTTGGAACTGTCAGTGACGTTTTTCTTGTAGCTTGCTACGTACCCCCCATCGATTCTCCGTTCTATAATTATGTGCAACATAAATGTCACTTGTTTGAAATAGAACAGTGCCTTGCAGATGTTCTTGAACAATTTGGTGATGCCCTTTTTCTACTGTGCGGAGATTTTAACAGCAGAACAGCTAACCTTCAACCCAATTCTGATGTATTCCATTCTGAGCTGGAAAACACGTTGAATGACAACACTGCATTATTTGTTGATAACCGTCAGACAGAAGACTTGGTTCTTAATGCCTTTGGTAGACATCTTCTAGATCTGTGTGCCTGCTATGAACTTTTGATTTTAAACGGCTTCTGTTACCCTGATGCATCAAAGCAATTTACGTTTGTTTCTCCTAGTGGCGCAAGTGTAAATGATTACTTTATTGCTTCTCCGGACTTTGCTTCTTTATGTACAAATTTCGTTGTAGAAGAGAGAGTGGAATCAGTACATATGCCCCTTGTGCTTTCAGTAAATCGTTTGCTTACTGAAAATGATGCAGATATCTTATGTGACAGCTCCCATTGTTCTGTTGACAAGATAATATGGAACCCTGATGAAGTACATAGACTCAATGAATCCTGTTTTTCTCTCCTGCGTTTTCTGACCATATAGCAGAAGCCACTGCTCAGATTGAACGATCAATCGATGATGCTTTGGACACTTTTACGTGTGCTATTAAAAATGCAGCAATGTGTATGACTAAGAGGATTTGTCCCAATAACCCTAAAGGTGTTGTCCCCACTTCTAAACAAAGTAAGCCTTGGTTCGACAAAGATTGTCGCCTGTTAAAGAAGAACGCAAGAAAAGCGTTAAGAATCTTTAATAGAAACAAGAAACTAGAACACAGGTCATCATACGTACAGGAAAGGAAAAAGTATAAAACTACTCTTACAACTAAGGAAAAAGAATTCAAAAAGGAAGCTGTAGATAGACTTGTCAACAATCGACATAATTCGCAGGCATTCTGGAAAGAAATAAAGAAATGGAAACGTAAAACCAGACTAAAAAATAACATACCAAAAGAAGACTGGTTTCGTCACTTTTCTAATCTCTTAAATGACAATGCTGAACAACACGTTCACGATATTTTTGAGCCAGAGGGTAACGAAGCTGACAACTTGTTTGATCGCCTAAATATTGATATATCAGAATTAGAGGTAAAAGAAGCTATAAAACATTCAAAATCAGGAAAAGCAGCCGGACCTGATGGGTTAATAAATGAAGTTTTAAAAGTCTCACAGGATGCGATTGTCCCTTTTTTGACAAAGTATTTTAATGCATTGTTTTCCAAGGGTACGTATCCCAGTGAATGGTCTAAAGCTATCATATTTCCACTCCATAAAAAAGGAGACATTAACAATCCCGATAATTATCGTGGTATTGCTCTTTTGTCTTGCCTCAGCAAACTGT
>CM065729.1:28382311-28384811 GCA_033310375.1 Conus canariensis | reverse complement strand
AGTCACAGGTTGCACATTTTTTTTTTTTTTTTTTTTAATAAAGATCTCAAATGTGTTACCATTCGGATTTTCAGGTTTGAAAGTAGTAACATGGATGAAAGGTTCAGTGTGGAGGTTTTTTTGTTGTTTTTTTTTTTAAATAAGTGTCTGATATCAAAACAATCAGGTTTGTTCGGTTTTCTCAAATCCCAAGGCTTTGATTAAGGTTAGACTAAAGGATGATGATAAACTCCCTGATATGCAAAACAGCAAAGTAAGCAAAGCAGAAGTATTTAAGTTACTGACCAACATCAATGAAAACAGAGCTACTGGTCCTGATGGCATTCCTGGCAAGCTCTTAACATTATGTGCCAATGAACTGACTGAGGTATACAACTACTTTACCAAGGTTCACTGGACCAGGGAGTAATACCTGATGAGTGGCGAGATGCTAGCATTGTTCCTTTATTCAAAAAGGGTGACAAAACAAAAGCAGAGAACTATAGATCTGTATCTCTTACATCCATATCAGCAAAACTACTTGAACACATAATATATAGTAGCACAATGGACCATCTTGACAAATATGACTTCTTAATTAACGCCCAGCATGGTTTTAGACAGCAAAGGAGTTGTGGGACTCAGCTTATAACAACTCTCAATGATTTTAATAACTGTCTTAACAACAGACAGCAAATAGATGCAATTTTTATTGGACTTTTCTAAAGCCTTTGATAAGGTTGACCATGAGGACCTGCTGCTTAAATTAGAACACATCGGCATTGGCGGTTCTTTGCTAAAATGGGTTAGATCATTCCTCGTTGGGAGAACGCAGAACGTTGTTGTGGAAGGGTCGTCATCCAATTGTAAACCAGTCTTGTCAGGTGTACCACAGGGAACTGTTCTGGGGCCCTTGTTTTTCTTAATTTATATAAATGACATAAGTAGAAATCTCTCTCCTGGAACTACTATAAGGCTTTTAGCAGATGACAGCTTAGTATATAGAACAACCAGAAGCAAGAATGATATACGCATTCTACAAGAAGATATAAACGGTCTACAAGAGTGGGAAAGAACTTGGAAAATGGAATGTCATCCCCAGAAGTGCCAAGTGTTGCGTATATATAATAAACGCTCACCAACTAGATCAGAATATTCTATTCATAATACTATTCTTAAAGAAACCAATGCTGCAAAATATTTAGGCGTGGTTATAGATAGTCGTCTCAAATGGAAAGAACATTACAATTTAGTATGTAAGAAAGCAAATAATATCTTAGGTTTCTTATACAGGAATATCAACGACTGCCCCAAAAAGGTTAAAGACGACTGCTACAAAACACTGGTTAGATCAGTACTGGAATATGATTGCTCAGTCTGGGATACTTACCATCTAAAGGACATTGATAACCTCGAAAAGATTCAGAAGAGAGCAGCACGGTTCGTAACAGGGAACTATATCAGAGAGAAGGGGAATACTAGGAAGAACATGAGGAAATGGAAACCCTTATAAGAGAGAAGAGCTTTTATCAAACTTAATATCTTCTTCAAAGGCAGAGCTAAACTAATTGATATACCAATGGAACAACTAGTACTGAATAAAAGTAGCACCAGGAGTGGCGGTCAATGTTATACCATACCTGCATCAAATATTGACAGCCACTTACATTCATTTTATCCTAGTTCTGTACGGCTGTGGAACTCACTGCCGGGTGCCATCAAGACTGCCACAAATGCAGTCTCATTTAAAAACCAAATTGATACGACAGTCTTGAGATCTGCATATTGACGACTTTTCTATTTTAACTTCCCCAGATATTTTATGGTTACCTGGGCTTAAATCTGGCCATTGCTTTTAACTTTTTGAATATCGTGTGCGACCCCTTGTTGCTTAATTTTGCTCTGGGGCCAACAGACCGAGTCGCACTTTATTTTATTTTATTTTACTTTTTAACATGCGCGCTGGCGATCTACTCGTTTTTGAGTGAACCAGTCTTTTAGGAAGAAGAAAAAGAGAAGATCATCAGGCAATGAAAAGACATTAAATAATCCACTGAACTGAACTGGACTCAGCGCACAATTCTAATATGTAAAAACAGTCTCGGTAGTCTCGGCGATGCTGCTAGATTCTCTCCTACGACCCCCCCCCCCCCCAACCCCACCCCCTTCTTCCCCACCCTTCCTCTCCTCAGGCGTCAGGCGTCAGGCAAGGAAGGAAGCAAAGCCATCAGTCTGGCTGCTGCCAGAAAACACTGGATTGCTTTGTCTACCTCCTGCTTCAGACGAAGTCGAGGTGTCTAAGTGAAACAGTTAGAAGAACCCTTCACTGTCGTAATCATCCGTTAGTCGATTTAACCCCTTCTCTAATTTGGATGTACTTTAGGGTGGGTGACTGACGGTACAAAGTGTCCGCAGAAACAAAGTGTCTGCATGCGGACACTTTGTTCCATGCGGACACTTTGTACCGTGAAGTGACATTCAAAGTGTCCGCAGAAATCGTGCGGACACTTTGTTCCGCAAG
>CM065729.1:28339811-28377311 GCA_033310375.1 Conus canariensis | reverse complement strand
GTGAAGAACAGTTAATTAATTAGTTAGTTAGGTAGTTAGATAGCTATTTAATGAGTTAGTTAGTTAATGAGAATAAGATTTATCTCTTTTTTTTCCCTTCTATCAGACTACAAGTAGTAAAGAGCCTCTTTCTGTCTGTCTCTAACTTTGTAATTGTCTTTTTTTTTAAATGGACAAAAATGTGTATATACATACATATATATGAATATTACATAAATAAATGAATAGAGTACAAAAAAGAAAGAAGAGATGGGAACAGGAAGATAAAGAAAGAAATAAGAACGAAATGTAAGACAGGGAGGATTGATGTGCCATGAAGACGTTATGAGAAGATGATTATAAATTCAGAATAATAGAACTTACTAACTAACTAACTAACTAACTAACTAACTAACTAACTAACTAACTAACTAACTAACTAACTAACTAACTAACTAGCTAACTAACTAACTAACTAACTAACTAACTAACTAATAAACTAACTAATTAAGTAATTAAGAAATCAATCAATTCTTTTTCACTTATTCACCGTGCAGCCTTCAGGGTTTTCTTTTCCATTTTGTTTATCTCTCTTGCTTTTTTGGTTCTTTTACTTCCCTCCTTTCTTCCTTCCTTCCATCCTTCCTTCCTTCCTTGCTTCCTTCCTTCCTTCCTTCCTTCCTTCCTTCCTTTCTTTCTTTCTTTCTTTCGTCTTACGTTTTTTCATTATTTGATCTAGTGGTATAATTGTGAAATCGTTTATGTTATCCTCAATGAAGTTTTAATAATTCTCAAAAATCTTCATGGTATATGAATTATTCCTTGTTTTTCTCATTTACTTATTAACTTATATACTTGATTACTTATTTATCATTTTTGTATATATTTATTCATTATTTCTTTATTCATTGAAACATTAATTAGGTATGTAGGTATTAATTTGCATACGTATTCAATTTGTAACTTTTCAGAGAGAGAGAGAGAGAGAGAGAGAGAGAGAGAGAGAGAGAGAGAGAGACAGACAGACAGACAGACAGAGACAGAGACAGAGATAGAGAGGTACAGAGAGAGAGAGGCACAGAGAGAAGAGAGAGAGAGAGAGAGAGAGAGAGAGAGAGAGAGAGAGAGAGAGAGAGAATACGATTGCCAATACTTTAGTGTGGTTTAGGCTATTAAGGCCCATTCACAAGAAACGGACTATGGAGGAATGGGATGGGGGAACGGGGTAAGGGTGAGGGCTTGGGGAAATGGATTGAGGAGGGATGCAGATATGCGAAACTTATGTGGAAACAACGTTGTGCAATTGGCCTTTACAAACGTTCATCGTGACATGGATCCCACATCGTGGTATTAAACATATTTGTAACTAATCCTCGGAATGTCAATCACACATACTAATAGTCCACTTCACAACTTTACAACACAACAGTCACGATGGGTCCTAGTGAGGAATTCCTTTCACAACATCTTTGCTCCAGGTACAAGTGATGTGTTGAACTTGGCCACAAACACGGAGGAGATTGACCATGGTCTTCCCTCTTTCCACAATAGTTGTCATTATTTGTGTGTGAATGTTTTGTTGACAAGATTCTGTGTGCTGCTGCACATTAGGTTCTGTAGTGAGCTATGTGCTGTCTGTGCCACATGTGCAGAAATCCTGCGGACACTTTGTTCCGCAAGGTGACATATAACTTACAAAAGCGGAACAAAGTGTCCGCAGCCATTTCAGCCTCAGTGTGAGTGGGTGAATGTGCACGTACACTCTCATGCGCGTGCATGCGTGCGTGCGTGTGCGTGCGTGTGTGTGTGTGTGTGTGTGTGTGTGTGTGCGTGCGTGCGTGCGTGTGTGCGTGCGTGCGTACGTGCGTGTGTGCGTGCGTGCGTGCGTGCGTGCGAGTGTGTGTGTGTGTGTGTGTGTGTGTGTGTGTGTGTGTGTGTGTGCGTGCGTGCGTGCGTGTGTGCGTGCGTGCGTACGTGCGTGTGTGCGTGCGTGCGTGCGTGCGTGCGAGTGTGTGTGTGTGTGTGTGTGTGTGTGTGTGTATGTGTGTGTGTGTGTGTGTGCGTGTGTGTGTGTGTGTGTGCGTGTGTGTGTGTGTGGGGGGGGGGGGGCGCACGCAGGCAAGTGTGTGTGTGTGTGTGTGTGTGTGTGTGTGTGTGTGTGTGTGTGTGTGTGTGTGTGTGTGTGTGTGTTCGCGTTCTGTTTAAGGGGTTTTTTCTTCTTTTTTTGTTGTTGTTGAGAGATTGAAAATTGGTAACCCTTGTCGAAATAGCTCCATTAGATTTTTTGTGGGAAGGCGTGACAGCTCTTGACATATAGAGCCAGTCTGTCGTTTTGTGGAATCTGAGGTCTAGATGTGGGTGTTGGTGGGGTGGTATTGTATTTTTTATTGCTGTTTCGGTTGTTGTTGTTGTCTTAGTTGTTGCTGGTTTTTTGTTTGTTTTTGTTGTGTTTGCTTTTTTATCACTTGATGAGATCCTCTCTATTTCCATATCCCTAATTATTTTTCCTCTTTTGCTTTTACGCCCATGCATCCTCTGCTTTCCACTAGTCTTACCTACCCTTCAGGCAAAATTACAGGGTTCACCACCATGGGTTGGGATGGGGAAAATCATTTGCAAAGTTGCCGCAGTGATGAGGTCAGATGTCTGGGAATCATTTCGGACTTCAAACTCTGTGTCGTAAATCAAATAGCTGATGAGCCTTTGACGATCAGCTCTGCTCTGGGTGTCCTCATGGCGAACTGTGCGTATCTCTGGAGTTTCTTTAAAGCAGCCTGTTAAGGATATGGGGTGCGAGGAGCACTAGTGTTGAGTTTCGTTTATGTAGCCAGACAGCATCTCTATGATTAGATATTGCACCACTTTAGGTAGAGTAACCTACAGTTGTTTGATGATATTTTACTTTTGTTATAACCAACTGTTCTTTCTCTCTCTCTCTCTCTCTCTCTCTCTCTCTCTCTCTCTCTCTCTCTCTCTCTCTCCTCTTACCCCCCCTCCCTCATTTATGCACTCATCCACTCATTAATTCCTTCACTTAGCCATGTTGGACACTAACAATCCCAGGAATGCATGGGGAATCTGATAAAATGACTTCATCTCCACTAAAGAACTCAGAAACCTGGCCAGTCAAAGCGCTATTGTTTGAATGCTCAGTGTTGCCCTGACTCTATCAGGAGAAAGGTATTGAGATGAATAACTTTGATAACGTCAGGACTGTCTTATACGGTTCATATACTGCTCAAATTGCTATGGTTATTTCGCAGTCACAGGTTGCACAATTTTTTTTTATAATGATCTCAATTGTGTTCCCATTCGGATTTTCAGGTTTGAAAGTAGTAACATGGATGAAAAGTTGAGTGTGGAGGTTGTGTATTTTTTTAAGATAAGTGTCTGATATCATCAGGCGATGAAAAGACGTGAAATAATCCACTGAACTGAACTGGACTCAGCGCACAATTCTAATATGTAAAAACAGTCTCGGTAGTCTCGGCGATGCTGCTAGACTCTCTCCTACGACCCCCAAACACCCAACCCCACCCCCTTCTTCCCCACCCTTCCTCTCCTCAGGCGTCAGGCGTCAGGCAAGGAAGGAAGCAAAGCCATCAGTCTGGCTGCTGCCAGAAAACACTGGCTTGCTTTGTCTACCTCCTGCTCCAGACGAAGTCGAGGTGTCTAAGTGAAACAGTTAGAAGAACCCTTCACTGCTGTAATCATCCGTTAGTCGATTTAACCCCTTCCCTGTTTTGGATGTACTTTAGGGTGGGTGACTGACGGTACAAAGTGTCCGCAGAAACAAAGTGTCCGCATGCGGACACTTTGTTTCATGCGGATACTTTGTACCGTGAACTGACATTCAAAGTGTCCACAGAAATCGTGTTTCTCATTTACTTATTTACTTATTTATCTTTTTTGTATATATTTATTCATTAATTCTTTATTCATTGAAACATTTATTTGGGTATGTAGGTATTAATTTGCATACGTATTCAGTTTGTAACTTTTCAGAGAGAGAGAGAGAGAGAGAGAGAGAGAGAGAGAGAGAATACGAACGCCAATACTTTAATGTGGTTTAGGCTATTAAGGCCCATTCACAAGAAACGGACTATGGAGGAATGGGATGGGGGAATGGGGTAAGGGTGAGGGCTTGGGGAAATGAAGTGAGTAGGGAGGCAGCTTCTGTAGTGAGCTATGTGCTGTCTGTGCCACATGTGCTTGATGTTCTAACATTAGTTTTCTCTGTGTTGGGTAAATGCATCGATTTTCAATCACGTTCGGTTGTATTATTTTCCTGTTCATAGCCTTCAGCATTTTTACACTAACAGTCATATGCAAACCTCTTTCTGCTACGCACTTTTTCTCAGTGTCATGGCACACTATAAGTCACTGTGTATTGGCGCCACACAATTTCATGCTGATTTGCCGTTCATTGTTTTGAGAGTAATACAAAGACTGGGAAACAGAAGCAGGCAAACGATGAGCATTGTCACCTACATGTTTATCAGTGTAAACAGTGTTTTCACTGTCAGCATCAACACCATAGAACAAACAGGGTACAGTTGGCAAAAACAAACCAGATGGAGATGAAAGGCTGCCTTGCCTACCTTTGGCTTCTTCTGTGTTTGACAGTGTTATCCCTGTTTAGCTGGAGGGGGCACTTTCTGCGATACACAGCATGGACGCTGTGGTAGTAACGTGACAGGGAATAATCGGTTATAGTATTGAACCTCAGGACGACGACAATGTGGTTTCCTTTGCCTTCAGTTTTGAATGGGGATAGCGTCATGTTCTGCAGTACTGAGTTCAGCATACTTTCAAAAGTCGCCAGGAGACTCCTAACAGGCATACGAACAGACTTGTGTAGGAAACAACTGAATATTTGAACTAGCTGCTGGTTAGGGAGGAACAAAAGTGAACTTCATAAGGCATAAATTTCTCAATGTGGAGTAGATGTCTGTTAGCAGTGGGGTAAGACATCCGTCTAGAAAGGCACGCCTTCAGACGCCCACCCATCCAAAAGCTGCGGGTTCGAGTCCCGGCCGAGCAAAGAAAAAAATGTGAAGGAAAACAAATGTGAAGAAAACAAATGTGAAGAACAGTTATTAGTTAGTTAGTTTTAAGTAGTAAGTAAGGTAGTTAGTTAGTTACATAGTTAGTTAGCTATTTAAATAGTTAGTTAATGAGAATAAGGTTTATCTCTTTTTTTTTCTTTTTCTTTTTCGGCTTCTACCAGACTACAAGTAGTAAAGAGTCTCTTTCTGTCTGTATGTAACTTTGTAATTGTCTTTTTTTTTAAATGAAAAAAAAAAATGTGTATATACATACATATATAAGAAATAAAATAAGTAAATGAATAGAGTACAAAAAACAAAGAAGAGATGGAAATATGAAGATAAAGAAAGAAATAAGAAGAAATGTAAGACAGGGAGGATTGATGTGCAATGAAGACGTTATGAGAAGATGATTATAAATTCAGAATAATAGAACTAACTAACTAACTAACTAACTAACTAACGAACTAACGAACTAACTAATTAACTAGCTAACTAACTAAGTAATTAAGAAATTAATCAATTCTTTTTTCACGTATTCACCGTGCAGCCTTCGGGGTTTTGTTTTCCATTTTGTTTATCTCTCTTGCTTTTTGGTTCTTTTCCTTCACTCCCTCCTTCCTTCATTCCTTCCTTCCTTCCTTCCTTTATTCCTTCCTTCCTTTCTTTCTTTCTTTGTTTCTTTCTTCTTACGATTTTTCATTATTCGCTCTAGTAGTATAATTGCGAAAACGTCTATGTTATCCTGAATGAAGTTTTAATAATTGTCCAAAATCTTCATGGTATATGAATTATTCCTTGTTTTTCTCATTTACTTATTTACTTATATATTTGTTTACTTATTTATCTTTTTTGTATACATTTATTCATTATTTCTATATTCATTGAAACATTTATTTAGGTATGTAGGTATTAATTTCCATACGTATTCAATGTGTAACTTTTCAGAGAGAGAGAGAGAGAGAGAGAGAGAGAGAGAGAGAGAGAGGAGAGAGAGAGAGAATACGAATGCCAATACTTTAATGTGCTTTAGGCTATTAAGGCCCATTCACAAGAAACGGACAATGGAGGAATGGGATGGGGGAACGTGGTAAGGGTGAGGGCTTGGGGAAATGGAGTGAGGAGGGAGGCAGATATGCGAAACTTATGTGGAATCAACGTTGTACAATTGGCCTTTACAAACGTTCATCGTGACATGGATCCCACATCGTGGTATTAAACATATTTGTAACTAATCCTCGGAAATTCAATCACACATAGTAATAGTCCACTTCACAACTTTACAACACAACAGTCACGATGGGTCCTAGTGAGGAATTCCTTTCACAACATCTTTGCTCCAGGTAGAAGTGATGTGTTGAACTTGGCCACAAACACGGAGGAGATTGACCATGGTCTTCCCTCTTTCCACAGTAGTTGTCATTATTTGTGTGTGAATGTTTTGTTGACAAGATTTTGTGTGCTGCTGCACACTAGCTTCTCTAGTGAGCTATGTGCTGTCTGTGCCACATGTGCTTGATGTTCTAACATTAGTTTTCTCTGTGTTGGGTAAATGCATCGATTTTCAATCACGTTCGGTTGTATTATTTTCCTGTTCATAGCCTTCAGCAGTTTTACACAAACAGAAATATGCCAATCTGTTTCTGCTACGTACTTTTTCTCAGAGCCCTGGCACACTATAAGTCACTGTGTATTGGCGCCACACAGTTTCATGCTGATTTGCCGTTCATTGTTTTGAGAGTAATACAAAGACTGGGAAACAGAAGCAGGCAAACGATGAGCATTGTTACTACATGTTTATCAGCATAAACCATTTTTTCACTGTCAGCATCAGCACCATAGAACAAACAGGGCAGGGTTGGCAAAAATAAACCAGATGGAGATGAAAGGCTGCCTTCCCTACCTTTGGCTTCTTCTGTGTTTGACAGTGTTATCCCTGTTTAGCTGGAGGGGGCACTTTCTGCGATACACAGCATGGACGCTGTGGTAGTAACGTGACAGGGAATAATCGGTTATAGTATTGAACCTCAGGACGACGACAATGTGGTTTCTTTTGCCTTCAGTTTTGAATGGGGATAGCGTCATGTTCTGCAGTACTGAGTTCAGCATACTTTCAAAAGTCGCCAGTAGACTCCTAACAGGCATACGAACAGACTTGTGTAGGAAACAACTGAATATTTGAACTAGCTGCTGGTTAGGGAGGAACAAAAGTGAACTTCATAAGGCATAAATTTCTCAATACAGAGTAGACATCCGTCTAAAAAGGCACGCCTTAAGACGCCCACCCATCCAAAAGCTGCGGGTTCGAGTCCCGGCCGAGCAAAGAAAAAAATGTGAAGAAAACAAATGTGAAGAAAACAAATGTGAAGAACAGTTAATTAGTTAGTTAGTTAAGTAGTAAGTAAGGTAGTTAGTTAGTTACATAGTTAGTTAGCTTTTTAAATAGTTAGTTAATGAAAATAAGGTTTATCTCTTTTTTATTCTTTTTTTTTCGGCTTCTACCAGACTACAAGTAGTAAAGAGTCTCTTTCTATCTGTCTGTTACTTAGTAATTGTCTTTTTTTTTAATGGAAAAAAATTGTATATACATACATATCTAAGAAAATAAAATAGGAAAATGAATAGAGTACAAAAAACAAAGAAGAGATGGAAATATGAAGATAGAGAAAGAAATAAAAACGAAATGTAAGACAGGGAGGATTGATGTGCAATGAAGACGTTATGAGAAGATGATTATAAATTCAGAAGAATAGAACTAACTAACTAACTAACTAACGAACTAACGAACTAACGAAGTAACTAACTAACTAACTAACTAACTAAGTAATTAAGAAATTAATCAATTCTTTTTTCACGTATTCACCGTGCAGCCTTCAGGGTTTTGTTTTCCATTTTGTTTATCGCTCTTGCTTTTTGGTTCTTTTCCTTCACTCCCTCCTTCCTTCATTCCTTCCTTCCTTCCTTCCTTCCGTCCTTCCTTCCTTCCTTTCTTTCTTTCTTTCTTCTTACGATTTTTCATTATTCGCTCTAGTAGTATAATTGCGAAAACGTCTATGTTATCCTGAATGAAGTTTTAATAATTGTCCAAAATCTTCATGGTATATGAATTATTCCTTGTTTTTCTCATTTACTTATTTACTTATATTTGTTTACTTATTTATCTTTTTTGTATACATTTATTCATTATTTCTATATTCATTGAAACATTTATTTAGGTATGTAGGTATTAATTTCCATACGTATTCAATGTGTAACTTTTCAGAGAGAGAGAGAGAGAGAGAGAGAGAGAGAGAGAGAGAGAGAGAGAGAGAGAGAATACGAATGCCAATACTTTAATGTGCTTTAGGCTATTAAGGCCCATTCACAAGAAACGGACAATGGAGGAATGGGATGGGGGAACGTGGTAAGGGTGAGGGCTTGGGGAAATGGAGTGAGGAGGGAGGCAGATATGCGAAACTTATGTGGAATCAACGTTGTACAACTGGCCTTTACAAACGTTCATCGTGACATGGATCCCACATCGTGGTATTAAACATATTTGTAACTAATCCTCGAAATTCAATCACACATACTAATAGTCCACTTCACAACTTTACAACACAACAGTCACGATGGGTCTTAGTGAGGAATTCCTTTCACAACATCTTTGCTCCAGGTAGAAGTGATGTTTTTGAACTTGGCCACAAACACGGAGGAGATTGACCATGGTCTTCCCTCTTTCCACAGTAGTTGTCATTATTTGTGTGTGAATGTTTTGTTGACAAGATTCTGTGTGCTGCTGCACATTAGCTTCTCTAGTGAGCTATGTGCTGTCTGTGCCACATGTGCTTGATGTTCTAACATTAGTTTTCTCTGTGTTGGGTAAATGCATCGATTTTCAATCACGTTCGGTTGTATTATTTTCCTGTTCATACCCTTCAGCATTTTTACACAAACAGTCATATGCCAATCTGTTTCTGCTACGTACTTTTTCTCAGAGTCATGGCACACTATAAGTCACTGTGTATTAGCGCCACACAGTTTCATGCTGATTTGCCGTTCATTGTTTTGAGAGTAATACAAAGACTGGGAAACAGAAGCAGGCAAACGATGAGCATTGTCACCTACATGTTTATCAGTATAAACCATTTTTTCACTGTCAGCATCAGCACCATAGAACAAACAGGGCAGGGTTGGCAAAAATAAACCAGATGGAGATGAAAGGCTGCCTTCCCTACCTTTGGCTTCTTCTGTGTTTGACAGTGTTATCCCTGTTTAGCTGGAGGGGGCACTTTCTGCGATACACAGCATGGACGCTGTGGTAGTAACGTGACAGGGAATAATCGGTTATAGTATTGAACCTCAGGACGACGACAATGTGGTTTTCTTTGCCTTCAGTTTTGAATGGGGATAGCGTCATGTTCTGCAGTCCTGAGCTCAGCATACTTTCAAAAGTCGCCAGGAGACTCCTAACAGGCATACGAACAGACTTGTGTAGGAAACAACTGAATATTTGAACTAGCTGCTGGTTAGGGAGGAACAAACGTGAACTTCATAAGGCATAAATTTCTCAATACAGAGTAGACATCCGTCTAAAAAGGCACGCCTTAAGACGCCCACCCATCCAAAAGCTGCGGGTTCGAGTCCCGGCCGAGCAAAGAAAAAAATGTGAAGAAAACAAATGTGAAGAAAACAAATGTGAAGAACAGTTAATTAGTTAGTTAGTTAAGTAGTAAGTAAGGTAGTTAGTTAGTTACATAGTTAGTTAGCTTTTTAAATAGTTAGTTAATGAAAATAAGGTTTATCTCTTTTTTATTCTTTTTTTTTTTCGGCTTCTACCAGACTACAAGTAGTAAAGAGTCTCTTTCTATCTGTCTGTTACTTAGTAATTGTCTTTTTTTTTAATGGAAAAAAATTGTATATACATACATATCTAAGAAAATAAAATAGGAAAATGAATAGAGTACAAAAAACAAAGAAGAGATGGAAATATGAAGATAGAGAAAGAAATAAAAACGAAATGTAAGACAGGGAGGATTGATGTGCAATGAAGACGTTATGAGAAGATGATTATAAATTCAGAAGAATAGAACTAACTAACTAACTAACTAACGAACTAACGAACTAACGAAGTAACTAACTAACTAACTAACTAACTAAGTAATTAAGAAATTAATCAATTCTTTTTTCACGTATTCACCGTGCAGCCTTCAGGGTTTTGTTTTCCATTTTGTTTATCGCTCTTGCTTTTTGGTTCTTTTCCTTCACTCCCTCCTTCCTTCATTCCTTCCTTCCTTCCTTCCTTCCGTCCTTCCTTCCTTCCTTTCTTTCTTTCTTTCTTCTTACGATTTTTCATTATTCGCTCTAGTAGTATAATTGCGAAAACGTCTATGTTATCCTGAATGAAGTTTTAATAATTGTCCAAAATCTTCATGGTATATGAATTATTCCTTGTTTTTCTCATTTACTTATTTACTTATATATTTGTTTACTTATTTATCTTTTTTGTATACATTTATTCATTATTTCTATATTCATTGAAACATTTATTTAGGTATGTAGGTATTAATTTCCATACGTATTCAATGTGTAACTTTTCAGAGAGAGAGAGAGAGAGAGAGAGAGAGAGAGAGAGAGAGAGAGAATACGAATGCCAATACTTTAATGTGCTTTAGGCTATTAAGGCCCATTCACAAGAAACGGACAATGGAGGAATGGGATGGGGGAACGTGGTAAGGGTGAGGGCTTGGGGAAATGGAGTGAGGAGGGAGGCAGATATGCGAAACTTATGTGGAATCAACGTTGTACAACTGGCCTTTACAAACGTTCATCGTGACATGGATCCCACATCGTGGTATTAAACATATTTGTAACTAATCCTCGGAAATTCAATCACACATACTAATAGTCCACTTCACAACTTTACAACACAACAGTCACGATGGGTCCTAGTGAGGAATTCCTTTCACAACATCTTTGCTCCAGGTAGAAGTGATGTTTTTGAACTTGGCCACAAACACGGAGGAGATTGACCATGGTCTTCCCTCTTTCCACAGTAGTTGTCATTATTTGTGTGTGAATGTTTTGTTGACAAGATTCTGTGTGCTGCTGCACATTAGCTTCTCTAGTGAGCTATGTGCTGTCTGTGCCACATGTGCTTGATGTTCTAACATTAGTTTTCTCTGTGTTGGGTAAATGCATCGATTTTCAATCACGTTCGGTTGTATTATTTTCCTGTTCATAGCCTTCAGCATTTTTACACAAACAGTCATATGCCAATCTGTTTCTGCTACGTACTTTTTCTCAGAGTCATGGCACACTATAAGTCACTGTGTATTGGCGCCACACAGTTTCATGCTGATTTGCCGTTCATTGTTTTGAGAGTAATACAAAGACTGGGAAACAGAAGCAGGCAAACGATGAGCATTGTCACCTACATGTTTATCAGTATAAACCATTTTTTCACTGTCAGCATCAGCACCATAGAACAAACAGGGCAGGGTTGGCAAAAATAAACCAGATGGAGATGAAAGGCTGCCTTCCCTACCTTTGGCTTCTTCTGTGTTTGACAGTGTTATCCCTGTTTAGCTGGAGGGGGCACTTTCTGCGATACACAGCATGGACGCTGTGGTAGTAACGTGACAGGGAATAATCGGTTATAGTATTGAACCTCAGGACGACGACAATGTGGTTTCCTTTGCCTTCAGTTTTGAATGGGGATAGCGTCATGTTCTGCAGTGCTGAGTTCAGCATACTTTCAAAAGTCGCCAGTAGACTCCTAACAGGCATACGAACAGACCTGTGTAGGAAACAACTGAATATTTGAACTAGCTGCTGGTTAGGGAGGAACAAACGTGAACTTCATAAGGCATAAATTTCTCAATGTAGAGTAGGTGTCTGTTAGCAGTGGGTAGACATCCGTCTAGAAAGGCACGCCTTAAGACGCCCACCCATCCAAAAGCTGCGGGTTCGAGTCCCGCCGAGCAAAGAAAAAAATGTGAAGAAAACAAATGTGAAGAAAACAAATGTGAAGAACAGTTAATTAGTTAGTTAGTTAAGTAGTAAGTAAGGTAGTTAGTTAGTTACATAGTTAGTTAGCTATTTAAATAGTTAGTTAATGAGAATAAGGTTTATCTCTTTTTTCTTCTTCTTTTTTTTCGGCTTCTACCAGACTACAAGTTGTAAAGAGTCTCTTTCTGTCTGTCTGTAACTTTGTAATTGTCTTTTTTAAAAAAAATGGAAAACAAATGTGTATATACATACATATATAAGAAAATAAAATAAGTAAATGAATAGAGTACAAAAAACAAAGAAGAGATGGAAATATGAAGATAAACAAAGAAATAAGAACGAAATGTAAGACAGGGAGGATTGATGTGCAATGAAGACGTTATGAGAAGATGATTATAAATTCAGAATAATAGAACTAACTAACTAACGAACGAACTAACGAACTAACGAACTAACTAATTGGCGAACTAACTAACTAAGTAATTAAGAAATTAATCAATTCTTTTTCACGTATTCACCGTGCAGCCTTCGGGGTTTTGCTTTCCATTTTGTTTATCTCTCTTGCTTTTTGGTTCTTTTCCTTCACTCCCTCCTTCCTTCCTTCCTTCCTACCTTCCTTCCTTCCTTCCTACCTTCCTTCCTTCCTTCTTTTCTTTCTTTCTTTCATTCATTCTTTCTTTCTTCTTACGATTTTTCATTATTCGCTCTAGTAGTATAATTGTGAAAACGTCTATGTTATCCTGAAAGAAGTTTTAATAATTCTCCAAAATCTTCATGGTATATGAATTATTCCTTGTTTTTCTCATTTACTTATTTACTCATACATTTGTTTACTTATTTATCTTTTTTTGTATATATTTATTCATTATTTCTATATTCATTGAAACATTTATTTAGGTATGTAGGTTTTAATTTGCATACGTATTCAACTTGTAACTTTTCAGAGAGAGAGAGAGAGAGACAGAGAGACAGAGACAGAGACAGAGAGAGAGAATACGAATGCCAATACTTTAATGTGGTTTAGGCTGTTAAGGCCCATTCACAAGAAACGGACTATGGAGAAATGGGATGGGGAAACGGGGTAAGGGTGAGGGCTTGGGGAATGGAGTAAGGAGGGAGGCAGATATGCGAAACTTATGTGAAAACAACGTTGTACAATTGGCCTTTACAAACGTTCTGTCTCTTTCTGTCTGTCTGTAACTTTGTAATTGTCTTTTTTTTAATGAAAAAATAAATGTGTATATACATACATATATAAGAAAATAAAATAAGTAAATGAATAGAGTACAAAAACAAAGAAGAGATGGAAATATGAAGATAAAGAAAGAAATAAGAACGAAATGTAAGACAGGGAGGATTGATGTGCAATGAAGACATTATGAGAAGATGACTTTAAATTCAGAATAATAGAATTAACTAACTAACTAACTAACTAACTAACGAACTAACGGACTAACTAATTAACTAACTAACTAACTAAGTAATTAAGAAATTAATCAATTCTTTTTTCACGTATTCACCGTGCAGCCTTCGGGGTTTTGTTTTCCATTTTGTTTATCTCTCTTGCTTTTTGGTTCTTTTCCTTCACTCCCTCCTTCCTTCATTCCTTCCTTCCTTCCTTCCTTCCTTCCTTCCTTCCTTCCTTCCTTCCTTCCTTCCTTCCTTCGTTTACCTTCAGTTTTGAATGGGATTAGCGTCATGTTCTGCAGTGCTGAGTTCAGTATACTTTCTAAAGTTCCCAGGAGACTCCTAACAGGCATACGAACAGACTTGTGTAGGAAACAACTGAATATTTGAACTAGCTGCTGGTTAGGGAGGAACAAAAGTGAACTTCATAAGGCATAAATTTCTTAATGTAGAGTAGGTGTCTGTTAGCAGTGGGGTAAGACATCCGTCTAAAAAGGCACGCCTTCAGACGCCCACCTATCCAAAAGCTGCGGGTTCGAGTCCCGGCCGAGCAAAGAAAAAAATGTGAAGAAAACAAATGTGAAGAACAGGTAGTTAGTTACGTAGTAAGTAAGGTAGTTAATTAGTTACATAGTTAGTTAGCTATTTAAATAGTTAGTTAATGAGAATAAGGTTTATCTCTTTTTTTTTCTTCTTTTTTTTCGGCTTCTACCAGACTACAAGTAGTAAAGAGTCTCTTTCTGTCTGTCTGTAACTTTGTAATTGTCTTTTTTTTAAATGGAAAAAAAAATGTGTATATACATACATATATAAGAAAATAACATAAGTAAATGAATAGAGAACAAAAAACAAAGAAGAGATGGAAATATGAAGATAAACAAAGAAATAAGAACGAAATGTAAGACAGGGAGTATTGATGTGCAATGAAGACGTTATGAGATGATTATAAATTCAGAAGAATAGAACTAACTAACTAACTAACGAACTAACGAACTAACGAACTAACTAATTAACTAACTAAGTAATTAAGAAATTAATCAAATCTTTTCTCACGTATTCACCGTGCAGCCTTCGGGGTTTTGTTTTCCATTTTGTTTATCTCTCTTGCTTTTTGGTTCTTTTCCTTCACTCCCTCCTTCCTTCATTCCTTCCTTCCTTTCTTCCTTTATTCCTTCCTTTCTTTCTTTCTTTTTTTCTTCTCACGATTTTCATTATTCGCTCTAGTAGTATAATTGTGAAAACGTCTATGTTATCCTGAATGAAGTTTTAATAATTCTCCAAAATCTTCATGGTATATGAGTTATTCCTTGTTTTCTCATTTACTTATTTACTTATATATTTGTTTACTTATTTATCTTTTTGTGTATATTTATTCCTTATTTCTATATTCATTGAAACATTTATTTAGGTATGTAGGTATTAATTTGCATACGTATTCAATTTGTAACTTTTCAAGAGAGAGAGAGAGAGAGAGAGAGAGAGAGAGAGAGAGAGAGAGAGAGAGAGAGAGAGAGAGAGAGAGAGAGAATACGAATGCCAATACTTTAATGTGCTTTAGGCTATTAAGGCCCATTCACAAGAAACGGCAATGGAGGAATGGGATGGGGGAACGTGGTAAGGGTGAGGGCTTGGGGAAATGGAGTGAGGAGGGAGGCAGATATGCGAAACTTATGTGGAATCAACGTTGTACAATTGGCCTTTACAAGCGTTCATCGTGACATGGATCCCACATCGTGGTATTAAACATATTTGTAACTAATCCTCGGAAATTCAATCACACATACTAATAGTCCACTTCACAACTTTACAACACAACAGTCACGATTGGTCCTAGTGAGGAATTCCTTTCACAACATCTTTGCTCCAGGTAGAAGTGATGTGTTGAACTTGGCCACAAACACGGAGGAGATTGACCATGGTCTTCCCTCTTTCCACAGTAGTTGTCATTATTTGTGTGTGAATGTTTTGTTGACAAGATTCTGTGTGCTGCTGCACATTAGCTTCTCTAGTGAGCTATGTGCTGTCTGTGCCACATGTGCTTGATGTTCTAACATTAGTTTTCTCTGTGTTGGGTAAATGCATCGATTTTCAATCACGTTCGGTTGTATTATTTTCCTGTTCATAGCCTTCAGCATTTTTACACAAACAGTCATATGCCAATCTGTTTCTGCTACGTACTTTTTCTCAGAGTCATGGCACACTATAAGTCACTGTGTATTGGCGCCACACAGTTTCATGCTGATTTGCCGTTCATTGTTTTGAGAGTAATACAAAGACTGGGAAACAGAAGCAGGCAAACGATGAGCATTGTCACCTACATGTTTATCAGTATAAACCATTTTTTCACTGTCAGCATCAGCACCATAGAACAAACAGGGCAGGGTTGGCAAAAATAAACCAGATGGAGATGAAAGGCTGCCTTCCCTACCTTTGGCTTCTTCTGTGTTTGACAGTGTTATCCCTGTTTAGGTGGAGGGGGCACTTTCTGCGATAACCAGCATGGACGCTGTGGTAGTAACGTGACAGGGAATAATCGGTTATAGTATTGAACCTCAGGACGACGACAATGTGGTTTCCTTTGCCTTCAGTTTTGAATGGGGATAGCGTCATGTTCTGCAGTGCTGAGTTCAGCATACTTTCAAAAGTCGCCAGGAGACTCCTAACAGGCATACGAACAGACTTGTGTAGGAAACAACTGAATATTTGAACTAGCTGCTGGTTAGGGAGGAACAAAAGTGAACTTCATAAGGCATAAATTTCTCAATGTAGAGTAGGTGTCTGTTAGCAGTGGGGTAAGACATCCGTCTAGAAAGGCACGCCTTCAGACGCCCACCCATCCAAAAGCTGCGGGTTCGAGTCCCGGCCGAGCAAAGAAAAAAATGTGAAGAAAACAAATGTGAAGAAAACAAATGAGAAGAAAGCGAATGCGAAGAACAGTTAATTACTTAGTTAGTTAAGTAGTATGTAAGGTAGTTAGTTAGTTAGCTATTTAATTAGTTAGTTAATGAGAATAAAGTTTATATATATAATTTTTTTTGGCTTCTACCAGACTACAAGTAGTAAAGAGTCTCTTTCTGTCTGTCTCTAACTTTGTAATTGTCTATTTTTTAATGGTAAAAAAATGTGTATATACATACATATATAAGAAAATGAAATAAATGAATGTGTAGAGTACAAAAAACAAAGAAGAGATGGAAATATGAAGATAAAGAAAGAAATAAGAACGAAATGTAAGACAGGGAGGATTGATGTGCCATGAAAACGTTATGAGAAGATGATTATAAATTCAGAATAATATAACTAACTAACTAACTACCTAACTAAGTAACTAAATAACTAACTAACTAATTAAGTAATTAAGAAATTAATCAATTTTTTTTTCACTTATTCACCGTGCAGCCTTCGGGGTTTTGTTTTTCATTTTGTTTATCTCTCTTGCTTTTTTGGTTCTTTTCCTTCCCTCCCTCCTTCCTTCCTTCCTTCCTTCCTTCCTTCCTTCCTTCCTTTCTTCTTACGATTTTTCATTATTTGCTCTAGTAGTATAATTGTGAAAACGTCTATGTTATCCTCAATGAAGTTTTAATAATTCTCTAAAATCTTCATGGTATATGAATTATTCCTTGTTTTTCTCATTTACTTATTTACTTATATACTTGTTTACTTATTTATCTTTTTTGTATATATTTATTCATTATTTCTTTATTCATTGAAACATTTATTTAGGTATGTAGGTATTAATTTGCATACGTATTCAATTTGTAACTTTTCAGACAAATAGAGAGAGAGAGAGAGAGAGAGAGAGAGAGAGAGAGAGAGAGAGAGAGAGAGAGAGAGAGAGAATATGAATGCCAATACTTTAATGTGGTTTAGGCTATTAAGGACCATTCACGAGAAACGGACTATGGAGGAATGGGATGGGGGAACGGGGTAAGGGTGAGGGCTTGGGGAAATGGAGTGAGGAGGGAGGCAGATATGCGAAACTTATGTGGAAACAACGTTGTACACTTGGCCTTTACAAAAGTTCATCGTGACATGGATCCCACATCGTGGTATTAAACATATTTGTAACTAATGCTCGGAATGTCAATCACACATACTAATAGTCCACTTCACAACTTTACAACACAACAGTCACCATGGGTCCTAGTGAGGAATTCCTTTCACAACATCTTTGCTCCAGGTAGAAGTGATGTGTTGAACTTGGCCACAAACACGGAGGAGATTGACCATGGTCTTCCCTCTTTCCACAGTAGTTGTCATTATTTGTGTGTGAATGTTTTGTTGACAAGATTCTGTGTGCTGCTGCACATTAGCTTCTCTAGTGAGCTATGTGCTGTCTGTGCCACATGTGCTTGATGTTCTAACATTAGTTTTCTCTGTGTTGGGTAAATGCATCGATTTTCAATCACGTTCGGTTGTATTATTTTCCTGTTCATAGCCTTCAGCATTTTTACACAAACAGTCATATGCAAATCTGTTTCTGCTACGCACTTTTTCTCAGAGTCATGGCACACTATAAGTCACTGTGTATTGGCGCCACACAGTTTCATGCTGATTTGCCGTTCATTGTTTTGAGAGTCATACAAAGACTGGGAAACAGAAGCAGGCAAACGATGAGCATTGTCACCTACATGTTTATCAGTATAATCCATTTTTTCACTGTCAGCATCAGCACCATAGAACAAAATGGGCAGGGTTGGCAAAAATAAACCAGATGGAGACAAAAGGCTGCCTTGCCTACCCTTGGCTTCTTCTGTGTTTGACAGTGTTATCCCTGTTTAGGTGGAGGGGGCACTTTCTGCGATAACCAGCATGGACGCTGTGGTAGTAACGCTGTGGGGATAACGTCATGTTCTGTAGTGCTGAGTTTAGCATACTTTGTAATGTTGCCAGGAGACTCCTAACAGGCATACGAACAGACTTGTGTAGGAAACAACTGAATATTTGAACTAGCTGCTGGTTAGGGAGGAACAAAAGTGAACTTCATAAGGCATAAATTTCTCAATACAGAGTAGGTGTCTGTTAGCAGTGGGTAAGACATCCGTCTAAAAAGGCACGCCTTCAGACGCCCACCCATCCAAAAGCTGCGGGTTCGAGTCCCGGCTGAGCAAAGAAAAAAATGTGACGAAAACAAATGTGAAGAAAACAAATGTAAAGAACAGTTAATTAGTTAGTTAGTTAAGTAGTAAGTAAGGTAGTTAGTAATTGCATAGTTAGTTAGCTATTTAATTAGTTAGTTAATGAGAATAAGGTTTATCTCTTTTTTTGTTTTTTGGGCTTCTACCAGACTACAAGTAGTAAAGAGTCCCTTTCTGTCTGTCTGTAGCTTTGTAATTGGCTTTTTTTTAATGGAAAAAAATGTGTATGAATATATAAGAAAATAAAATAAGTAAATGAATAGAGTACAACAAACAAAGAAGAGATGGAAATATGAAGATAAAGAAAGAAATAGGAACGAAATGTAAGACAGGGAGTATTGATGTGCAATGAAGACTTTATGAGAAGGTGATTATAAATTCAGAATAATAGAACTAACTAACTAACTAACCAACTAACTAATTAAGTAATTAAGAAATTAATCAATTCTCTGAATATTTGAACTAGCTGTTGGTTAGGGCGGAACAAAAGTGAATTTCATAAGGCATAAATTTCTCAATGTAGAGTAGGTGTCTGTTAGCAGCGGGGTGTAGTGACGCACGAATGCAGTGTGCATACGCACTTGGTTCACTAACAGAACCGGAAGGTGCACCTCGCATGAGCAGTGCTCACTTATCAGCAGACGACAGGGCGAGAAGACGAAGCTGAGCCATTCAACTCGGAACCCCCGACGAGTGAAGACCACCTCAGCATTCCCTGACGAAGACACACAGCTTTCTACCCAGCTTCTACACTCTACCATAACGGACGCCCGTCCTGTACACGAAGCCACGAGTGACGTGAGGCGTCCGGTTACCACAACCAGCCAACCAAGACAACTCACGGTTATCCGACGGACCAGATGTGGCATTCAGCCTTCCCCTGGTCACACCATCAGCTGCTTGACCCCCTGACGCAAGCCGAGCTTGGACAGAGTGCGTCACAGACTGACCACCCACTCGCCGTTCCAGTTACTGTAGGGTGAGTTGCACTGTGTGCATGTGTATGTGTTTGTGTGCATGAGAAGTAGCCACAATACTAGGAATAGTTAAGGCACTGGTTAGACTACATGTCACACTAAGCCATCCTCCTAAAGTGTAGGGTGAACACTTTATTGGTGTCAGGAGTGGGATTACCTGCAGCTTAGTTGTGCATGCATTCACTGTGAACTAGTGTTAATCCTGGTTATTGAAATTGTGTTGCTACTCAGCACCAAGCGCTAATTGAACACACATAACAGCATAAGGTTACATACTGTGTCAACCCCTGCAGTTAGCATTGGAAAGGAGTGAGTAAAACCTACACTAGAGTGTGAAAACCCCCAGAAAATACAGTCACTCCCCCAATGGCTCTCAACATTAACTTAGCCACTGCGTCACAGCTCAGTCAGATGTTGCCAGGGATAGGACCTAAGAGGACTGCCCAGTTGGTCAGGATTAGAGAAAGGGAGAGAAGACTAACCTTACCAATCTTGACGTCCGTGTTGCATGGAGAAGTTAGCCCTTACCTCCTTTCACTGATTAACTTTGGGGATCAGGGGGGTACCACTGAAGGATCGGTGGCGACTGGTGTAGCCACAATAAAGAATGAGACCGGAAGACCAGTCGCCCCAAGCCATTCTAACCACTCACGAATACCCCGTAAAGTGACCACGGCCTTGTCCCAACCCCGCCTGACTCGTGACACATTAAATCAGAGTCTTTCCGTCCGTGAATCAGAACAGATACGCACGGAAAATTGGGTGGAGAGACATACCCCTGTTTTTGGATCGGAGGACGGAGGCAACTTGCCAACGGTCCACCTCTGGTTCGTCATCTGTTTCCACGGAGCCAAAGGATCATGATCCTTTGTTACGCCCACGGCAAACATACACGAAAGGTTCCGGGCAATTATACGTCGAAAAGGCGTTGCCGGATGGCCGATATCGTGAGTGCTATGGGAGTGACCGGGTATCTGGATCCCGACGGGGTCCTCCCAGTCCAGTTGGATCCAGGTCACCGGCAGAGAGAGGTGTGACTAGCCGGAGGTATGACCAGGACGACAGGGCTGGTGGGATCACGAGTGGAGTGGCGACGGGTATGAACAGCGGCGGCAGCGGGAGGTGACCCAGGTAAGACATCCCTCCCTTCTGAGTCAAACCTGTGGGCATGCACGGGCAGGTGACAGTCAGTACTATCATCCCTACTGCCAAGGTGAAGCTCAGGTTGGGGCATATACGCCTCTCTTATCTGACGGTAGTGAAGAGGTCCCTGCGGTAGCCCCTCTCTCTGAAACAAGAGGAGACCCCCGGATGCTGCCAAAGAACCTTCAGTTCAATGGAAAGACTAACTGGCAGTCTTTCCAGCAAAAAATTGACAGCTACCGGGTAGTCCTCCGCTGGTCAGAACTGGAGAGTAGGGACTACTTAGGTTGGTGTCTGGAAGGGAAGGCCCTGGATTTCTTCACTACACTCACCCAGCTGGGCAGTGAGTTTTCGTACCATCAGTTGATGGAGAAGCTTGCAGCTCGATTTGGGGTGAAAGAGTACGTGGGGACTGCCAGGATGCGTTTCCAACAGGCCCACCAAAACGCAGGGGAATCTTTGGATGATTGGGCTGATAGGGTGCTTATGCTGGCAATGTCAGCATACCATAACCTGCCTGAGAAGCATGTCAGAGAGGAAGCCATCAACAAATTCTGCCTAGGGAGTTTGGATAAGGAGGCCGGAAAGCATGTCTGTTTGGAGGAACCCAAATCCATTGAGGAGGCTGTGAACAAAATCAAACAGTTCCAGCATATCTCCCAAGCAGTGGGCGACAGAAGGCGCAAAGAGATTGATAATATCTAGGCTCTACCCCACCCATCTTATTTTGCACAAAACCCCCCCTTTTCACAAACAATCTCGTCCATCTCATACTACTTTTTGCCAAAATTAACACCTTTTTTACAACCAAACTTAACATCCAAAAACCTCCAAAAATTGACGTAATTGTTACTTTAAAATGGGGGGCTTACGTGCAAAACAAAAATGGGTGATTTAGAGCCTAGATATTATCAATCTCTCCTCTCTTCGGATTCTTGCGCAAAACGATAGGAACGGCTTACTTAATTTTTTAATTGGTGTTTTTAATTTGGCATAAAAATGAAGCCCGAAGTTGCAGAGCTTATTGATATATTCAGAATGTGGGAGTTGGAGGAAAGGAGCTGGGGGGTTGATAGAGAAGAGTTTGAAGAATTAATTACGGAGCTTTTTGAGCGCGTAGATATGCGAGAAAGCGTAAGGAACGCCATCAGTAAACTACCGCATTTCTGGCCCCATCCAGTTATAAAGTTGTTTGCCATTTTAATTGATCAAATAGCTCCTGAAGATCTTGATCTGACTGCTTCTACTGACCCTGAAGGAGTAACTGTTACCTTTAAACCTGGACAGTTTTTAAGATTAGTAAAAATAACAGCTGAATTTACAATTATTTTTTATTTATTTAATTTTTAGGTTTAAAAATGACGACCAAACACAGCGAATCTGATCTAATGATTTTAATAGAAAATTGTAATGAACTATTTGACGAAACGATGAAAGTGTTAAACATTGATTTTGGTGAATCTGGGTTTGAGAATGATGTAAACAATTTAATAAAAAATCATAGTGAACTATTTGACAAAGCAATCAAAGAGTTAAACATTGACTGTAGTGATTCAGAAAAAGCTAAAGTATTGGCAGGCGTTCTTGTAAGATTAGGGTGTCTTGAAGTATTGCAACGCTTGGGTGAAGAATAAAAGCGCATTTACTTACTTTTACTTACATTTATTTTTTTAATTTACGTAAATATTGTGGCTTAAAAATGAACCCTACAAGTGAGTCTGAGTTTGAAAAACTACCCAACAACGTACGGTTGGAAGGTAGTAACAAACAATTAGGCAATATGTTTAGTGAAGTAGACATGGACATCATTAACCCCTCAAGCGTTCATGAAAGTGTAGAACATACTATCTCTAAAATCCCAGAGTCTCTTCAAATTGACCCGCCAGTAAAAGTGTTGTTGGCCATTCTGATTGAATATATAACCCCCGATGATACTAGTATACTAGTCTGGGTTTCAACTAGACAGAAAGAAGTAATCAGCTATTACGACTTTAATTCTGAATGGGCTGATTACATGCTTACACAGTTTAACCATGCGAGTGAAGAAGCGAAATTGCGCGGCTCCGGCTGGTCTGAAGGAACAGTCATTGAAATCAGATTAAGACAAACAAAGTTCTATCCTATAGTTGGCAATTCTTACATTTCTCTCCCAAGAGAGTTAGTTTTTAAACGAGCAGTCTTAAACATACAAAATTCAGATAACTTGTGTTTCATGTGGTGTATTTTGGCGCATTTACATCCTGTTAAAAAGCACGCAGACAGAGTTTCCAATTATGGGCAGTATAAAGATAGCCTGAACTTTGATAACATAACCTTTCCAGTGAGTATAGAAAGTATATCTCAGTTTGAAGAGCAAAACAAACCAATCACCGTAAACGTATACACATGGTCTGTAGCAGACAATCTAGTCCCTCTAAGGATTTCTCCCAACGCTCCTACTTTTGGCGAATCCCTTAACAAACATGTTGACTTGATACTGTTTACAGATGGTTCCAAGAGCCATTATGTATTAATTAGAACAATGAGTAGACTTATGGCTTATACTACAAAGGATCCTGCTAAACAGGGGCTTTGTAGAAGGTGTTTGGTCAGAATCTCCACTGTAGAGGCAGCTGCAAAACATAAGAAACATTGTAAAAGTTTTGTAGACTGTAAAACCGAACTTCTTACGCCCCCACCAGGGTCTAAAGTTAGTTTTAAGAATGTACACAAAATGCAGATGAGGCCATACGTAGTTTATGCTGACTTTGAAGCGATTTTGCCACAGTACTACGACCCTCAAGAACTAGAAGAACAAAAAACAGCTTTATTATCCCACCATCAAGGCCCGCAACAAAATACAACCCTATTAACCCGCCATCAGATCTGTTCTTATGCTTTCGTCGTTGTTAGGTCAGACGGCGGACACACACAACCAGAGATTTACAGAGGCCCCGACGCAGCCGGCCGATTTTTACAACACATGAAGCATCTTCGCAATCAATTCTCTATTCAGCTGAATCTCTCAGACATTAAGATGGCCCCTGAAGACCAAAGGCGCTATGAATCAGCCACACACTGCTGGATATGCGGCTCAGGGCTAACTCCTAATAGTAAAGCAAACCCAACAGTGAGAGACCATGATCACATTACTGGGAAATTCAGGGGAGCAGCACACAACAGTTGCAATCTTCAACTTAAGGTTGACCCCAAAAAATGGAAACTGCCTATCTTCTTTCATAACCTACGAGGCTACGATTCTCACTTTATCATGCAAGCAATAACTTCTGAATGTAAGAGGGTTAGCTGTATTGCACAATCATCAGAAAAGTACATGACCTTTACTGTAGACTGTTTATCCTTCTATGACTCTGCCCAGCATCTGATGGGAGTTTAAGTAAGTTAGCAGAATCTCTACAAGACTGTCCAATCACTAAAAAATATTTCGACTCATCTTTAGTCCGTAAAGGCGTTTACCCTTATGGATACATGGACTCGTGGGACAGGTTTGATGAGCCGGCGCTGCCACATAAAGACGACTTTTACAGCCGTCTTAGAGGTGGAGGCATATCTGACGCCGACTATGAATACGCACAGAAAGCCTGGACAGAATTACACTGTCGAACGATGGGCGATTATCACGATCAATATTTATTGGCTGATGTGTGTTTATTAGCTGACGTCTTTCAGAATTACAGATCCACATGCATGAAACATTACGGTCTAGATTCATCACAGTACATCTCTGCCCCGGGCCTCTCCTGGGACGCATTCTTGAAGTCTACAAACATTCAGATCGACTTAATATCTGATCTGGATACACTCCAGATGATTGAAGATGGGCTGAGGGGAGGCATTAGCATGGCCTGTCATTCTTACCGCAGAGCCAACAACAAGTATTTAGACAATTATGACCCCACTAAACCATCCAACTATCTAATGTACTTAGACGCCAACAATCTGTATGGGTGGGACATGAGCCAGGCACTGCCATTAAGAAACTTTAAAATGTTCGTAGTGCCCCATGACGTTAATAATATGTTGAGTTATCTACCGCAGCTTACACCCGATTATCCAATAGGATTAATCTTAGAAGTAGACTTAGATTATCCTAAAGAATTGCACGACCCTCATAACGATTTCCCCTTAGCCGCAGAAAGATTAAAGATGAGTCCCGCAGAACCGCCCAAACTCGTGCCTAACCTCTTTAACAAGAGAAAGTACGTATGTCATTACAGACTGCTACAGTTTTACTTAAGGCATGGGCTAAAGCTGACAGCTGTTCACAGAATAATTACGTTTGACCAAGAGCCCTTTATGAAACCATACATCATGAAGAACACTGATCTTAGAACTAAAGCCACAGATGCATCAGAAAAAGACTTCTTTAAGTTGATGAACAACAGCTGTTTTGGCAAAACCATGGAAAATCCACACAAGCGTAAAGATGTAAGATTAGTTACAAAAGAAAACAAGCAATTAAGCTGGTCTCTAAACCTAACTACCAAAACTTTAGACGGTTTAGTGACAGCCTGGTTGGCATTATGATGAAGAAACAGAAAGTCAAGTTGGATAGGCCAGTGTTTATCGGGTTTGCCGTGTTAGAGCTGTCAAAGTTATTAATGCTTGAGTTTCTGTACGATTACTTTAAGCCGCTGTACCCAGAATCAAATGTCCTTTACACAGACACCGATAGTTTTATTCTGGATGTTCCAACAGAAGATTTCTATAAGGATTTAGAATTAGAAGTAGCCAAAGGAGCTGATGGGTGGTACGACACATGTGACTACCCAAAAGACAACCCTTTACATTCAACTGTAAACAAGAAAGTGATTGGAAAGATGAAGGATGAACTTAATGGGACGGTTATACAAGAATATGTTGGCCTGCGGTCGAAGATGTATAGCGTTGCTACCCAGACTTCTGTAACAAAGAAAGCTAAGGGTGTAAGTAAAGAAGTTGTCAAAAAAAAATAACTCACGGCAACTACAAGCAGGCTCTCTTTGAAAACAAAGTATTTCATCACACAAATGTTAATCTGCGCTCTACTCTTCATCAAGTAAGCACAACTGCTGTTAATAAGAAATCACTAGTCTCTAACAATAGCAAGCGAACTTATGTTAAACCCGAGTTTTCATACGCTATAGGCCCCTGGAGAACCGACTTGAAAGATTAACTTGGCTGACTTAAATTAAGATCTTAACTAGTACTTAACTAGTACTTTACTTAAGATCTTAACTAGTACTTTACTAGTACTTAACACGACTTGCACTTAACTTGCACTTAACTTGCACTTAACTTGTTATAACTGACTTAACCAGTACTTAGCTTGTACTTAACCAGTACTTAACCTGTACTTAACAACACATTAAAAAACTAATTCAGTAAAAATAATGGGTTTACAGAAGGAGGTTGTGCTTTTTTTGCAGAAGCTGGTTCTTCTTCTTTTACTGTTTTTGTGGGGATTTGTGACTTTGTTGCTAAGTATGGCTTTAGACACTTGTATGCCAAAAGCCCTCCGCCAACAACAATACCCCCCAGTACATAATAATACATCTTATAGTTTGATTGTGTTGGTGGTGGTGGTGGCGGCGGTGCTGGCGCTGATGTTGTATTACTATCTAATAATTTTTGTTTTGCTGCTTGGTTTGCTTTTTGCAGTCTGTTCCATTCAGCTAGTTTATGGCTGGCCTCAACACGCCCAGGACTTTTAGACTTAGTAACACTACTCACTTGTGGGACACTCAGTTGTGGGACACTCGCCTGTGGGACATTCACTTGTAGGGCATTCTGCTCCTGTGGAGTCACAATCTTCTCCTGCTCGCTCATTTTTTTTTAGTGCGATTAAAATTAATATGATTAAAATTAATATGATTGAAAGTAATTAATCCCATGATGAATGGACATAACAACGTCCCAAATCTATAATACATGTCACATGCAAGAGATTCTAGGGACTTGGTTAAAACCGGATCTTGTGTTAAGTCATATTTTAAATCTTCTTCTGAATCAATCGGCGCTATCTTGCCTACTAACTTAGCATATAAACTAATTATTGTCTGTCCCACCGATCTAACCATTTTTGATCCTAGCTGTGCCTCGTACCTAGCGTAATACTTCTCAACGTCTGATGTAGACAATTGCTGAATCTGTTCAATACTTAGTTCAACGCCTAAATACTGCCTGGTTTTCCCACATGCAGCCAGAGAGTATAATCTTTCTTTATGACAGAGGTTTGGGTCTGTTGCCTCCTCACACTTTAATAGCTCGTCGCAATCCATTTTTTAAAGCCCTTTTAAAAGCAATAAAAATAATAAAACCTTTTTAAAACCATGAGTTTAACGCTGGTTAATTATGCAGTGCCTATTGTTGGTGTTATAGTTTATTCAACCCTAGCGAAATGTTTGTTAAGAATAAAACCGCCCAACATGGGAAAGATAGAAGATTCGCCGAAACTAGTTGTAACCTTATTTTTAGCTCTGGCAACAAAAGATTATCTGATTAAAAAGCACATAGACAGTCTTTCATATTATGATTATTTTAATTATTTTTTTAGTTAATAAAAAAACATGAGCACTGCAAAGATCATCAATACTATTTACCACTCTGCTGTAATCAGCGGTCTTAGTATAGGGTACAGCATGTTAGCAAAAAACATGTTTAAGATGAGGCCGGCTGATCTAGGAAGGTTAGACATTGAGGATGTTGTTAAGGTTATAGCTGTAATAACGGCAGGGATTGCCTCAAAAGACTTTCTTGTTACACAGGGAATTATCCCAGAAAACATCAATGCATAGAAAGATTAATGCATAGAAATATTGATTTATAAAAAAAAAAGATTCATTCTAAAAAATATTGATTTATAAAAAAGATTCATTCATTTATAAAAGATGTCTGGATTAGTTCTGATGGTAGGAGGAGCTATTGTTAATGCATTGGCTTTCTCTGGCAGCAATTATATGTTTAGTAAATTGCGGTCTGATGAAGAGAGAGAACGCCATAACAAGGCAATGGAAGATTTAGCTAAGGCAAGAGACGCTTACGAGAAAAGGAGAATTGCTCACTTAGACTTTATTAATAAAAAGTTAAGAGAACAGGGATATGCAGAGCACACATTTACAGACGTTGATGAAGCAATGAATGAATATTACTTAGTGACAGGAAAGAAGTTTCTAACATCGTCACCACCAGAACTGTCTGACTTTTATGAACCATCTGAGGATCAGAAAATGGTAGAAATAGGCTTTATTATAGGTGCTATGGGAGCAATCTTTCTTCTTGCATATTCAATCTAAAAATCATAGTTAAAAATGTAATAAAAAACAGTCCCTTCTTATGGACGATACGAAGTACAAAATATATTATTCTCCTAGAGGGTATTGGAAAGGAAAGGCCGCTATTGATAAACTGAGTAAAGCTGCTAGGGTGTCTGAATCAGAAGCGAAAGACTGGCTTTCAAAACAAGCGATCTGGCAAATATATCTGCCTGCCCCAAAAAGAATAATAAGGCCTCGATTTGTTAACTCAGTTCCTAATGACACCCACCAGATGGACTTGTTGTATCTTCCACATGACAAAGTTAGAAGAAAAAAGTTTAAGTATGCTCTTACGGTTGTTGACATGGCTTCAAGGTATAAAGATGCTGAGCCTTTAATGGATAAAAGCTCAACTGCTGTGGCTGTGGCTTTACAACAAATATACATGCGAGGTCCATTAAAGTATCCTAGGTTGATCCAGGTTGATGATGGGAAAGAGTTTAAAGGAGCTGTAAACCAACTGTTTTTAAGACATCGGGTTACAGTCAAGAGAGGGATCCCAGGCAACCATCGCTCCCAGGCTCTAGTAGAAAACTTTAATAAGAATCTAGCTGAGCGCCTGTTTACCTATCAATACCACAGAGACCTTATGGACAGAACACGCAACACAGAATGGGTCAGGAGATTGCCAGCAGTCTTACGCGCCATGAACAATGAAGAATTTAAAGCAACAGGCCTTAAGCCAGTAAACGCGATCAAACTAAAAAAAATTAGCATTACTGAAGACATCCAAAGTAATCAAAAACTCTTACCTTTTGGACTAAAAGTAAGATACTTGTATGCGCCTGGAGAGGCAGAGGGCGATGTTAGAATTAGAGCCACAGACCCCATATGGAGCGTAGACGTATATGAAGTTGAAAGAATTATGAAAACAGCCCCTCCCGTGTATTATTTAAGAGAGACTCTTTCTTCCAAAAAGCCTGCCCCTAAAAGATCGTTTGTTCGCGAAGAGTTGCAAGTTGTTCCACCAAACACAGTGCCTGTTAGTTAAAAAAAAATAGTATTTATTTTTTTGTTAAACTTATGATTTATTTATTTTAGTTCACATCTTATTTTTTTTAGTCTATTTTTGGGTTTAACTGATTGTTTGCTTGCTTTTCAATGTTCTGTTTGATTGTCTCAGTGTCTACCTGTTGCGAAGTAAAAGTCTTTCTCCACTCCTTTTGAAGTTCAGTTTTTTGTCGTCTGTAATCCTCACCATCAGCCATAAGACGCTCAAATTCTTCAGCTGTAATGTTTTCGTCCTGCAATGCTTTGCTTATTCTCAGTCTTAATGAACACAGTTTTGGTGATGCTAGGGCTACAATGGCAGTGTGCTTTTGTAGTTTAGGCGTTAATTTTTTTAAAACAGCACTCACAATCATAGACATAGCACCTAAACCCAAACCAAGGCTCCCTAATGCTAAAGAGGCTGGCGCTCTGGCCCCAGTAGCTAAAAGAGCAACGCTAGACCCAGCACTTACGCTCGCTACAGCTGATGAGCCAGTAATCACATAAGAAAGAGTATTTAAAACTTTAGCATATTTCTTTCTAGTAACCCTATACTTATCCAAGTCACTTTCTATTTCTTCTTGAAGTTCAGTTATTTGCTCTAACCTAAACTTTTGAGCCTGATCATCCATTTTTAATTAAGATTAATTTTTTAATTAAGATTAATCTTGTACATATCTCCTTATTAACCCTTCTGGCAGCACTTCATCAACAGAGTAAAACCCAATAAAATCAACATACTTAATGAAACTAAAATCGAGTACTGTTAGTTTAGTATTGTCAACCATCACAGTGACTTTGTCAGAAGATACAAAAGTCTTTATTTCATCCCCGTTTTTAGTAATAGCAATAACAAGCCTAAGAGGCCCGCCCAAGTTTTCAGACTTTATTTGTACACCTCTGATTAACGTATGTTCTGGCAAACTAGGATCAGACTCCCTTGGAGTAATAAATAAGCGAAAAAGCATCGTCATTTTTCTAGGCAGTGATTCTAGTTTTGGGTTAAATTCTAAGCCGACGGTGTCACCCCCCACTTCAGCTAAGGACTGCTTTCTCCGCAGCATATATTCAGAGCCCAGCTTAGTTATTTCAATCTGCTTTTTCTGTTGTAATCCTGGGACTAGGCTAATAAGAAGGTGTCCTTCATTCAAAGCTTTTCTAAAATTGTATTTCTTATCAAAGTATACATAGGGGCTTCGTAGTTCAAACTTTAAATCCCAGTTAATGTCAGGAAGCAACGCCCAGGCATTCTCTCGTTTATGAAGTTTGTATTCGTGTTTGCCAAAATCGTTTGCCCTTAGATTTCTTCTCTCTTCCAGGGTAGGATATTGCTGTCGTTTTTTATCTTCAATTTCTATTCGTTTGTAAACGCCATCGTCGGTGTACTCAAATCCATAAACATTTCCTGCCACTCCTATTAGATCAAAGTCAGTTGTATCTGCTAGATCTTTTATCTCTACTGCAACGCATTTAGGAGCTAACTCTGCTTTTGATTCTGGCCCTCGAGACATTCTTTTTAATATAAACAATTTATTATAAACAATCTATAATAAGCAATCTATAATAAGCAAACGTATTGAACTGGCGGGTCAGTCCGTAAGCATAGTTTAGCGTGCTTAGAATTTTCTTGCTGCTCTTTTATTTTTTTTAGTTCATCCTTGTTTATTGATTATATAGTTTTCACTTAAACATTCTTCAAAACTATCCCTGTCCTTAGTATAGAATAAGATGACTGATTTTAACTGCGATCTAAAGTCTTTTAAGACAGCATTGTATTTTTGAGTTAAGAGCCAAACAGAAACTAATGCATGTCTTCCGCTAAAGGCCAGCTTAGACAGAGTCCTTCTTTTTTTAACAATGTCTTGTTCGGCTGAACAGTCATCAATAATAAACAGCGTTTCAGTTCCCTCAAATAGCCTATAGTAATGTTCTAAACAGTCGCTTAGCTTGTCAGTAGGATCAACTAAAAATATATTCTCGTCTGTCCAAACAAACTGCCTTTCTTTGTAAGACTTGTTGTGCTTAATGGTTGTGCAGAATATAACAATGTACTCGTAATGAAACCTGTAGACTGTTTGTAACAAATCAAGCACGAAGACAGTTTTCCCACACCCAGTAATCCCACAAATAAGCGAACAGTGCGGGTCTTTAGGCAAAAAGTTCAAACTATCCATCTGTTTTAATAGGCTATTTCTTTCAGTCTATTTTCTTCAATGTTCAGCTAGGCGTCATAAGCCACAAAAACGTGCATTTGTATCTGGCCATTCTCCTCCTCTTCCTTATTAATCTGTATGAGTATGCCATCTGACCCTACCCTTCTTCCACTCCCGTGCAGTCTGTTGTCATACGTGGATCTAAAATCCAGCCATAGTCCATATTTGTCTGTTAGATAATCTTCGAGTCTTACATCGTGAAGGTGAAGTTTTTTACACACATGATCGGCTGTGGGGCTTGTCTGTCTGCCTCCAGCAAACAGTTTTCTTATTTCATCAAAGTGTTGGTCGGGTAAAAGTCCGGCTGAATACAGCTGAAAAGGCTTGCCATCTACTGTGCAAGACAACTGCCCAATTTTTGGGTTGTAAAACACCTCAGATTCTCTCTGAAAAGGAGCTGAGGGTTTAGTGAATAGCAAGAGAACCCCCTTTAGGGACCTTAAAGAATTGCTTATAGCTATTTCCCAGACAGCGTCTTGCTTGTTTTTAATCGCTAGACTGTGGTGTAAAACTCTTTCAAAGTAAACAACCGCCCTACTTTTATACTGGTTTAAGATTATTCTAGCCAGTTCAGGGTTAGTAACAACATCAAAATTAAGAGAGATGTTACTGACTGTGTACTTGGCTTGAGGATCATCTGATAGAATAACAGACCCGCTGTCATTGAATGTCAGTTCGTAAGTGAGTTTGTCTCTTAGTGCGCCTTGGTAATATGGCTGGTGGGTTTTTAACAGTTCAAAATCTAGAGGGATGCAATATCTGTTCTTAAATGCTCGCGCTATTGCCTGGTCTCCCTCGTCTTCCTTTGCATCTGCAGCATTAAGCCTGTGCTTAAGACCGTTTGGGCTCTGGATCCCCTGAAAGATTTTGTCTTTTCTTTCTGTTCTAGGCAGCCACAGATCAGAATAGAGATTAAAAATGTCTGCGCTACTCAGTGAGAAGACTTCTCTACCTTCCAGTTTGATTACCATATTTTTAATGATGGCCCTGCCCAGGTTAGCAACGACAGTAGCATTAGGATCCGCCGACTCAATATCTATTTTGAATAATAGCTTGGCAGTGCCTGGCATTATAACATCGTCAGGCCCAAGGTCACTAAATCTTACTGTTAACATTTCATTGGGCTCAATTGTTGATGGATTATTTACAACGCGCACAGTCTGTCTTATGCCTTTTATGCCATGGGGCTCCTTCGCTTTTCTGAATGGATCAAGGTCGCAACCGTATGGGTTCATTTTTATAAAACAAAAAATAATAAATATATAAATATGGCAGATGAAGATTTTGACGCGATTGATCCTATTGAAGAAGAAGATGAAGAAAGAGAGCCGAGTCCTTCATTGCAAGATGAACTTGAAGGGGCAGAAGCGAGTTCTTTACTCCCTAGACGGCCTCAAGATGTAGGTTCTTCACTCCTTAGTGCTCGTCAAGAACTTTTAGGAGTAGGCTCTTCACTCCATAGACAGCGTCAAGAACTATTGCGACAACGAATTGAATTATTCTATAGAAGTATAGGACGGGGGCTGCCAGACACGATCGATTCTAACGATTTTGAGATGGGAAAAGTGGGCGGAGACGAGGAAGGTCATTTGTTTATAAATTATAGCAATAAACAAATGCGTAAACAAGTTACTGATAGCCGGGACCCCTCCCTGGTAAAATGCTTCTGTCAACAGAAGGGCCACCTGAAGAAGGATTGCCAGCGTTATCAGAAATGGCTGCAAAGGAGGGCAACAGAGGGCAATAAGGACAGTAAGAACAAAAAAGGGGCTTTACACGCCTAAGGATGATGGGGATGATGGCCGATCCTCTGAGCTGGAAACACATAAGGGCCTGAAATTTTCAAAGTTGGAGTCCCCAGAAAGCGTTGGCCGGAGGGTCACCACTCCCGGGGCATGCCGTTCCTTACCTTGCCCAGCCGAATCGAAGGACATCCAAGATTTGGCTACCCAAAAGCCTGAGCAGACCAAGATAGCACCTGGCATTCCTGGTTGTCTGCAGGGTTCTCTAACAGACAAAACTGAAACTGGTCCAACCCCTGGGGCAATTCAGAGAGAGAGTTCATCGGAAGCAATCGGCCGACAGCCTGAAGTCATACGAATCAATCGGGTTTGTCCAGGCTTTTCCGGGGTACACATCATGGTAGGTGACATTCTGGTTAAGGCCAGGGTGGACTCTGGAGCAGAAATCACCATTGGCGCCACTTCTATATATGATAGGCTTTCTAAAAAGCCAAGAAAGCTAATGGAAGTGGTGATGCAAATGGCTGACCAGGGCTCCACTCTGAACGGTTTCGTCACCGCACCTGTACCTCTGAAGATTGGCCAGTCAACCTTCAGAGAGGGGCTGTATGTGGCTCCGATTGCTGACAAGATGCTGTTAGGGCATGATCTTCTGCATCATTGGGGGGCGATCCACGACATGAGAGCTGAAACCCTGTTGATAGGGGATGAAATTATCCCTTTAGACGTGAGTTTTGGTCAGGGACCACCAACCATAGCCAGGGTTACAGCTGCCCGTAAAGTTGTGGTACCACCTAACACTGTCATGAGGATAACCGGCAGATTGGATACAGTCCTTCAGGATTACTACACTGAGTCCTTGGTGGGTTCTGAGCTCTTAATCCCGAGGACAGTGCGCAAGTCCGGGGACGATCCAATCCTCTGCCTGGTAAACCCCAGTGACAGGTTCCATACTATCAGGAAGGGGGAGCTGTTGGCCACTGCATATGAAGTGCAGGAGATACTGGACCCGGTACAGCAGAACTCTCCCTCTGAAAGTAGAGGCTGTGATCAAGTGGTAAGGGGGGAAGCAAGCTGCAGAACGGTACATGTGGGGGATAAGCTACCCCCAAAGGACCAAGTACCGGAGCATCTGCAGAAATTGGCTAGTGACTCCAGCACACACCTGACAAAGAATCAGAAGGTGGAGATGACTAAGCTCCTATGTGATTTTCAGGATGTGTTTGCTGCAGATGAATTCGATTTAGGGAACTTCACCAGTATCGAGCACTCGATTGACACTGGTGACGCCAAGCCCATAAAGCAGAGAATGCGCCATATGCCTGTTGTGTTTGCAGGAGAGGAGGAGGCACATTTGCAGAAAATGCTGAAGGCTGGTGTCATTCAGGAGTCAGTATCAGAGTGGGCGTCAGCGCCAGTACTCATCCGAAAGAAAGACGGATCAGTTCGCTGGTGCATCGACCACCGGGCCCTAAATGAGGTCACAGTCAAGGATACTTTCCTGCTACCATTGGTGGAAGACTGTCTTGATACTCTGTCGGGGAGCACTTGGTTTTCAAAGCTGGATGCCAACAATGCGTACTGGCAAGTGAGAGTCAAAGAAGCTGACAGGAAGAAAACTGCCTTCTTGACCAAGTACGGTCTGTTCGAACATATTCGTATGGGATTTGGGCTCACCAATGAACCAGCCACATTCTCATGCGTGGTGAACCTTATCCTGAGAGGTCTGACATGGAAGACCGTGCTCGCTTTCCTGGATGACATTTTGGTGTTAGGGGACAGCTTTGAGGATCATTTGCAGAATTTGAGGGAGGCGCTGCAAAGGTTTCGACAGCATGGTCTTAAGCTCAAGCCAAAGAAGTGCCTTTTCTTCCAGCCTGAAGTTGAGTTCCTGGGACGGATAGTTAGCAAGAACCAAATTGCTATGTCTGACCGCGATATTCAGACTGTGAGGGACTGGTCCATTCCAAAGTCTTCAAAAGATGTGGAGCGGTTTCTTGGCTTCACTAATTACCATCGCATGTTCGTTCCAGACTTTGCAGCGTTGGCGCAGCCTTTGTATAGCCTCACAGGAAAGAACAAGTTCTTCTGGGATGAGGAAAAGCAGTATTCCTTTGATAACCTCTGTAGAGTGTTGACCAAACCCCCCGTCCTGGCATTGCCAAGCAGCACGGATCCATTTGTATTGGATACAGATGCTAATGATTTGGCAATCGGGGCGGTTCTGAGTCAGATTCAAGGAGGTGTGGAATGGGTGATTGCGTACGGCAGTTTCGCCCTCACTCACGAACAGAGAAGGTACTGCACGACCCGGAAAGAGCTGTTGAGTATTGTGAGGTTTACAAGGCAGTTCAAGTACTACCTACTAGGTAGGACTTTTACCGTCAGGACCGACCACTCAAGTCTAACATGGCTCCTGTGGTTTAAACACCCACAGGGACAGTTGGCCCGATGGATGGAAGAGCTTTCCCAGTTCCATATGATTTTCAAACATCGGGCTGGGGCAAAGCATCAGAACGCCGATGCGCTGTCCAGGATTCCTTATGCTTTGACCCCTTGTCCATCCTTTGTGGCTGGCATTCGGCCTGAAAGTCTGCCTTGTGGGGGTTGCAAATACTGCAAGAGAGCCGATGAACAGTGGGGGGAGTTCATTCAGGCTGTGGACGAAGCCGGGGGCCTGACGGAAGGAAGCCTGACAATTTTGACTCCTGAGGACAAGGGGCCCCAGCCGGATGGACCCACAGTAACTTCTGTGGAGGGGTCTCTCTCAAGGAGTCATGGAAGGGGTGCCATGGGGTTTTCCAGTCATCATGACTGTGTACCTTCTCCTACAGGGAGGGGTACCATGGGGTTTGCCAGTCATGATGGCCGTGTACCTCCTTCTGAAGGATGGGATGCGCATGACAGTGGGCAAAATTCCTTGCGCATTCCGAAACTCTTGCTTGCACATGCGCCAGAAAGAGCAAGCATGACAGTTGCCCAACCTCGTGCGGTCCCAAAAGGGAGAATGCATGCCAGTTTCCGGGTGCAAATGGGGGTTCGCAAAAGGGCGTTTGGGCTCTGTGTCTGCCAGTTCTCTGGGATGTTTGGACATCCCTGCCAGTCTGGTGCAGAGTGTGCCTGCCAGTTCTCTGGTCCACCCGCAGGGTGAACCTGACAGTTTTCTGGCTCGAAAGGGGCCTGACAGTTTTCTGGCACACTCGAAGTTTGCACCTGCCAGTTTTCTGACACATTCTCAACGCCGAAGTACTTCGTCTGGTCGCCCAATCGTTGGTTTCACCTTCGGTGAAAAAGCCCGGGTGTCTCAAGGTTACAACGAGCGGTTGACCAGCACGAGTACCCCAAGTTACTGTCCTTAGGACAGCCAGAATGCCTCACTGCCTGAAAGGGCAGTGCAGGAAAGTCTTGCCGGTCTGAAAGACTTTGAGACTGGAGGAGATTGACCAAGGTCTTCCCCCTTTCCACAGTAGTTGCCATTATTTGTGTGTGAATGTTTTGTTGACAAGATTGTGTGTTCTGCTGCACATTAGATTCTGCAGTGAGCTAGGCGCTGTCTGTGCCACGTGTGCTTGATGTTCTAAACATTAGTTGTCTTTGTGTTGGGTAAATGCATCGATTTTCAATCACGTTCGATTGTATTATTTTCCTGTTCATAGCCTTCAGCATTTTTACACTAACAGTGATATGCAAATCTATTTCTGCTACGCACCTTTTCTCAGAGTCATGGCACACTATAAGTCACTGTGTATTGGCGCCACACAGTTTCATGCTGACTTGCTGTTCATTGTTTTGAGAGTCATACAAAGACTGGGAAACAGAAGCAGGCAAACGATGAGCATTGTCACCTACATGTTTATCAGTATAAACCATTTTTTCACTGTCAGCATCAGCACCATAGAACAAACAGGGCAGGGTTGGCAAAAATAAACCAGATGGAGATGAAAGGCTGCCTTGGCTACCCTTGGCGTCTTCTGTGTTTGACAGTGTTATCCCTGTTTAGCTGGAGGGGGCACTTTCTGTGATACACAGCATGGACGCTGTGGTAGTAACGTGACAGGCAATAATCGGTTATAGTCTTGAACCTCAGGGCGACGACAATGTGGTTTCCTTTGCCTTCAGTTTTGAATGGGGATAGCGTCATGTTCTGCAGTGCTGAGTTCAGCATACTTTCTAAAGTTGCTATGAGACTCCTAACAGGCATACGAACAGACTTGTGTAGGAAACAACTGAATATTTGAACTAGCTGCTGGTTAGGGAGGAACAAAAGTGAACTTCATAAGGCATAAATTTCTCAATGTCGAGTAGGTGTCTGTTAGCAATGGGGTAAGACATCCATCTGAAAAAGCACGTGTGAAGGCACTTTGTACCGTGAACTGACATTCAAAGTGTCCGCAGAAATCCTGTGGACACTTTGTTCCGCGAGGTGACATATAACTTAAAAAGCGGAACAAAGTGTCCGCAGCCGTTTCAGCCTCAGTGTGAGTGGGTGAATGTGTGCGTGCGTGTGTGTGTGTGTGTGTGTGTGTGTGTGTGTGTGCGTGCGTGCGTGCGTGTGTGCGTGCGTGCATGCGTGCGTGC
>CM065729.1:28322311-28324811 GCA_033310375.1 Conus canariensis | reverse complement strand
GCAGGTCACTAGAGTCCACAGTAATGGGAAGACAAGCTATCTTTGGTGCTGATCGCTTCTCTTCGGTCATACCTTTACCCAACACTTTCAGCATCAGCTCGTGTTATTATTAGTGAGATTAATGAACATTCCGAGACTTACTTTTGTCCCTATCCGTCTGCATGACCGCGTGTCTGTCTGTCTGCCCCCCCCCCCCCCCCACACACACACACATCTCCCTCTCTCTCTCTCTCTCTCACTCTCTCTCTCTCTCTCTCCTCTCTCCTCCTCCTCCTCCTCCTCCTCCTCCTCCTCCTCCTCCTCCACCTCTCTGTGTCTCTGGTTTTTTCTCTGAATATGTTTCTATGGTAACATGCATGTGTATACACACACATTATAAGCTCGTCATGCACAATCACCCAAACAGCAGATGTTGATCTATGACCATTGCTATCATGCTTGTCTGAAAGAGTCCAAAATATAGCGAATGTATTACGAGAGGTCATGAAGACTGCTATAGAGTCATCCAAAATGTTTCTGGGCGAAGCATATACATTGCAAGCACATGAATTGAGTCATGATAGCATTCCAGTCAAGCAGTTACCCAAACATATTGTGTTCTGTAATTGAGTAACTAGGCAACAAACTGACGAACAGTATCATGAAGGCTGCTATTGTAAACTCTGTGTGTGTGTGTGTGTGTGTGTGTGTGTGTGTGTGTGTGTGTGTGTGTGTGTGTGTGTGTGTGTGCGTGTGTGTGTGTTCACGCGCGCGCGCGCCACACACACACACACACACACACACACACACACACACACACACACACACACACACACACACCCCACACATTTTGAGATTTCAGTATTTTTGAAGCAAACATTGTTTATGTTGTTCATGGTCACTGATTTAAGCTTTATTTTTAATTATGTTTTCATTTGTATAATAATATCAATGCCATCTTGATGTATATCATTTACAAATATCATTATCGTCTAAAAACACGCCATGTGAAAAGACGTAAAAGTAAACAAACAAACAAATAAACAAACAAATAAACACACACACACACACACACACACACACACACACACACACGCACACACGCACGCGCACACGCACGCACGCACGCACGCACGCACGCACGCACGCACGCACGCACACACACACACACACACACGGAGTTTACCTCCAGCAATGAAGTCAGAAACCAGACTAATCTAACACTGGAGTCAACCGCCCTTCGCAAATAGCCCTCAGGGCTGTCTGGGCCACACAGCAAGACTGCCGCCTTCAGGAGTAAACATTAGGTCCATCACCTGGCACCTAATGTCAGAAATAGAGAGGTCAAGCCCACACAAACTGGCGCCAGACAGAGCCAGGGAACTCGAAGCAGGTGACAGACTGGAAAGTGAACCCATTATTCTGAATGCTGACAGACAACACTGGCTTGCTTTGTCTGCATTCTGCTTCAGACGACATGACTTTATATGATCTTTCATCAACCGAAGCAGTCTTTGTAAGCTTTGGACCGTTATATCCAATATGGCAAGAGAGAGAGAGGGGGAGAGAGAGAGAGAGAGAGAGAGAGAGAGAGAGAGAGAGAGAGAGAGAGAGAGAGAGAGAGAGAGAGAGAGAGAGAGAGAAAATCTGTCATGACATTTGTTATGATCCTGCATTCATTAATCAGTAAGGCCATGTTCTCTTTCAATTGTATATTTTTTAAGAATCTATGCGTCCTCATTATAAATAAATATGTCCATGGTCATTGTGGACATCTATTTAGTGTGCTGCCAATCTAAAATTATGTCTTGTTATGTTAAAAAAGTACTATCCAATACTGAGAGACACTTCCCTAAGTGCACAGCAATACGTGATTTATTTCTATCAAAAACAAATTGTATGAGTCTAGTATGAAAATCTAATACACAAATAAAATAATATGCAGACTTAGACACGCTACTTAAGTAATATGTGTGCTGCCAGAAATAATCCTGCAAGCTCAAAAAAAGACGGGTCCAACCAACATATGAAGGGAAAAAGATTTCAGGATCCATGCTATTTGAAGAATTCAGGGTTTACATCTGATATGTCAGTTGGAGATTTCAGGTTTGATATGGTATTTGTCACACAAAGTATTTCATGACCTTCTTGTCATTTAAAGACTTTGGGATTGATGTCTGTCTTCTCATTTACAGTTTTTAAAATTGAAGTCTTCTTTATCAAGTGAAGATTGGAGATTTGATACATTTGGTATCAGTATTGTCAGTTGAAGATTTGAATGGTTAAGTCTGTTGTTTCGATTGAAGATTCATGGGTGGCTGTCTGTCTTGTCAACTGAAGACTGTCGGATTAATAACATTTTTTTTTAATCATTGGAGCTTTTAGGTTTTGTGCATGTCTTGTCCTTCAAAGATTTTAGGGTGGATATACGTTGCATGTATTGGAAACGTTAGATGTGGTGTCTATATTGACTGTTTTTTAGACTCAAGGGCATGTCTGTTAAAAGTTTCAGGGCTTATAC
>CM065729.1:28312311-28314811 GCA_033310375.1 Conus canariensis | reverse complement strand
GACAGGACAGGCCGCAACTTCGTGATGACAATTTTTTTTTTCACCACATTTACATACACACACATCTCTCTCTCTCTCTCTCTCTCTCTCTCTCTCTCTCTCTCTCTCTCTCTCTCTCTCTCTCTCTCTCATGATTAGTAGTGTGTGTGTGTGTGTGTGTGTGTGTGTGTGTGTGTGTGTGTGTGTGTGTATGTGTGTGTGTGTGTGTGTGCGTGCGTGCGTGCTTGTCTGTGTGTGTGTGTGTGTGTGTGTATGTGTGTGTGTGTGTGTGTGTGCGTGCGTGCGTGCTTGTCTGTGTGTGTGTGTGTGTGTGTGTGTGTGTGTGTGTGTGTGTGTGTGTGTGTGCAAGGATGTAGAATGTTACCCTAAATTAGAAATTCTTCATGGTTAGATTATTCGTGTAAGTGAGAGCGTGCGCGTGCGCTCGCGTGCTTGCGTGGACGTGCGTGAGTATTTTCCCTGTACTCGTTGCTAAGAGTACACCCCTATTTTTGTATATTGTCCCTCTTGGCACTAAAGATGCGAAAAGCTAATGTCGATAAAAATCTCTCTCTCTCTCTCTCTCTCTCTCTCTCTCTCTCTCTCTCTCTCTCTCTCTCTCTCTCTCTCTCTCACACACACACACACACACACACACACACACACACACACACACACACACACACACTTAAAATCGTGAAACCACAACAGTCTAATCTCCATTAAAGATCCATGATTTTGTCTAATATGAATATAAGTCACTGTTGACTCAGTCATGAGGCCATTGGCAAAAAAAAAAAAAAAAAAAAAAAAAGCACACACACACACACACTTAAGGTTCTATCATTAAAGCTTTGTTGTTCTAAACAGATGTTGGGCGCACTAGATAGGTATCAGAATACCCCCACTTACTTTCATGTATTTCATTTCATTGTGAGACGGAGCAACACTAGAGAACCAGTCTACCGTGTTTACTGTATCAGATGTCTTGTTGTCTCGTAGAACAGGGAGAAGACAGGGGGAGTGAAAATTATCCGGTTTCTAAAGCACATGGGCTCCTATCTGTCTCTATTGCCCTATTGTCTCCCCTCTTTCACTCTTACACTCGCAAAGTATTAGTATTCTGCATGACTTCCACTTCAAGTAGTATGACAGTAATTATCAGCAGGGAAGACAGGGTAAAATCAATTGCAGAACTGCCGCTGCGAAGAGGTAAGACGGCTGGAACTCACAGCAGAATCCATGTGTAGGCTCAGGAGAAGAAACAGGTCACTAAATGTTTATAAACAACAGTGGCCTGGTATCCCCAAGGTGGGACGTTTTGTTTTCTGGAGTTTCCATAATGCTGTCTGTTCAGAACGCGGGGTGGAAACGTGTTACCTTAGATTCTCCGTGCATCTCGTCAATCAACATCTCTCTGAATAATGTTGCACAACATTGACGTACTAGCCTGTAAGTCTGTGACGCTATTTGTGTTCCGTTACACAAACTTACCTACATAAATTCTCCGTCTGTCTGTCTGCCTGGCTCTCTGTCTGTCTGTCTGTCTGTCTGTCTGTCTCTCTCTCTCTCTCTCTCTCTCTCTCTCTCTCTCTCTCTCTCTCTCTCTCTCCCCCCCCCCCCCAAATCAAGATGACTTCAACAGTGGCTACGTTAAAATCATACCTTACTCCGTTTACTTTCGGCCAGATTCGCTACTTCGGTAGAATCCAGCCCCACACAGACTGCCTTCCCCTCTCCTCGTGCAAACCACTGGCCTAGAGTCAGGTTCACAGCAATGTGGTCAGAAGGCAGGCGCGTTACTTACTCACTAGGATCCTGACACATTGCCCATTATGCAGCCATTTAAGGATGACTATGGAATAAGCTTTATGACCATTAATCGTTCACTTCATACATGAGAAGAGCGATCCTCTTTTCTTCTTAATTCCGGAAAACAGTTTCATTCATTTTACTATGTTGATTCCATACTAGCCACGTATATACCTGATGCAGGCGTCTGAATACCAGAGGATGATCACATTCGCCTCAACCCAACTCCTTCAATGTAAAAACGTCTATGACTGTATTCAAGACAGTTTCTCACATGCCAACACTTCAGCTCTTTCGAAAGTCACGGTAGTGAATCAATCTGGGTTGGTATTAAGAAGAGTAGACACATCTCTACTAAATTTGTTTACACAGAAACCCCCTGAAAGCGAAGTCAGGTACAATAAATTCAGCAAAACGAAAGAAAGTAATTCACTTGCTCGGAGCGGAATAGTCCCTGCTTGTTCTAAATTCCACGCATTTAATATGTCACTGGGAAAGACGGTAGCTCCACGTGCAAAAGAAAGGGAAGGTGGCAGAAAGTGAAGTGTTTGTTCTTTTTTTTTTCAGGGGGGAGGGGGTGCGGGTCTCCAGACATTGGGAACACAAAGCTTCTTTTAAAAAGCCGTTTTTTTCTCTCTTTTTTTTTCAATTTTTGGAAGGTTTCAGTCCTCCTGGTCCAGGGCGCCAGTATGCCTTTTGTTGATGGAAT
>CM065729.1:28289811-28294811 GCA_033310375.1 Conus canariensis | reverse complement strand
ATCACTCATCATTGCAAAGAGCATGATGCTGAATAGAGTGTATGCCAAACCACGGCTTTGCTTTACACAATTTGAGACAGGAAGTGGGTTAGATGTCTCTCCATTGATCTGGATTCCGGTTTGCATGCCACCATAGAACTATCACACTACAGAGATGAATTTCGCTGGTCATCTGCATTTGACCTTGATTTTCCACATGTCCCCTCTATTGACAGTATTAAAGGCATTGGTCAAGTCGACAAAGATGGAAAACAGGTCGGCAACTTGTTCTTGACATTGGAGCTGTCTTGCAGCAAACACCGTATCAATGGTTCCTCTATCTTTTTTGAAGCCACACTGGCTCTGTGGCATAGGCTCTTGGGCAAGGTATGTTAAAAGGTGGTCAGCAGAATTCCGGCAAGTATCTTGCCCACTGTGGACAGGAAGGGTATACCTCAGTGGTTGTCACAATCCTGGATGTTCCCTTTGCGCTCGCACAAATGGATAATGGATGCACCATTGAACTCCTGAGGGATCATCTCCCGCAGCCACCTCAGAAGAAACAAACGATAAAGCTGTTCAGTTAGAGCTGCGCCATCTTCTTTGTAGACCTCGGCTGGCAGGAGTCTGAGCTAGGAGCTTTGCCACTGGATAACAAACATATCGCTTTCTGGGTCACCAAGAGGGTTGGTGGATCATCAATTTCTTCGTTGAGGGAGCTGGTCAATGGATTTGTCATTGACGGATGATAGATGGTTTAGTTCGGTGTTGAAGTGTTCTGCCCAGCGTTATAAGATCTTTTCCTCGTCATGTGTTTCCTTCAGCATTGAGAAGAAGAGATGAACCGGATGATGTAGGTCCATAAACTTACATTAAGGCGTCCCAAATGTTCTTCATATCATGCCTGTCAGCATATCCTTGGACCTCGTCAGCTTTGTTGCTCAGTCATGTGTCTTGCATATTTTGTAGTTTCTCTTGGACTGTTCTGTGTTTGTTGTTGAACGCATCGTTTTGGGAGTAAACTTGGTGTCACTGAAGTAACCTTTGTGCTAAAGATGTTTTTCATCCAGTAACTGCTGAATGCTATCCTAGTTCTCATCAAACCAGTCCTTGTATTTCCTGGCTGCTGGCTCCCGGATTTATGCAGCAGTGTTGTAAGCAGTTCTCTGAAGGTCGACCAGTTGGCTTCCACATAATTGTTGTCTAGAGAGGCGGATTCCAGGGCGTTGTTTAAGAGTGCCAACAAACGACTGCTTGGTATTCGTGTTTATAAGCTTGGTCACATTAAGCCGGCTTGGCGCCTTCTTGCCTTGCAGGTATCTCTTGGGTTGGATTCGGATGCTAAGCGTGCTGTCTATGAGGCAGTGTCAATCCAGAACTCAACACTGTGCATGGATTTGGTGACTCTTACATCTTGCCCATCTCTCTTTCTGACAATGACATAGTCGATGAGATGCCAGTGCTTGGAGCAGGGATGCCTGCTTGATGTCCTGTAACAGACTGGGAGAGGGAAGACTGTGTAGGTGGTCAGCAGTTCATGCTCAGCACAGTCTGGAGTAGCAGGAGATCGCTGCTGTTTCAGTGGCTTATTCTGTGTTTCATGATGACACCTTCCAAGGAGTCGCTGTCAAAATGACAATAGCATTGAAATCACCAAGTATGGCGAGCTGGTCTGCATTTGGAACAGCAGCAATGACAGAATAAAGATCCTCTGAGAATTTGTTCTTCACGTCACCTGGGTTGGTCACAGTCGGCGCACAAGCACTGAAAATTGTCAGGTGCTTCTTTCCAAATGGTCATCAGCCTGTCGTTTACTCTCTTTGTAGGTCCAGTTACCTCACTAGCAAGAGCTGCCTTCGCTGCAAAGCCGACACCAGCATCCCGTTGCTCTTCCCTTCCTCTTCCACTCCAAGAAAGTACAATGAGAGTCCCTTTCACAAAGCTTGCCCTGTCCAGCAAACCGGGTCTCACTCATCGCTACAATCTTGATGCTATATCAGTTTACCCGTTAAAGTTGTTCTTCTCTGAACCCGTTTCATCAATTCTATCCAGAAGGGTGCGCACACTCCGTGTGCCAAGGGTGAGTCGAACAATCCACATCCTTTTCTTTTTTTGAATTTCGACCAACTGCGGTAGGATGGCTAGGGAAAGATGGAGCATGCAATGCTTAGGGCACCTTTTCTAGCCCCATCCTCATGCTAAGGTGGTGAGAAGTGCTATCCTATAAAGGGCTGCTTAGTCTCTCAGGTGGCTGCCCAACTCCACTGCTGCTCAGGTTCAGTGGAGAACAACTGTATGGCTTGAGCTGTCTGTGTGCAGGTTTGCAGCTGCTGCTCCCAGTGGACTCACAGTCGCTCGCTCATCGCCACAGGACTTGGAGATGAAATGAACCAGGATGGATGATGATTATGCTAGAAGTGATTTATGCAGCGACTTTGTCTAAATTGCGGAAGAGTTGCACAATTCGTCGACCTCACTTTCTTGTCTAAAACTATCTGAGACCAGCTATAAGACAGCAGTAACACAGGATCAGGACGATTGGAGTCGGAGTTGAATTCAGTGGATGACCATGATGTTTTTCGTGTCTCATCATGCTCTATGCCCTCCACAATCCATTGCTGGCAGTTGCCTTTCTGCCCGTGGAATCAGCTCCTCTTTTTTCTACTTGCAGCCTGCCAAGTCAAGTCTTCACATGCTTAGGTAGACAAGCCCAGCCTCAACGAAGGTTTGAGACGTGCTGGCTATCATCACCTGGTTCTGCCTGCCTGTCAAATCTGCTGGCTGGTGTGTGGCCGGTGTCGCATGTTAACAGCTTCGGGGAGCCACAGGTGAGAGCTGAATGCCAAGTGAGGACCAAAGATGGACGTGCATCCCCCCCCCCCCCCCCAAAAAAAAAAAAAAAAAAAAAGATTTCGCAAACAACCCCATCAGAGACGCTTCCTCTACCGGACATCACGCACACACACACACACACACACACACACACACACACACACACACACACACACACACACACACAAACGGCGCGCGCGCGCGCGCGCGCACACGCACGCACACACACACACACACACACACACACACACACACACACACACACACACACACACACACACACACACACACATACACACACTGACTTTTGACAAATTAATTCCAGGTGATAGCACCATGTATCATAATTAACATGAACTGATGCCATTTTAAGTTAACAAGCCTGGAATTTAATACTGGATAATCTTGTGTCGTAGAGAAGTAGAAGAGTTCTTCCAAAAGGCAGTTTGGATCAGAGAGAGAGAGAGAGAGAGAGAGAGACAGACAGACAGACAGACAGACAGACAGACAGACAGACAGACAGACAGACAGACAGACAGAAAGATGTGCTGACTAGTCAAGTTCTCTCTCTCTCTCTCTCTCTCTCTCTCTCTCTCTCTCTCTCTCTCTCTCTCTCTCTCTCTCTCTTCAGGGGAAGCCATTAGGAGGCGACATGTACGAGAGTTTCTTCACAGTGTAACAAACCGTGACGATAAACCCGAAGAGGGTCAGGATTTAGGACTTACACAAGATTCGTCTGAGGGCCTGTCACGTGAAGCGCCGAAACAACTCTTTCGTGCAAATTCAAACGTGCAGTATGGCGTTTTCTGCGTTTACAGACACGGAATTTCCCGTGCATTTAAAGAAGAAAAAAGTTTCTACGCAATTTCATGATGTGTGCTGGCCTGGCTAGATACATCAGTTGTATTTCTCATCGAGAGCCAATGTCCTCGCTCAACAAGCAATGTCCTATTTTGATCAAACAACGAAGAGTTTCCTTTTCTTGTTTTTCTTTTTTTTACTTTAGCAAATGAAATGAGATCTTAATAACATGTCATATTAATCAAAGTGTGCGCTCTTTATTGCTTAAAACTCTGGAGTTGGTAAACTGGTTTGCCTGGAGCACAAAAAAGCTGTTAGACTTGTGACAGAGTTAATCAGTTATGTTTTGTGTGTATCCCCTTGGCCCGACACGTGAGCGTGAAGGAGATGGCTCCTTGTTTGTTCTGTGTACACTGTATTGGCATTTCTGTCAGGCAATTTGGTGCCGTAATCAACATTCATTTGGAGATATGGACGTGTAATTAATTTTATCATGGGAGAAAGATTGCTCTAGTTATTCAATTCGTTATTTACTGTTTACTATTCCCTGCCTCATCTAATGTTGCCTTTTACTCCAGTAGTTTAATTTACATGAAATAAGAGAAAGAACGAATATGAGCTTGTCACTCTCAATTGCTTGTTAGGTGCAAAGTGTTGTCCCCATCTGTTTTTTTGTTTGTTGGTTGTTTTTTCGCGGGGAAGGTACTGTAGGAGAGAGGGGAATGGCGTTTGGGGGCAGAGCGGACGTCCGTTGAGACGTGGAGCAAAGGCGGGTTCTCTGTGTCCGCTATCCACTTCTCCTGCATTTTAGAGAAGGTAACTGGTATACAACGTTCTGTGTTGTCATGCCTTCCCTGTTCTGATTCCGCTTTCTGTTATTTTTCTTTCGTTCTTTCTAGGTGTCTTTTTCACCAGTGGAATTGTGCGTAAGGCATTTTCCATTTACAAAATATAGATTGGACAGCTTGAAAGATTTTTTTTTCTGTCGTCTTTTGTGATTGATTCTTTGATATATGTCGTGTGCATCTGTGAGCAGTTTGTTTCCCATGATTATTCTGCTTTTGTTCCCATAATTTTGATGAACCTGCTCTTTGAACTAATCATTGATTGACATGGTGTGAAAACAGCTGTACTGGTTTCAGAGGGGCTGGAACTTCTGCTGACCTGGGGGTGCAAGAAAGGCAGGGTGACATATGGTCGTCGTCTGTTAATTTGACTGGGCAAAGGGAAGCGTCCTTTTAGCCTGAATGACTGAGGGGCTTTGATTCCGTCAACCACTGATTTGATTGGACAAAAGAAAGCGACCCTTTAACCTGAACGATTGAGGGACTAGACACGTCGCCCTCTGCTGACCTGATTGGACAAAGGACTTAAACAAGAAATAATGA
>CM065729.1:28269811-28287311 GCA_033310375.1 Conus canariensis | reverse complement strand
ATGTGGAATAAAACTACAGTCTTTAATTGCTCTCTAAAGTCTTTTAAAACTGAGTTATATTTTTGACATAAAATCCACACACTTATCCTAGCATGTCTTCCACTGAAAGCCAGTTTTGACAAAGCGTTTCTTTTTTTGACTATATCCTTTTCTGCTGAACAATCATCTATAATAAATAATGTCTGAGTTCCTTCAAACTGCCTATAAAAGTGTTCTAAACACTCACTCAGTTTATTGCTAGGATCAACTAAATAGATTTCATCATCTGTCCATATAAACCTTCTGTCGTGATATGCTTTGTTCCACTTTAATGTTGGACAGAAAATTACTATATGATCAAAATTATAACGATAAACTGTTTGTAATAGGTCGAGGACAAATATTGTTTTTCCACAGCCAGTCTGTCCACAAATCAATGAACAATGAGGGGTTTTTGTCATAAAGTTTAACATCGGCATTGACACCATAGTTTTATAACAGAATTTAATTTACACCAGTTAGTGTTGTTATCATACTCTCTGTCAAAACTTGTTTAGTATAATAAAACCCTATAAGGCCCAAATGTGTAAGATTAATCCAGTTGAGTTCTGTAAGATCGTTTCTATTTAGACTAATATCAATTTTGTTGCTTGTTGTTATGACCTTAATATCCTCGCCATTGTAAAGAACGACGACAGTAACTTTAAGTTTGTCAACGTCTAAGTTTTGCCAGCTAATAAGAATTCCTTTCATAAGATTGTCACTGACGCCCAGAGCTCCATTTCTTGCCTCATCTTTTAAGACAGAAATTTTAAATATCATTGTGAACGTGTCTCCTAATTTTGTGCGTGGAATGAACTGTAATTTTGTAGAAGCTTTCTTTAAAACCGATTCTCTTCTGTGGAGGATGTACTGTTTGTCCCCAAACGGCTTTATTTCGATCTCTTTCCGACTGTTGTCCTCTGGCATAAGACTTACATGTAAAGGGCCAGAGTTTAATGCTTTTCTGAAACTTTTTTGACGGTCAAAAAATGTAAATGGGCTTAAGAATTCAAATTTTATGTCCCATTCTAAATATGGTTCTAAGTGCCATTTGTTGTCAGTTTTTCGAACTATTTTATATTCATACTGACCCGCATTATTTGCTTCTACATTGCGTAGTTGTTCTAGTTTAGGAAACCTTTTGTTGTCGTCAACCTCTTTGCGCTTATAATAACCATCTTTAGTGTACTCAAAACCATATAAAGTGCCTATCTCACCGTTTTGTTCAAAGTCCTCAACGTCTGCAAGGTCTTTTAATTCTAAAGTTACACACCTCTCAGGCGCTAATGTAACTCCCGATTCTTCTGGTCCACGTGACATTTTTTAAAACAACGTATTATTTTATTTCTAAAACAATGTGCAGGTTATCACATTTTACGACTTTCCCTGTTTTATCTGTGATCTTTATATTAAATGATCTGACCCTCCCACAAGCTAATCTTTTAAACTGTAAATTAGGGAATTGTATAATTTCATAATCGCAATATGCAGCTTTCCCTGATGGAAGAGCTCTTAAAACAGTTGAGGGCCTTCCATCATATAAGTTTTCATCAGTGCTCAGCTCGTCCAAATGAACATAGAGTAATGAATGTAATGCAAGATCGAGCGGATATTCTCCCTCATAAGTAGTTTTGTCTGATGTAACTCTAAAACTATGAATGCCTCGATTGTCAGTTGCAAAGCCTAACATTTTAGCTAGCTCTCCATCAAAATAGTAACCTACTTCTTCTTCAGGTTTGAATGCTAACATTATTTTCAAATTTGCATTGTTAAGTTTGAGAGTAATGTCGAAGTTACTCATTGCTTCTTTTAGCGAGCAAAACCCGTAATAACCATCAGGTATGGTTAACTGGCTAACTAAGTTTCCTCTTTTGTCAAATTTTTTAATCTTATTATTTTCTTTGGATTCAGTTATATTAAACCATACGACTTTGTAGAATATTTCATGGAGTGCAACCCTTCGGGTTCCGCATTCATTATCAATAGCATATTCTAAAAACGAAGGACTGTCTTGAGTTGTTATTGTTACAAACATTTTTAAAACAATTTAAAAATGAGTGCATTCAAATATACTAATGCAAAATATTCTGTTGGGCCGCACTACAATCTTAAAAATATAACAACTGATGCCCTCGACATTTCTGTGACTCAGTCTGACGCCTTTCAAGTAAAGGTTAGTACTCCATTAAACAGATATCTTAACCCTCCTATTAAAAAAGACTACATCGCGAAAGTGTGGTTCAGTCATCCGATGCAGTTTTATCAGAACCAGTTAAACTTTGCTGTGTTTTGCGCATCAACTGGGTGTGGAGTGTCGTATGCTGATCATTTAAATCATCCTGATCCTTTGGTGAGGTCAGTGTATAGATTTCATTTTTATTACACCTTCAGACGTATTTTATCTGAACTGCAAGCGCCATTACCAAATGACAAAACGTTTAATCCATTCAGCAACAGAATAGATTACAAGGCTTTTGAAAGGATCTGTAACGAATTTGATATTGACCCAAAGACAGACTTTAGACAAAAGTTGGATCTTAATCATGGTTTAGGCACCCTTTATTTTTGGGGCGTGCACAGAAAGTATAACTATGATTGGAATCCTCCTTACACATCTTTCTCTTCAGGCACAACTGTTCACCTCGGGTCCATAGAGCAAGAGCATAAAACAGCGTGGACAACATTTATTTTAGACACTTCTAAGGGCCTAACTAGAGCGGGAATAGAACGAATAAACGACTCCATTCGTACTTATGTTTGGTGTTTGCTAGGTTCGCAAGCACAGGCAAGATCTAACATAACTGATCCTTCTACTGGCTTTGATGCACAAAAACAGTATTTAGCAAATTTAGAGGACGCCATTAATTCTGCAATTGATTTGCCTTCAAGTATTAAAAGGTACCAAAATGTTTTACAATTTGCAAGATCGAAAGTAGACTTTGCTGTCGGCACTGGTTTATACATGCTGCCTTCTGACCTCAGACTTCAGATAGGAACAATAATAAACTATAATAATGAAATCCTTGTTGCAGGAAATGAACAGAAGGTTGGACAAAACGACATAAATTCTGAGCCAGTAATATTACAAACAATAAAAAAACAAGATGGCCCCCCAAGAATAAGTCATCCAATCCCCGTGGCCCAAAGCCCAAAGGCCATTGAAGACGCGCGTGATGACCATGAATATGAAAAGACAGCACTTGCTTTTGGATTAACTGCCCTAGGATTACTTGGTCTTTATCTTACTAAAGAGTAACCCAACTATTAAGACAACTAATGTCCATAAGTGCTCAGCCATAAAGCCAACTACTTTACTTGCAGTAGACAAAAGCCAGCTAACGATCCCCCCTATTATACCAGGCAAAGAATCTATTGCCTTACTGGCTAATTTTTTTAGTAAGTTTGCAAGGTGATCGAGTTGTTTTTTTACCCATGATTTATCTGATGACGGAGTTGGCGGGCCTGGCGGCACTGCTCTCCCACCACCACCGCCTGTAATAGCCAACACCAGTGTACTTATTGCAAATCCTAAGGCTGTTATAACACTTGCTAATGTGACACCTTGCTCTCTAAACAGTGTTCTTATTCGTTCTGCTAACGTTGTGTCTTCATATAAAATTCTTTGGATAGTTTCTCTTATTCTGCTCACTTGAGTTCTTAATTGTTCTCGGTTAGTAGACAACACTTCTAGTCTTGCTGATCTCTCTTGTTCAAGATCTTTTAGTCTTTGTGTTATTCTTTCTTTAACACCAGGCCCTAAGTTGTGGTCATCAGCCTCAACTAGTTTTTCTTTTTCTCTTTTTATATGCTCATCTAGTTCACCCAGTTTTGCTAAATTGTTTGTTAATTCGCCTCTGATGCTTCTCAAAGCATGATTAAGGGCCGTTATTTCTCTCATAGGTAGCGGCGGATCGTGCATAGTTTTTAATGCTGTTTCTTCTGAAAAACTGGTTTCTGCTTCTATTGCTTGTATTATTTCGTCTGCTGTTTGATTTAAATCTTTAAGTTCTGTGTTTTGCATTCGGTTATCTGTTGGGAGTTCTTGTAGTGTGTTTTGAAGTTTAGCAACTGCCTCACTGTCTAATCTTCGCGGTTTAGCAATGCCAAGGCGATTTTGATCGCTAACACTGAGCCTTTGTCTAATTGTAGTCTTTGCTAAAAACTTTGATGGGTCTGGTTTAGATGTAAGCTGTACAGGTTGTCCTTGCTCGTTTTTAAAAAACAAATGGTCATCTTTTGTTTCAAAATCATTAGGGTCTATAAATTCGGGAGGTTCTTGGCCTAAACTTTGATAAAATGATTTGACCTTACTTTCTGTTAATTCACGCCGCAATGATTGTAATGGATGGGTCAAAGGAGTCATTTCACTCATGTCGTCTCCAGGATCAAAAACATCATAATCTTCAATGCCTGCCATGTTTTTAAATAATTAACTTTTTATTTTGTTTTATAAAAAAAATGTCACAAGCATATGGCTCGATTCTTGACCCGCATAGAAGACTGAAAGAGCCCTTTGGCGTGAAGGGAAATAAACAGAATATTATTGTTCCAAATAATCCATCTACTATTGATTCAGATCAAATTCTTACTGTTAAATTTCCAGACCTAGGAGCAGATGAAGTGATTGTGCCAGGATCTGCACGGCTTACTTTCAAAATAGAACTTGATTCAGCAACAGACGCAAACAGGACAGTTGTACAGAATCTGGGACGGGCAATCGTTAAGAAAATTTCTATAAAACTTGAGGGGCAAGAAATATTTTCTTTACACAATGCAGACATATTTCTAATCTATTGTGATCTATGGCTAACCGCGAATGAAAGGGCTGACCTCGCGTTTCAAGGAATCGAAAGTGATGAAGCACTAAAACACAGAATAGACGCTGAAGACTCTAAAGCCGGTAACAAGCCCGAAGCTGTAAATTTTGCGTATGGAAATCGCTTTTCCATCCCCTTGGATTTTGAGTTATTAAGCGCGCATGCGCCATACTTTCAAGGAGCATTAAAAGACAGATTGTCATATGAACTAACTTTTAATGAATACAAACGTGTCATTAAATCTGCAGACACTGATTCCAAGTACAGCATTTTCGACATCTCGTTAGAGTTTGACATTGTTAGCAACCCTAACTTAGCAAGGCTGATTGAGCAACAATATCAGTCACGATTAGCAATATTTTACGAAAGAGTGATTCATCATACTACATATCCTAAACGCAGGGCAGACACTATATGGAATTTTAGTTTTAGTGCCGCAGCAAGATCCCTTAAAGGTATTTTATTGCTGTGTGAAGATGAAGAACCATACCAAAGACAAAGTGAAAAGTTTATCAATCCTAAAATCACGAAAGTACAATGTTCAATTGAGGGTAGTCCTAACCAAGTCTACGGTAGCGGGCTTAAACCTTATCATCATTTTGATGAAATAAGAAAATATTTTGGAGGCGGGAGGTGTAGAAATCCAACAGTAGACCTTGTGTCTAAAGATCTACACCTTCACAATGTTAGACTTGATGATTATTTAACAACGAAATACGGTTTATGGATTGACCTAAGGTCGACAGAGGATAATCAGTTGCATGGAAGTGGGAGAACAGTTAAAGACGTAATAAACATTCAAATTGATAAAGAAAAAGAGAGTGATAAACCACTTAATGTATATTTGTTTTTAATATATGATGCGCAGCTGAATATTCAAGATAACAGATTAAAAGATATCCAATACTAAATTATTTTTATTTTTAAAAAAAGCATGTCTGTTCAGGTTTATCCAAAAGTGCCCAAAGAAGAGAACCCTGTTGCTGTAGACATAAAAACTTTCAGATTAACAAACATAACACAAATGCAAACCCAACTAGAGCAGGACCTTTCAAAATACAGTAAAACCAAACGAAGGTATTCTGCTGTCTTTAATACTGTTACATATGTTAATACTGGAGCATCGATCACTAGTGCTTTAACAGCAGGAACAAGTGTAGGTCTCTTAGCAACAGGCATAGGCGCACCGGCAGCTTTACCTCTAGGTGGTTTGTCTTTAACTCTTGGCCTGTGTTCATTGGCTGTAAGTGCTGTCAGCAAAAAAATAAAAGCTAAACTCCAAAAGCACACAGCTATGGTTCAACTAATAACAGCTAAACTTAGTTCCTTCAAACTGACAATAAATAAAGCACTTGCTGACTCAAACATCACGGATGAAGAATTTAGTTGCCTACAGGCTGATTTTGAGGACTACAAAAGACAAAAGTTTGATCTTCAAAGAAAGGCAAGGGCAACTTTTTCTCAACAACCAGACACCGACCAGATAAAAAAGGAATGCTTAAAAAAAGTAAACGAAACATTAAACTCTGTTCTAAACAGCTCACATTAACAACTCCAAAGGGCGTTTATACTTTAGTTTACGAGTCCAAGCACAAAAAGACCGTTGATATTGATTCTGATTAAGACGACTTTGGAGTCAATGTATTTTTTTTAATTTAAATAAATATGTTGAGTTAGAAAAGAAACTCAGCATGGATAAGATATATGAAGGTTCAGATGAATTGTTTGAAGCAATGCTCGAGGAAGAGCGTTTGTCAAAAGCTTTAAATGAGGTCGTTTTAGAAGTTATTGATCCAACAAACGTGGAGGCAAGCGTTGTACATGCTATTTCTCAAGTTCCAAGTAAACTAACAATAAACCCTCCAGTTAAAGTAAGGGTAGTTGTTTTAATCGACTATATAACAATAAACGAAGAAAATCTAGAAGTCTGGGTCTCAACTAAACAGCAGACTATTCTTTCTCATAATGACTTAACACCTGGTTGGGCAGAACAACTTCTTACTCAGTTTAATGAAGCCTCTGAAGCAGCTAAAATGAGAGGCTCTGGTTGGTCAGAGGGTGAAGTCCTAGACATCAGATTAAGACAGGCTAAGTATGAGCCAATTGTAGGCAAGTCTTACATTCCACTGCCTCCAACATTAGTTGCAAAGAGAGCAGTTCTGAACATAAAAAATTCAGACGACAAATGTTTCATGTGGTGCGTTCTTGCTAGGCTGCATCACGTTGCCAAAAATGCAGAGAGAGTATCTAACTATTTGCAGTGGGCTAAGGATCTTAACTTTAACGGCCTTGAATTTCCTATGGCTGTAGACAAAATTGATCAGTTTGAAGAACAGAATCCCCCAATAACTGTTAATGTCTACACATGGTCTGAAGAAACCAACCTTCTGCCAATTAGAGTGTCAAAGAACAGTCCAACAATAGGCGAACCAACCAAAACTCATGTAGACTTACTCCTAATGCAAAGCCTTAATGGGTTGCACTACACTCTAATACGCACAATGAGTAGATTACTAGTGCATACTACAAAACAACATAGCAAACAAGAATTCTGTAGAAAATGTTTAACAAGAATTCCGTCCGTTCAAGCTGCGAGCGAACATATAAAACATTGTATTAGCCCAGTTGACTGTGATACAGAACTAATTACGCCCGGAGAAGGCAGTAAAGTTAGTTTTAAGAACTGGAAACGGTTGCAAACTAGTCCATATGTTGTTTACGCAGACTTCGAATCACTCATTGTTCCTTATGAAGGACCAACCCCACAGAAACTTCCTAAAACAGTCTTAATGAGTAATCATCAGATTTGCTCATTTGCCTTCATCATTGTTAGGTCGGATGGCGCCCATTCAAAGCCAGAATTATACAGAGGACCAAATGCTGCAAAATACTTCTTAAAACGCATGCAGCAAGTGCGTAATGCCTGTTCTAATAATCTAAACTTATCTGAAATCATAATGACGCCTGAAGACCAACAACAGTATGACTCAGCCACTCACTGTTGGATTTGTGGGGCGGCCTTGGTTGCCACCGCAGAGAATCCAACAGTAAGAGACCATGATCACATTAGTGGAAAGTTTAGAGGAGCAGCACATAACAAATGCAATCTTCAACTAAAGTTTGAACCAAAGACATGGAAGCTGCCTATATTCTTTCACAACTTGCGAGGTTACGACTCTCACCTTATAATGCAAGCAGTAACCAGCGACTTCAGGGTGTCATGCATTGCACAGTCATCAGAAAAGTACATGTGTTTCACTTTAAATAACATGTCTTTCTACGACTCTATGCAACACATGATGGGTTCATTAGAGTCACTGGCGGGATCCTTAAAGTCCTGCCCAATAACAGAACACTATTTTGACCCAACTCTTGTTAGAAAGGGCGTTTATCCTTATGAGTACATGAACAGCTGGGAAAGGTTTGACGAAGATACACTTCCGCCTAAAGGCGCGTTCTTTTCTAGTCTCAGAGGAAAGGACATCAGTGATTCTGATTACCAGCATGCTCAAGATGCGTGGCAGAAGTTAGAGTGTAAAACGATGGGAGACTATCATGATTCCTATTTAATGGCGGATACCTGTTTGTTGGCGGACGTCTTTGAAAATTATAGGAAGACCTGCATGAAACATTACAGCCTGGATCCCGCGCATTACATTTCTGCGCCCGGGATGAGCTGGGACGCTTTCTTAAAATTTACTGGAGTACAAATTGACCTGTTGTCTGACCTACCAATGCTTCAGATGATTGAAAACGGATTGCGTGGGGGAATCAGTATGGCGTCGCACCATTACTGTAAAGCAAACAACAAATACTTGGACAACTATGATCCAAGTAAAAGGTCTAACTATCTCATGTATTTAGATGCAAACAATCTGTATGGATGGGCAATGGCGCAATCACTTCCATTACGCAACTTTAAAATGTACACAGGACTCAAAGACATTCAAAAGTTTTTAAAATGGCTACCTACTCTAGAAGCTGATCGTAAAAGAGGTCTCATTCTAGAAGTTGATTTAGAATATCCTCATGAACTTCATGATTACCATAATGACTATCCATTAGCGGCAGAAAGTCTAAAGATGGCAATGACAGAACCGCCTAAACTTGTGCCTAATCTTCGTGACAAAAAAAATTATGTCTGTCATTACAGACTTCTTCAATTTTATTTAAGACATGGTTTGAAGTTGACAGCTGTTCATCGTATAATTGCTTTTGATCAAGAACAGTTCATGAAACCATACATCATGAAGAACACTGATCTCAGAACTAAAACCACAGATGCTTCAGAAAAAGACTTTTTCAAGTTGATGAACAACAGCTGTTTTGGAAAGACTATGGAAAATCCGCACAAGCGTAAAGATGTTAGATTGGTCACCAGAGAGAACGATGCAATTAAGCTAACTTCTAAACCTAATTATCAGGACTTCAGAAGATTTCATGATCAGCTTTTTGGCATAATGATGAAAAAAAAGAAAGTCAAATTGGACAAACCTGTTTTTATTGGGTTTACTGTTTTAGAGCTGTCGAAGCTTTTGATGTTAGAATTTCTTTACGACTACTTTAAACCCTTGTATCCAGAGTCCAGAGTTCTGTACACAGATACAGATTCTTTTGTAATCGACATCCCTACTGAAGATTTTTACAAAGACATGGAATTAGAAGTAGCAAAAGAGCATGCCGGATGGTACGACACATCTGATTACCCTAAAGATTCGCCTTTGCATTCAACTGTTAACAAGAAGGTTTTAGGTAAGATGAAGGATGAATTATCTGGTGTTTGTGATCAAGGAGTTTGTTGGTTTGAGGTCGAAAATGTATAGTCTTTCAAGCCAAACAAAAGTTGTTAAAAAAGCAAAGGGAATATCTCGCAGTGTTGTGCAGTCAAGCATAACCCATGACATTACAAAGAAGCATTGTTTGGCAATAAGACTTTTTCATCATGACAATTACAAGCTGCGATCTAATCTGCATGAGATTAACACAACAGTTGTAACAAAACGGTCTCTTGACCGCACTAACACAAAAAGAGTATTTGTTAATCCAGAGTTTTCATATGCAATTGGCCATTGGAGAATAGTATAATCATATGGGCTTATATTTTTCAGCAATCGCACGTTCAATTATATCATCATCTAATTTAGCAAAATTAATATTATTTATTAATGCTAGATGTGCTTTAATTTTTTTTGCCAGTTCACGATATTCATATTCCCATACCCATAAATCAAAAATCAAAGCTTTGGGGTTTAAAGCGATTGTCTGGCGATTGTTCTAGCCAGGGATTGTCAATCTTCTCAAATACTTCTTTAATGATATACTGATGCTCAAATAAATCTTGCATTAATTTTAAAGACTTTCCCTTTGCCTTTTCTGCCATTTCCCTTTGAGCTTCCATTTTAAACTCAAATATATTTGCCTAAATTAAAACAGTTCTTTAAGCTTAACTATATCATCAACCAATTCAACCAAATTATTATCCATTACTGCTAAATGCGCTCGAATTTTTTTTATCTTTTTAATATATTCTTGCTCCCAATCAAAATTTGAGGTTTTGTCTGGCATGACATGATCAATCGTCTTAAATGCTAGTACTAATAGCAAGATTACAATCAAATATTTCTCGTATTATTTCTAAGGACTCTTCCTTCACCATTCTTGCTTCCAGTGCCATTTTACGTAAGGATTCTTCCTTTTCCATTCTTGCCGCCATTTTAATTGAAATTAAAAAATAATTAAGCGACTGGAACTGTGTCTGGAGGGATTATCTGCAGTTCTTCTTTCACAAAAGATCTTTGAGGGGCAGGTCGTTTTGTTGTGTCAGTTTCTCGTAAATAATACACGGGCGGATTCATTTTCACAATTTTTTTAATCTCATATGGATCAACACTCCAAACTGGATCTGTTGCCCTGATGCGAGTGTCCCCTTCCGCTTCTCCCGGCGAATAAAGGTATCTCACTTTCAAACCAAATGGTAATAGTTTGCTTGATGAAGACTCTCCTTCAACAACATTTATTGTTTGTTTTCTGATTGCTTTGTACTGGTTTTAGACCTTTAAATTCTTCATTATTCATTGCACGTAGAACTGAGGGCAGCCTTCTAACCCATTCTGTGTTGCGAGAATTGTCAATCAGCTCTCTGTGATACTGGTAGGAGAAAAGCCTTTCAGATAACTGTTTGTTAAAGTTTTCAACCAAACCCTGTGATCTGTGAACACCCGGAATGCCTCTTTTAATGGTAAACTCTATGTTTTAACAATAATTGATTTACTTGACCTTTAAATTCTTTTCCGTCATCGACTTGAATCATGCGAGGATAAGTTAACGGGCCTCGTTGATATATCAGTTGTATAGCGACGGCAACAGCAGAAGCACTCTTTTGTGTTAATGGTTCAGCATCTTTGTATCTTGAAGCTATATCAATGACTGTAAGTGCGTACTTAAATCTTTTTCGTCTAATCGTATCATGGGGTAAATATAAAAGATCCATTTGATGGGTGTCGTTTGGAGTTATATTCACAAAGTGTGGTCTTTGTATTTGTTTAGGCGCAGGTAAATAAATTTGCCAAATCGCTTGTTTAGATAACCATTCTTTTGCTGTTTGTTCACTGACTCCAGCTGCTTGGCTTAGCTTTTTAATTGCTGTTATTCCCTTCCAATATCCTTTTGGCGAATAATAGATCTTGTTCATTTTTTATTCAGCCAATATTATGCGCAACAAAATACACAACGGTCATGCCAAAAGCAATAAACAATATTTCTTGCATCTTTTGTTTTTCTGATGGTTGATAGTAATCGCTGAATTTTGGTGGAGGCAATGTCTCGATTGGCTTGCCTGTTACAAGATAATATTCTTTTATTGCTTGATCAACATCTTTAAATGTGTAAGCTGCATGCCCCTGTTTTTTCAGTTCATCGTTAATAAAATCTAACTGCTCAATTCTCTGCTTTTCATACGCAGCTTTGTGCTGCGGCTAGTTGCTCCATAGCTTTGTTATGTCTTTTTCTCTCGCCGTCATCCCGTAGTTTACTAAACGCGTAATTACTTCCGCTAAAAGCAAGCGCATTCACCACAGCGCCGCCTATCATCATCACGAGTGAAGCCATTTTTTATAAATGTATTTTTTAATTTTACATATTAATACTGTCTGGAATTATTCCTTGCTTAACTAGAAAATCTTTCGTAGCAAATGAAGCTGTAATAACAGCAATCAGCTTTGCTGAGTCTTCAAAGCCTAGTTTTGCCAAGATCTGCTGGTTTTATTTTTAACAGGCTTTTACCAAGCATTGTGTATCCTACACTTAGGCCTCCAATAACAGCAGAATGGTATACGAGGTTAGTAATAGTTTTTCGGTGCTCATTTTTAAAAAATAAAAATAATATTTATTTATTAATAAAACATGAACTGCGATGATCTACTAAACGTTCCTGAACTTATGATTACAAATGATCAAGTTGATGACCAAGCTATTATGCCTAAAAAGGAAAGGCTGTATTCTTTGGCGGCGTGTGGAAAAACAAAACAGTACCTTGGAAATGAATTCAGCATAGAACAGATACAACAGATGTCCCCACAAGACATTGTAAAGTATCACAATAGGTATGAAGCGCAACTGGGGTCAAGAATGGTAAAAAGTGTTGGGCAAACGGCTCTTAGTTTGTACACTAAACTAGTTAGTAGATTTGCTCCCATTGATTCTGAACAAGATTTTATGTATGATTTAACACAGGATCCCGTTTTAAACAAAGTCATTAGAGTCTCTAGGATGTGATCTGTATTAACAGATTTGGAACATTGTTATCGCCATTAATCATGGGATTAATTACTTTTAATCATATAGATTTTGTTTCCCTTCAAAATGACCGAGCCAGAAAATCAGCAGAAAACATTGATGGAGAAAGTGACCAGTAAAAAGCCTCCTCATCCTGGGCGTGTTGCGGCAGGAAAAAGATTAGCAGAGTGGAACAAACGAACAAAATTAATGTTGCAATCACAGAATATAACTCATAATGAAAACATAACACCGCCAACGCCAACAGTGTTGCCACAGCCAGCTGTAAATACACAAGTTGATTCAAGACCTACGACGCCAAGGTCGTCATGGATTATTTGGATTAAAAGAGTTAGCATTTTTGGCGTCATTGCTGTTGGTGGGGTGGTTATTACGTTTATAAAACATATACACAACGCCAGCAAAAACCGAAGCAGTCCAAAAAATCTCAGCCACTAAATACAGAAGCCGAACAAAAAAGCATGCCAGAACTGCCAACAACAAAATCTCATTTTGATCCATTTGATATGCAGTAATATTTCAAGAACTTAATAAATAATTATAAGTGACTTGAATAAGAACTTGATAACGACTTGATGACAACTTGATAAAAACTTAAATAAGAACTTGATTAAAAACTTAAAGTAACTTGATTAAGAACTAGATTAAGAATCTGGGGTAACTTGATTAAGAACTTGGGGCGACTTAATTAAGGACTTGGGGAAACTTAATTAAGGACTTGGGGTGACTTAATTAAGAACTTAATTAAGGACTTGGGGTGACTTAAATTAAGGACTTGGGGTGACTTAATTAAGGACTTGGGGTGACTTAATTAAGGACTTGAGGTGAAAAGTGGAACTGGTAGGACCACTTGTCATTTGATATGTCAGCCACTTGCTTTGTGACTGAACAGGATGTGCCTGAGCGCTGAGCATGTCGGGCTGGCCTGCAACTACTAGTTAAGCGCGATGAAGAACAGAGAAAGAGGCAGCTCACGCTATAGCAAAGAACGTGTTAGCGCATGCCCGCTGTGCGGACAGACCTATCATTTGGTGAATAGTTGACCGACCTTCCCTGACTGACTCAACACTTTAAACATTGCTGTTGTGTGCGCGCTGCTGTGTGTGTGTGTGTAAAATAGTGTAGTAAAAATGTGTAGTCATTTGAAGTACTCCCTTCGTTGGATTAATAAACTAAGAAAGACGACAGAACTCTTTGAAAAATATCCGGAACTCGCAAATCTGACAATTTCTATTACACAAGCCATCGCGTTGACGCCAAAGATACATGCTGCTCTAAAAACCCACGCCGGTGTGGCAGCTGACTGGATGTGAAGAAGGTATGTACATTGTCAACTAACTGACTGTGTTCTGTGTAAACAAAGGCCTCTTGTCTGTGTTAAGTCGTAAACCCCACACACCAACAAACCGACACGCACACTGAAAACGGCGAAGTGGTGGCTTCCCATTCGAGAATGTTCAAGAACATTTGCTGATGCAATAATGTTGCAAGTTGACCTGGCCAAAGCGCGCCGCGAGCCCGGTGAGAGAAGAAACGCAGTAGGCGCGCGAGGCGTGTTTTATTGATTTTTAGGTCAGAACATAGGGAGACACACAGTTTGTAAACAGGACGCTCGGCCTGCTGACTTACTGCGTCGTTATAATTGTGTTGTCTTGGTCTTGCAAAAAGCTGACAGTCCACCGACACTGGTAGTACAGACTGTTTGGGGGAACGCAGACACTATTTATTATAGATGACTGTTCGGCAGAAAGAGACATAGTTAAAAAGAGAAAATCTTGTCGAAACTGGCTTTCAGTGGAAACATGCTGGGTAAGTGTGTGGATTTTATGTCAGAAATATAACTCAGTTTTTAAAAGACTTTAGAGAGCAATTAAAGACTGTAGTTTTATTTCACATGAAAGACAGAGACGCATTTGATGAATGTAATGCGTGAAAATGATTGTTATTGAAGACGATCAAGAAAAACGAAGGATTAAGCAAAAACTAAAGTCTCAAAAGTTTTCTAAATTAGTGTTTAAAAACAGATAATCCTACACATTATGTATGTTTGTAAAGTGTTTACTATTAGAGAACTAGTAAACAGGCATTCTGGGTAAGCCGGCGGAGCAACAGCGAAACCGGCTTCAGCCGGTTGGAGCTGGCGGAGGTGGTGAGCCAGAATGCCTGTTTACTAGTTCTCTTTTTAAAACATATTTAGTGATCTCATTTCTGAAATCTCAGACATCATGATAGAATGCAACTCCCTGTCAGCAATTCTGTTTAATTTCTTCTTAGTTACTTGTACTTTGGTTTTATTGTAACTGGTTGGTACTGAGTGTAGTGATGGGGGGGGGGGGTAAGGGTGGGTGGGAGCGTGCGTGCGCGCGCGCGTACGCGGGCGTGTGAGTGTGTGTGTGTGTGTGTGTGTGTGTGTGTGTGTGTGTGTGTGTGTGTGTGTGTGTGCGTGTGTGTGTGTGTTGGTGTGTGTGTGTGTGTGGTGTGCGTGGTGTGTGTGTGTGTGTGTTGTGTGTGTGTGTGTGTGTGTGTGTGTGTCGTCTGTCTGTCTGTCCGTCTGCCTGTCTGTCTGTGTGTAATTTCATGAAACATCTGGAAAAAAAGAATAAATGCCAATATGGATGCAGCCTTCCTTAATGCCTGCTTTCGTGATATTACACAATCTTATTCAAAATCGAAAAACATAATAACTGGAATTGAGTTCGAAGGCGTTTGACATTTGAAACTAACTGGGCTGTCTTACGATCCATTATTATTTTCGGAGAAAGAGGAGGCAGCCAGAGAGGAATCGGCGTCGGAGAGTGGCAGGAAGTTCCATGCGGACGAGGGGACGAAACCATCTATCTGGCTGCTGACAGCAAATGCTGGCCTGCAATATTTCTCTCTGTCGCACAATGGCGGAGTGTCAGTGTAAAGGAATGAGAAAAAAGTCTCTTTTACCGATGGAAAACTTCCATCTGTCTGTTTCACTTGTACTGTGTGATTCTGTACCCAGCTGTAAAAGCGAGACACGATATTGTACTGTCGTCAGGACTGTCTAGACAAAGATCGATCGTATGAAGTTTCACAGCTGCCTCTTTGAACAATGTTAGTCTGTGCACTGAGAGACAACATCATCTATATCCCCCCCCCCCACACACAACACCACACACACACACCACACACCACACACATACAGAGAGAGAGAGGGAGAGAGAGAAGAGAGAGAGAGAGAGAGAGAGAGAGAGAGAGAGAGAGAAAGGGAACAATAGCAATAACGATAATGATAGTTTATTCAAGAAAAGGTCGCAGCGGCATTTCAATGGAGTGAGTAATAACAAGCCTATCTAAACAAGATAAATTATTCATCGCTAAAGATGTAAACATCCACAAGATATGTATATTTTACATTCGTCAAATCACTACTCCTTTTGAATGACTTCTACAGATACAAATCACGAGTGTCGTAACATTCTCGTTTCTTGATGAGGGAAAAAAAAACAAACAGACTTACTTGAAAAAAACATGCAGGAGAGAGAGGAGAGAGAGAGAGAGAGAGAGAGAGAGAGAGGAGAGACAGACAGACAGGACAGACAGAGAGAGAGAGAGAGAGAGAGAGAGAGAGAGAGAGAGGAGAGAGAGAGAGATAAACATAATCTCGTTCTCTCCCCTTTTCTCCCCAGCGTCCAATTTTCCTATAGGGGTCTCAACAGCAGATCTTTGGGCCTCGTCTTTGTCCACTTTGGGCTCCCTACAACCATGTTCACATCAACAATGAACCTCCCTACGTTTCTTTCCACAAACCACCAACCACACTTCTTTTTAAACATAACAGCCTACCAAACAACCCTTTCCTACCAAATAGACATCGAAAACTTCTTGCGGCTTCTGAGGTTATTATCACACAGTTATTTTCATGTACAAAGTTACGGCCACACCGTCCACACGTATCCAAACCAAACGAGCCTAACAAGAGCATCAGCAGGGTGCCTTACAGCAATTCCGGCTGAAAAACCACAAAACTTCTACTCTTCAACTATGCATGTTCAGATTTGTTTAGATTTCAGTCTGCAAGTCGCCTCACTTTCGCAACATAACTTTGATTCATACTGACTGCTACTCGTCCTTGTCTTTTATTTTTGTTTATTATTTATTTCGCATTCCGTCATCAGTTTTAGGTGCTCATTCTTCATCCATACCTTTTAAAGAAGTGAGGAAGCCCCATGGTGCATTCCAGTCATGTGGCCACCACAATGAAACGTGTTCTTTTAGAGTGTTGGGACTTACATGATGTGAGCCACAAACATTTTACAGCACATTCCATGAAAAAAAATTGTTCAGAGATGTTCCGCCTGACGCGATCTTTGAGTTCTTGAAAGAGATTAATATGTTTCACTAGATCTCAGATTTTACAGTGGAAAGTTTTTTTTTTTGTTTTTTTTTTTAACAAACTTTCGGATGGATGTTTAGAAGATGTATTTTAAAGAATTGTGTGAAATGAATGACTTGTGAGTCGATTTTAACGTGGTGCCAGCCCTGATACGGCCCTTTGTGGTCGGCTGGGCTATAAGCAACATTATCTTCTCTAATCTTCATTTTCGTTGTCCTGAGAATTGTTTATCTTGCCTGAAGAAGACATAAGAGGTCGAAACGCGTGAGGTTTTGTCTAGTGATTCTTTTGTTCATTGTTTGGCGGAATTAGTACATATACTTTTATTTTAAAGATTCCCTGCTGTTTAAGTGAGTTGTCATGGGCGTCGTCTACTGAACAACTTTCAACAGACCTAACCATAGGTACTATACTTGACAACTCCGTCGCCGAGTTGGATAATTTGTCTGTCCTTGACTATTAAAGAAAGGTTCGAACTCCGGAAACCCTCCCCCCCCCCCCCCCC
>CM065729.1:28260982-28269711 GCA_033310375.1 Conus canariensis | reverse complement strand
TTTAAATTCTTTTCCGTCATCGACTTGAATCATGCGAGGATAAGTTAACGGGCCTCGTTGATATATCAGTTGTATAGCGACGGCAACAGCAGAAGCACTCTTTTGTGTTAATGGTTCAGCATCTTTGTATCTTGAAGCTATATCAATGACTGTAAGTGCGTACTTAAATCTTTTTCGTCTAATCGTATCATGGGGTAAATATAAAAGATCCATTTGATGGGTGTCGTTTGGAGTTATATTCACAAAGTGTGGTCTTTGTATTTGTTTAGGCGCAGGTAAATAAATTTGCCAAATCGCTTGTTTAGATAACCATTCTTTTGCTGTTTGTTCACTGACTCCAGCTGCTTGGCTTAGCTTTTTAATTGCTGTTATTCCCTTCCAATATCCTTTTGGCGAATAATAGATCTTGTTCATTTTTATTCAGCCAATATTATGCGCAACAAAATACACAACGGTCATGCCAAAAGCAATAAACAATATTTCTTGCATCTTTTGTTTTTCTGATGGTTGATAGTAATCGCTGAATTTTGGTGGAGGCAATGTCTCGATTGGCTTGCCTGTTACAAGATAATATTCTTTTATTGCTTGATCAACATCTTTAAATGTGTAAGCTGCATGCCCCTGTTTTTTCAGTTCATCGTTAATAAAATCTAACTGCTCAATTCTCTGCTTTTCATACGCAGCTTGTGCTGCGGCTAGTTGCTCCATAGCTTTGTTATGTCTTTTTCTCTCGCCGTCATCCCGTAGTTTACTAAACGCGTAATTACTTCCGCTAAAAGCAAGCGCATTCACCACAGCGCCGCCTATCATCATCACGAGTGAAGCCATTTTTATAAATGTATTTTTTAATTTTACATATTAATACTGTCTGGAATTATTCCTTGCTTAACTAGAAAATCTTTCGTAGCAAATGAAGCTGTAATAACAGCAATCAGCTTTGCTGAGTCTTCAAAGCCTAGTTTGCCAAGATCTGCTGGTTTTATTTTTAACAGGCTTTTACCAAGCATTGTGTATCCTACACTTAGGCCTCCAATAACAGCAGAATGGTATACGAGGTTAGTAATAGTTTTTCGGTGCTCATTTTTAAAAAATAAAATAATATTTATTTATTAATAAAACATGAACTGCGATGATCTACTAAACGTTCCTGAACTTATGATTACAAATGATCAAGTTGATGACCAAGCTATTATGCCTAAAAAGGAAAGGCTGTATTCTTTGGCGGCGTGTGGAAAAACAAAACAGTACCTTGGAAATGAATTCAGCATAGAACAGATACAACAGATGTCCCCACAAGACATTGTAAAGTATCACAATAGGTATGAAGCGCAACTGGGGTCAAGAATGGTAAAAAGTGTTGGGCAAACGGCTCTTAGTTTGTACACTAAACTAGTTAGTAGATTTGCTCCCATTGATTCTGAACAAGATTTTATGTATGATTTAACACAGGATCCCGTTTTAACAAAGTCATTAGAGTCTCTAGGATGTGATCTGTATTACAGATTTGGAACATTGTTATCGCCATTAATCATGGGATTAATTACTTTTAATCATATAGATTTTGTTTCCCTTCAAAATGACCGAGCCAGAAAATCAGCAGAAAACATTGATGGAGAAAGTGACCAGTAAAAAGCCTCCTCATCCTGGGCGTGTTGCGGCAGGAAAAAGATTAGCAGAGTGGAACAAACGAACAAAATTAATGTTGCAATCACAGAATATAACTCATAATGAAAACATAACACCGCCAACGCCAACAGTGTTGCCACAGCCAGCTGTAAATACACAAGTTGATTCAAGACCTACGACGCCAAGGTCGTCATGGATTATTTGGATTAAAAGAGTTAGCATTTTTGGCGTCATTGCTGTTGGTGGGGGTGGTTATTACGTTTATAAAACATATACACAACGCCAGCAAAAACCGAAGCAGTCCAAAAAATCTCAGCCACTAAATACAGAAGCCGAACAAAAAAGCATGCCAGAACTGCCAACAACAAAATCTCATTTTGATCCATTTGATATGCAGTAATATTTCAAGAACTTAATAAATAATTATAAGTGACTTGAATAAGAACTTGATAACGACTTGATGACAACTTGATAAAAACTTAAATAAGAACTTGATTAAAAACTTAAAGTAACTTGATTAAGAACTAGATTAAGAATCTGGGGTAACTTGATTAAGAACTTGGGGCGACTTAATTAAGGACTTGGGGAAACTTAATTAAGGACTTGGGGTGACTTAATTAAGAACTTAATTAAGGACTTGGGGTGACTTAATTAAGGACTTGGGGTGACTTAATTAAGGACTTGGGGTGACTTAATTAAGGACTTGAGGTGAAAAGTGGAACTGGTAGGACCACTTGTCATTTGATATGTCAGCCACTTGCTTTGTGACTGAACAGGATGTGCCTGAGCGCTGAGCAGTGTCGGGCTGGCCTGCAACTACTAGTTAAGCGCGATGAAGAACAGAGAAAGAGGCAGCTCACGCTATAGCAAAGAACGTGTTAGCGCATGCCCGCTGTGCGGACAGACCTATCATTTGGTGAATAGTTGACCGACCTTCCCTGACTGACTCAACACTTTAAACATTGCTGTTGTGTGCGCGCTGCTGTGTGTGTGTGTGTAAAATAGTGTAGTAAAAATGTGTAGTCATTTGAAGTACTCCCTTCGTTGGATTAATAAACTAAGAAAGACGACAGAACTCTTTGAAAAATATCCGGAACTCGCAAATCTGACAATTTCTATTACACAAGCCATCGCGTTGACGCCAAAGATACATGCTGCTCTAAAAACCCACGCCGGTGTGGCAGCTGACTGGATGTGAAGAAGGTATGTACATTGTCAACTAACTGACTGTGTTCTGTGTAAACAAAGGCCTCTTGTCTGTGTTAAGTCGTAAACCCCACACACCAACAAACCGACACGCACACTGAAAACGGCGAAGTGGTGGCTTCCCATTCGAGAATGTTCAAGAACATTTGCTGATGCAATAATGTTGCAAGTTGACCTGGCCAAAGCGCGCCGCGAGCCCGGTGAGAGAAGAAACGCAGTAGGCGCGCGAGGCGTGTTTTATTGATTTTTAGGTCAGAACATAGGGAGACACACAGTTTGTAAACAGGACGCTCGGCCTGCTGACTTACTGCGTCGTTATAATTGTGTTGTCTTGGTCTTGCAAAAAGCTGACAGTCAACCGACTGGTAGTACAGACTGTTTGGGGGAACGCAGACACTATTTATTATAGATGACTGTTCGGCAGAAAGAGACATAGTTAAAAAGAGAAAATCTTTGTCGAAACTGGCTTTCAGTGGAAGACATGCTGGGATAAGTGTGTGGATTTTATGTCAGAAATATAACTCAGTTTTAAAAGACTTTAGAGAGCAATTAAAGACTGTAGTTTTATTTCACATGAAAGACAGAGACGCATTTGATGAATGTATGCGTGAAAATGATGTTATTGAAGACGATCAAGAAAAACGAAGGATTAAGCAAAAACTAAAGTCTCAAAAGTTTTCTAAATTAGTGTTAAAAACAGATAATCCTACACATTATGTATGTTTGTAAAGTGTTTACTATTAGAGAACTAGTAAACAGGCATTCTGGGTAAGCCGGCGGAGCAACAGCGAAACCGGCTTCAGCCGGTTGGAGCTGGCGGAGGTGGGTGAGCCAGAATGCCTGTTTACTAGTTCTCTTTTTAAACATATTTAGTGATCTCATTTCTGAAATCTCAGACATCATGATAGAATGCAACTCCCTGTCAGCAATTCTGTTTAATTTCTTCTTATGTTACTTGTACTTTGGTTTTATTGTAACTGTTGGTACTGAGTGTAGTGATGGGGGGGGGGGGTAAGGGTGGGTGGGAGCGTGCGTGCGCGCGCGCGTACGCGGGCGTGTGAGTGTGTGTGTGTGTGTGTGTGTGTGTGTGTGTGTGTGTGTGTGTGTGTGTGTGTGTGCGTGTGTGTGTGTGTGTGTGTGTGTGTGTGTGTGTGTGCGTGCGTGTGTGTGTGTGTGTGTGTGTGTGTGTGTGTGTGTGTGTGTGTGTCTGTCTGTCTGTCTGTCCGTCTGCCTGTCTGTCTGTGTGTAATTTCATGAAACATCTGGAAAAAAAGAATAAATGCCAATATGGATGCAGCCTTCCTTAATGCCTGGCTTTCGTGATATTACAATCTTATTCAAAATCGAAAAACATAATAACTGGAATTGAGTTCGAAGGCGTTTGACATTTGAAACTAACTGGGCTGTCTTACGATCCATTATTATTTTCGGAGAAAGAGGAGGCAGCCAGAGAGGAATCGGCGTCGGAGAGTGGCAGGAAGTTCCATGCGGACGAGGGGACGAAACCATCTATCTGGCTGCTGACAGCAAATGCTGGCCTGCAATATTTCTCTCTGTCGCACAATGGCGGAGTGTCAGTGTAAAGGAATGAGAAAAAAGTCTCTTTTACCGATGGAAAACTTCCATCTGTCTGTTTCACTTGTACTGTGTGATTCTGTACCCAGCTGTAAAAGCGAGACACGATATTGTACTGTCGTCAGGACTGTCTAGACAAAGATCGATCGTATGAAGTTTCACAGCTGCCTCTTTGAACAATGTTAGTCTGTGCACTGAGAGACAACATCATCTATATCCCCCCCCCCACACACACACACACACACACACACACACACACACACACATACAGAGAGAGAGAGAGAGAGAGAGAGAGAGAGAGAGAGAGAGAGAGAGAGAGAGAGAGAGAGAGAAGGGAACAATAGCAATAACGATAATGATAGTTTATTCAAGAAAAGGTCGCAGCGGCATTTCAATGGAGTGAGTAATAACAAGCCTATCTAAACAAGATAATTATTCATCGCTAAAGATGTAAACATCCACAAGATATGTATATTTACATTCGTCAAATCACTACTCCTTTTGAATGACTTCTACAGATACAAATCACGAGTGTCGTAACATTCTCGTTTCTTGATGAGAAAAAAAAAAACAAACAGACTTACTTGAACACATGCAGGAGAGAGAGAGAGAGAGAGAGAGAGAGAGAGAGAGAGAGAGAGAGACAGACAGACAGACAGACAGAGAGAGAGAGAGAGAGAGAGAGAGAGAGAGAGAGAGAGAGAGAGAGAGATTAACATAATCTCGTTCTCTCCCTTTTCTCCCCAGCGTCCATTTCCTATAGGGGTCTCAACAGCAGATCTTTGGGCCTCGTCTTTGTCCACTTTGGGCCTCCCTACAACCATGTTCACATCAACAATGAACCTCCCTACGTTCTTCCACAAACCACCAACCACACTTCTTTTTAAACATAACAGCCTACCAAACAACCCTTTCCTACCAAATAGACATCGAAAACTTCTTGCGGCTTCTGAGGTTATTATCACACAGTTATTTTCATGTACAAAGTTACGGCCACACCGTCCACACGTATCCAAACCAAACGAGCCTAACAAGAGCATCAGCAGGGTGCCTTACAGCAATTCCGGCTGAAAAACCACAAAACTTCTACTCTTCAACTATGCATGTTCAGATTTGTTTAGATTTCAGTCTGCAGTCGCCTCACTTTCGCAACTAACTTTGATTCATACTGACTGCTACTCGTCCTTGTCTTTTATTTTTGTTTATTATTTATTTCGCTTTCCGTCATCAGTTTTAGGTGCTCATTCTTCATCCATACCTTTTAAAGAGTGAGGAAGCCCCATGGTGCATTCCATGTCATGTGCCACTCACAATGAAACGTGTTCTTTTAGAGTGTTGGGACTTACATGATGTGAGACACAAACATTTTACAGCACATTCCATGAAAACATTGTTCAGAGATGTTCCGCCTGACGCGATCTTTGAGTTCTTGAAAGAGATTAATATGTTTCACTAGATCTCAGATTTTACAGTGGAAAGTTTTTTTTTTTGTTTGTTTTTTTTAACAAACTTTCGGATGGATGTTTAGAAGATGTATTTTAAAGAATTGTGTGAATGAATGACTTGTGAGTCGATTTTAACGTGGTGCCAGCCCTGATACGGCCCTTTGTGGTCGGCTGGGCTATAAGCAACATTATCTTCTCTAATCTTCATTTTCGTTGTCCTGAGAATTGTTTATCTTGCCTGAAGAAGACATAAGAGGTCGAAACGCGTGATGTTTTGTCTAGTGATTCTTTTGTTCATGTTTGGCGGAATTAGTACATATACTTTTATTTTAAAGATTCCCTGCTGTTTAAGTGAGTTGTCATGGGCTCGTCTACTGAACAACTTTCAACAGACCTAACCATAGGTACTATACTTGACACTCCGTCGTCCGAGTTGGATAATTTGTCTGTCCTTGACTATTAAAGAAAGGTTCGAACTCCGGAAACCCTCCCCCCCCCCCCCCCCCAGACACCTTCTACGATTAGTGTCACCTGCCAATAATTAGCCCGCCAACTCCGACCTCCTTCACACACTTCGATAAATTGTGCTAGTTGAGGGCCCTAGTTCTAACTGGCCAGTTATCTTCTTCTTTATTAAACTCAAACTGTTGTTTAAAGCGTTCCATGCCCTATATGGGAGGTTTGGCTCCCTTGACAGTAAGTAAGACACACACATATGCATTTATATAATACAAGAATCCAATCGCAGAACCCAATGCGATGGCTGGATTTTGATTTCTTTATTGTTGTTGTTGTTGTTGTTGTTGTTGTTGTTTTCTTCCTGCAAAGCATGCCATGCGAACAGACAAAATCGAAATTTCTTAAGATCATAAACTAGATGTTAGAGAGAGAGAGAGAGAGAGAGAGAGAGAGACACACACACACACACACACACACACACACACACACACACACACACACATATATATATATATATATATATATATATAATGTTCTTTTGCTTCTTAGCTGGGACTTTTGATGTTTTTTTTTGTTGTTGTTTTTTTTAAATTCAACAAACATACTACGTTTATAGCACACCAGCCTTTTTCTGGGATAGCATTTTGCTTAAAACCTAAAAGGCAGAGGTGTCAAGTTAGGACTTTCCGAGGTCACTGAGGAGAAACAATCAGGTTTCGAAATATCGGTATCTGACCAGGAGTTATGATATGCTAGTGAGTTTCCTCTTCTTTTGGAGATTGTCTCCCCCTAGGAGACTATAAGCTTGCTGAAGGCCCATTTTGAAAAGTATTTATTATTCCCCATTCACCCAATCAAGCACATACCGTTAGTTAGGCAGAATTATCTACCACTGCTACCACTTCAATATTTCTTGCAGTCATTGCAATACCAATATCTACACACACACACACACACACACACACACACACACACACACACACACACACACACACACACACATATATATATATATATATATATATATATATATATATACGAACAATATAAAAATGTCCTTTAAATATCTGAAAAAGCTCAACCGTCTAGGGAGCAACATCTCTTCATTGAGTTAAGCGACAGGGTAGAAGCAACAGCAACAAAAGAAGCCTTCATAACACTCAAAGACCACAAGCCTAACTTCCAAAACAACCCAACATGCAGACTAATAAACCCATCTAAATCCGAACTGGGCAAAATAAGCAAGAGAATTTTGGAAAAGGTTCTAGAAAATGTAAAATCAAACACCGAATACAACCTTTGGAAAAACAGCTATGAAGTCATACAATGGTTTAAGAAACTCAACAAACAGAGAAGCACAGTGTTTATTACATTTGACATAGTGGACTTCTACCCATCCATAGATGAAGAACTACTCACCAAAGGTTTTAAATTTGCCAGCAAACACACAAAAGTAACAGAGTCAGAAATGGAGATTATTTTCCACACCAAGAAAACCCTACTCCACAGCAGAAATGAAACTTGGATTAAAAAAAACGAGCACAAACTCTACATTTGATGTGACCATGGGATCGTATGATGGCGCCGAAACATGCGAACTAGTCGGACTATTCATGCTATCCAACATCCAAAAACAACTTGGGAAACAGGTCGGTTTGTACAGAGATGACGGCCTCGCCGCATTAAACAATAATCCAAGAACTATTGAAAACAAGAAAAAAGAATTATGTACAATCTTCAAAAACCACAACTTAAAAATTACAATAGAAGCAAATAAAAAAGTAGTGAATTACCTAGACATAACGTTAGACCTCATTGACCATGCGTACAAACCATACAAAAAAACCCAATGACATACCAATCTACGTAAATACCAATAGTAACCACCCACCATCTATACTAAAAACAATACCCAATGGTATAAACAAGAGACTATCCAACCTGTCATGCAATGAAAAAGTATTCAATGATGCAACAACAGAATACCAAGAAGCATTACAAAAAAAGTGGTTATGATTACAAACTACAATACAGCCCAGACAATAACACGAACAGAAATACGAAAAACAGGAAAGGAAGATCATATGGTACAATCCCCCATACGATGGAAAAGTAAAAACAAACGTAGAAAAAGAATTCTTTAAAATCTGGACAACATCATTCCCAAAAGAACACAAACTGTTCAAAATATTCAACAAAAACACCATTAAGCTATCATACTCATGTATGCCCAACCTTAAAAACATAATTGACTCATCTAACAAAATGAAAAGCAACACAACAAAGAAGGGTGCTGAAAGGACATCTTGCAACTGCACTAAAAAAGAACAGTGCCCCCTAAGCAACAAATGCCTTTACAACAACATTGTATACCAAGCTACGGTAACATCAGAAAATGAAAAAGAAACATATATAGGG
>CM065729.1:28243482-28245982 GCA_033310375.1 Conus canariensis | reverse complement strand
TCCAATTATGGATCCCAATGCGTCATCAGCTGAACAGCTTTTAGTTTCTGTCTTTAAGGTATTATATATCATAGTCAAAGGCGGTGTTCATGATGATCCCAGTATTGCTCATTTCAGCACTGATTTCCACTTCATATCTTTTTGATGTTTGATCTGTCTTTGAAGAAACGTGGCGAGTTATCGCTCACTGTCCCTCAGAGCATTGACAGCATGTGGTAACCGAAGGTTCCTGATGGTCTTCCTTCAGTCATGGCTGTGCCGTACATGATCACCAAGGGCATCAGGCAATCCGTGCGCAGAACAATGGTACAAAAGTGTGGGAGACAAAATGTAGCCCTTATGAATACATATATATATATATATATAGAGAGAGAGAGAGAGAGAGAGAGAGAGAGAGAGAGAGAGAGTTTTACCCCCCCCCCCCCCCCCCACACACACACACACACATGCGCGCGCACAGAGAGGATCATATAATATAACTGTCGTCTTATATATCATTTTCCTGAATACACACATTGTGTTTGTTTTGGAGTATTATCAGCATACTTTAGCACAGAAAAAGCACGCACGCACGCACGCTAGGACGCACACACGCAAGCACGCATGCATGCACACACGCACGCGCGCACACACACACACACACACACACACACACACACACACACACACACACACACACACACACACACCCGACGAAATGAAATTATAACCCTGACAGGATTCTTTTCTTTTTTAAGGGGGGGGGGGGGGGGGATGAACTGTAATCAATTGTAACTGGATCCAAATTAGATTGTTCGTTGGCTCCAGCATTTATTCAATGCAATAAAATGCTGTCTACCAGTTTTTCCTATTAGATGGGAGAGGTTTTCGATGTTCATGTGTTAAAATGTTGTTTACAATATGCATTATTCCCGAAACTTAGTAGAAACCTGGAGTCTGAATCACTAGCGTCGATTTATGGATTGTGTCAATTTACAACGGCAACGTGGGTACAGTGTAGTTTGATTGGTTTCGCTATTTTCCCTTTTTTATGTTCTATGTGCTGAAATGTTTGTTTGCTGGATGCTTGGTTGTTGTTGTTGTTGTTTTTGTTTGCTCGGTTTCCATCGCTGTTGTTTTCATTTTGTGCGTAAATATGCGTTCTATAGCGCTAATTATTCGCTGATTGTTCGTTTGGGTCTTTGTGGATTGTGTGTTTGTTTGTTGTTGTTTTTTCCGTTTCTCAACTTTTGGATGCTTTTTTTCTTGTTTCTCTATCTCTAGATCAAAGTGATATATTAGAACTAAAATTGAACAATGGTCTCTAAAGTCGAGGAGAGAGAGAGAGAGAGAGAGAGGGGAGAGAGAGAGAGAGAGAGAGAGAGAGAGAGAGAGAGAGAGAGAGAAGAGAGAGAGAGAAACTGACAGACAGACGGACACATGGCCAGAGAGACAGACACGAAGACACAGCCACAGATACAGAGAGAAAGACAGAGACAGAAAGAGAAGCAAACGCACTGTGATGGGCCTGGAGAATCTGTCATTTCCATTACTAATGGACGATCTCGGGAAATTTGCAAGGGGGATAATCAGAGTGGGAACTCGCTTTCAGAGAAAGTGACCCCGCTGTTTTCATGGGACACATACGGCTGGGAAAGCACGCCCAAAGCAGTTTGTCCATCAGTCAGCTGAACACTTGAACAGCAGTGAGGAACGCGGACAGTCGATATCCTGATCGTGATTTCTCGTGCGCTTCAAATGACATCTTTGACGCTCTAGATCTGTTTCTTTTGATCCACCAACCGAGAAAGTGTCACTAGATTTACAATGGAAAGACTGACGCGATCTCTCTCTCTCTCTCTCTCTCTCTCTCTCTCTCTCTCTCTCTCTCTCTCTCTCTCTCTCTCTCTCTGCTTTTCTAAAGGGACATCGCGCCGTCTTGCCAAATGCGCGGTGCAACTTTGTGACAATCAACTTTGTTTAATTTGTTCTCTCTCTCTCTCTCTCTCTCTCTCTCTCTCTCTCTCTCTCTCTCTCTCTCTCACACACACACACACACACACACACACACACACACACACACACACACGCGCGTACGCACGCACGCACGCACGCACGCACGCACGCACGCACGCACGCACCACACACACACACACACACACACACACACACACACACCTCAGCCTTCCCCTCTGCTTTTTTTTTAAATTAACGTCGCGCCGACATGCTCAATGAATTGTGCAGCTTAATAACAATCAAATTTACTCTCTCTCTCTCTCTCTCTCTCTCTCTCTCTCTCTCTCTCTCTCTCTCTCTCTCTCTCTCTCTCTCTCTCTCTCTCTCAACAGAGTGGCAGGATTTCCTATGTGGAAGGAAAGTCGCAGTTGTTACAAGTGACTTTTCCTTACATACACAATTTGCAGGGTGAAGGAGGAGTAGGAAAGGACACGGATGTCGGACTGGGGTGGGAGGAGGGTGATGGTGAGGGGGTGGTGAGAAGAGAGGGGCGGACGTCTTGGTT
>CM065729.1:28233482-28238482 GCA_033310375.1 Conus canariensis | reverse complement strand
TTAGTCTATCTTTGAATTCAGACATAAAAACGGTTTCGTTTCCGACTGCCTGGCTCAACCACACTATCCCAAACCCATTCTCTGTCAGCACTTTCTTAACCTTAGCGGCCCAGTTAACATTTCCTAACTCACATTGTTGCAGCATCATGTCATAGGCTTGCCTGCTCATTCTAGCTACTGGTAATCGTATTACTTTACACCAGTATCTGACACACTTAACAATACATCTGATGTACAAAGGGTACCTTCCTGTTTCACCGTAAGCTATTTTATTGGACGAATGAATCGGAATATTCAGAAACCGTTTGATTGCATAAGTGTGCACTCTTTCTATTTTTAGATTTTCTTCAAGTCCCCATATTTCAGCACCATATGTAAGAATCGGTTCAATCTGGGTATCAAATAGCTTCCAAAATATGTGCAGATCAGTAGTATTTAATTTCTTCAACGTTTTCAAAATTTCTATCACTCCTTTTTTGCCTTTTCTGCTTGTTTCACACCAACCTAAATTCCAACTTAGTTTTGTTGTAAAAAACATTCCTAAATATTTGTACGAATTGGTTACTTTAACCTCAGAATTACCATACCACCAAACTTCATTCTTAGCTAAATATCCGCCTTTCCGAAACACTATAATATTGGTTTTATCAAGGTTTACTGTCAACTGTAGTTTATCAGCTTCCCGTTTCAAAACATTCAATTGCTTTTGCAATCATATTGCTGTACTAGACAACAGAATTACATCATCAGCAAACAGCATCATAAAAATCTCCACAGCACCTGGAATAATCTGAATACCATGTTTACCATTTCTTGAGAGTTCTAAAGCAAGCTCATTGATAAAAAGAAAACAACTGTGGGCTTAAAAGGCAGCCTTGTTTGACTCCACGTGGGCAATTGAAAAAATCAGAATAAACACACTTCTCACGCACACATGCCAAGACAGGGTCGTACATTCCACGTAATGCCATATATAACTTTCCGTTGACTCCGTTTTTTCTAAGAACATTCCATAAGATATTTCTGTTTACAGAATCAAAGGCTTTTCTGAAATCAACAAAAGCGACATACAATTTTGTATTTTTAAGCATGCATTTTTGTACAAGGGCGAACAACGTAAATATATGATCAGTTGTACTGTACCCAGATCTAAATCCTGCCTGCTCCTCCACGATTTTCTCTTCCCAGTCTGCCCAACGTTTTAATCTCACATTTAAAATGTGTGTGTAAACTTTGCTGACAACACTTGTCAGTGCTACACCTCGGTAGTTGTCAGGAGTGTTTACATCTCCCTTTTTGTGGATAGGAACGATGATTGATTTAGCCCATTCAACCGGAAATGACCCGCTCCGAAACAAGTTATTGAATATCAATACTAGAACATCAATTACTAAATTATTAGAACTCTTTAGCATTTCCCCTACAATTGTATCTGGCCCTGCACTCTTCCCACCCTTCAAATGTTTTATGCCGTCAATCACTTCTTGTCTAGTAATCGGTTCATTGAATAAAGGTTCGTATGTTTCCGTCATTTCTGTTTCTAATTCTTGTCTTTGTACTCCATTACCCTCCGCTGCGTTACTAAAATGGTTAAAGACATTAAAGAAATGATTATACCATTGCTGAGATGTAATATCATTATTTATCGTTGTCTTTCTGTTCACCTGTCTTACTGCCGACCAGAAACGTTTTGGATCATTGGCTGACTCTTTTAATCTTTGTAATCTGATCTCATCAAATTCTTCCTTTTTCTTTTTCCTCAGATTACTGTATTGTACTCTTTCTTTGACGTACTCATCTTTACGCTCTGTCGTATGTGGCTCGGTTTTCGCTCTCCTGTATCTCTGAAGCAGATTTTTTACCAGACGTTGTTTTTGTCGACATTCTCTGTCAAACCAGTCATCATACTTTTTCCTTACATTATAGACCTTTCTCACCATGCACGCTGCGGCACCACACAAAGCATTCACAAAAAGTTCAATACATAAATCAATATTATGACAATTTTGAGTAATTCTTTCCATAATGTTTCTAAAATCATTTGATTCTAATTCATTTTTAAACAAGTGTTCATTTTCATCAATCCATACAATCTTTTCTTCATTACTCTGCAGTGCTGACTTGTCTTTTTTGGTTTCGTTAAACCCATTCTTTAATTTCATTTCTACAGGCAAGTGCCAAGAAAACAGTCTGTCCCCAACTTTCATATTGCAAGATCCCTTCAACTCAGAAGAGACCAAAAAATAATCAATCACACTACACCCATGTGGGGAAATAAAAGTGAATTCCCCTTCTTTGTCATCAACACAACAACCATTCAATATAAACAGATCAAACAAATAACACAAATCTAACAATGATTTCCCAAAACTATTAATCGACTGGTCTTTTGAACAACGACTTTTATGAAATTCTAAATCATCGTCATCATCATCATCATCATCATCATTATCATCATCATCATTTTCATCGCTCCACATCGGGTTAAGTGCCTGATAAATAAGCATGTTTTCCTGCCTTGATTGTTTGCATCCCGTTCTGGCATTGAGGTCTCCACATATCATGAGACAAACATCGTCATCACGTAATAGCTCTGACAGAGCTTCTTCAAGAGCAACAACTCCGTCCTTTACCTGCATATAGTTGTATGCTGGACCTCCTTCTGGCACCACATAGCAACCCACGTAAACAACATCTTTTCCAATGTTGAACAATCTACTATCCATCTTTAGTACAATAACATTACTGCAGTCGACCTTAATTTGTTTTACAAATGGTTCCAAATGTTTCTTAACCATCACTAACACTCCTCCAGAGTTTCTCCCATGCACTGTAAATTTTTTAGCTGGAGCAAAAAATGTTGTAAACTCTTGGAAAAATGGATTTATAATCAAAGCTCGCACCAACAAAGGTTTCTGTCAGACAAACAACATCAAAGGAATTATATAATTCATAAAAGAATATTCATGCAATTTGTTTAATAGATTTTCAACATTGTAATTCAAAAAAAGTCAATTCCGAAGCTTGATGGTTCGCCGAGAGAGAGAGAGAGAGAGAGAGAGAGAGAGAGAGAGAGAGAGAGAGAGAGAGAGAGAGAGAGAGAAGAGAGAGAGATCCTTATACTTCTACTAAATGATTACATTACCTTTCAAAAGGTTTAACAATGAAAATAATTCACCGTTTTGAATATGGCTATTTCAGTCCTGCCATATACAATGTTTTATTCGTTAATCGAAATAAGCCAAGAAAGAATTGGCACAGCAAACCTTTTTTTTTCTACACAGCGCAAGCAAGAAACCCTAAATACATAAACATGTACGTAAGCTTAATACCCAAGTAGTTTTCCATCCCATATCCAGGTCAAACAATGTCTTGCAAGCTTTGGTGGATAGTCTGTGTTCCACCATACCTACCAGTTTTAAGTCGGTATCTTACTCGTTTTACAGACAAATTCATACAGACAGGGAAATTTTCCAAGCTAGTACGAATTTAAAATCTCTCTCTCTCTCTCTCTCTCTCTCTCTCTCTCTCTCTCTCTCTCTCTCTCTCTCTCTCTCTCTCTCACACACACACACACACACACACACACACACACACACACACACAGAGAGAGACAGAGACAGAGAGACAGACAGACAGAGACAGAGAGACAGAGAGATGTATACGCAGGCCAGTAGACAGCGAAAGCGCGCACGCTTTTAAATAATGCATGGATGTTTGAAGATATAATTAACCAGAAAAGGAAAAGTGTTGAACCAGACATGTTATTTGCTTTTGGTAATTGAACTAGCAATATTGTGCTACCAACCCAGGTACCTGTTGTTTTCTCTGTTGTTGTTTTTTTTTAAATGGGTAATAAAAAAATATTAATGTACATGACATTATCTCTAGTTATATTCTTGTCTTCGTTTCCTAGCTATGTTTATGTTCAGTGGGACATCCATGTTTGAACTGTGTGTTGTTTACAGTTGGTTTTTGTTTTCTCTTAGTTTTCTCTAAAGGTCGTAGAATAGATAAATGAATAAATAAATAAACGAACAATACATAACAAATAAATAATTAATAAACAAATGAATAAATAAATGAATAAACAGAAAAATGAATATTTTTTTTCTCGCCTACGAAAGGGACAGTTGTCTTCTGATAACTTTGTTTTGTTTTTAATTGTTGCATCATTCACCCAGAATGTAAGCTTAGCAAAATCAGCCCTAAATTCAATATCGCTAACCAATTAGAGACTGTTCTGGTTTAAAACAATGCGAAAGAAAATATGATGGTATGGTTTAAAAACGTTCGCTGAAATTTAATTTGCTTACCCATTTTTTTTTGTTTTTTTGTTGTTCTTTTTTGCTTTCTTTTTGTAATGATAAGTTTATTGCCTGAATTTATTTGGAAAGCCCTTTACCTTTTGATCTCATGCTTCTAGCCAAACTGTCGAAAAAAAAGTGTATTGATTCCAACAGTTTGTGATGCACGTGACACAGATGAAATGTTGACTCTGCCACCAAAATTATAGGCATTTCTATTTGGACATACTTTTATTTCGGAATCGATACTTTTAAAACAAAGCAAAACAAAACAAAGCAAAACAAATAAACAAACAAAACAAAAAACATAACGCTTTGCTCTTGGTGTGCTGTTATTATGCAAACCATAATGACTCATTTCGCCATAAGCTATAGCGTTGGTAGTTTTGAAAATTACTTTCTAATACCTATTTTTATTCAGTCTTACTGATTCTGCTGTCTTGTACAACATTTACCCCAAACCTCGGATGCAAAGGTTTTCTTGCATGTCAAATATCTGGGAAAATATAAAAATATCTAAAGTTCCTAAACTTGGCGTTGTGCTCATTACGTCGAAATCATTACGCCTGGCTGTGAACGCACAATCATGTTATACTGTAGGATACGATGATTTTGCCGTCGGAATGAAGATCAAATATCCATACAAGCACAACATATCTATCTTTCCCTGAGTAACACCAATTTTCTCTTTGT
>CM065729.1:28208482-28225982 GCA_033310375.1 Conus canariensis | reverse complement strand
TGAGAATCAAATAATTTCATGAATAAATTAAAGGAGTTGTTGTTTAACATGTTTAACCTTTTCAAAAGATAAATCAAAACATTTTTTGCTCTGCTTGCAAGGTCTTTGCATGCAGCAGTAAAGCTCAAGCGCGTTGAAAAAAGTATTCCTAAGTATCTGTACACGTTAACTACAGGCATTGTAACACCATTATATAACCATTTTTCTCTCACACTCAAATATCCACCCTTCCGAAAGACTATAATATTGCTTTTTGTCATATTAACTTTAAGCTGAAGAGATTGAGCGGCATGCTGTAGGCTATTCAATTGTGTCTGCAAACCTGTAACTGTCTCCGCCATCAAAACAACATCATCAGCCAACAATAGAATAAATAATTCATACACGTCAAGTGAGAATCTAGCACCATGTCTTCCACTGTTGATAACTCCTATCGCCAATTCGTTAATAAAAAGAGAGAACAGAACAGGGCTGCAGGCATCTCCTTGTCTTAATCCTGAGGTGCAGGCAATGTAATCAGTAAACGTAGAACCACATCTAACTCTCGCTTTAACATTATTGTACATGCTTTTAATACATTTAAATAACTTACCTTTAATACCATTCTTTAAGAGAACTGGCCAGAGAAGATTTCGATTTATCGTATCAAAAGCTTTTTCGAAATCTATAAACGCAACGTAAAGTTTTCTATTGTAACAGAACTGCTTCTGTATGAGAGCTAGTAAAGAAAACATGTGGTCGACTGTTGAGTATCCTTTTTTGAATCCAGCTTGATATTCACCTGTGATATTGTTTCCTTCCACCCATTCTTGCAATCTGTTATTTATCACCATACCAAATACTTTACTGCTAATATCACTCAGAGAAATTCCCCTATAATTATTGGGGTTATTGATGTCACCTTTCTTGAAAATTGGCTGAATAATAGATTCAGACCAGTTGTCAGGGAATATACCATCATCAAATAGTTTATTAAATAATATCAAGAAAAAATGAATAACCTGTTCATTCGAATACTTAAAGAGCTCGCCAACAATGCCATCGGGACCAGCTGCTTTGCGGTTCTTTAATTTTCTTAAAGCAAGCAGTATTTCTTCTTCAGAGATTGGACGATTCATATAGTCTTCCGTGTTTTCAACTGAGTCCTCATTTACTATGTTGTCAGCATCCGTTTCCAGCAAAGCTTTAAAATGTCGAAACCAAGAGTCAATTGATATGTTATTTCTAGGCTGTTTCCTTTTGAAAGATGCATTATGAACAACGTCCCAGAATTCCTTTTGATTTCTCACAGTCAATACAAGTTTGTCTAATAAGGCTTTGTTGAATTGTTTCTTCTTCCGCTTTAATAAGTTTTTATACTCACGTCTGGCAATAACATATTCATTTCTTTTTTCGATAATTAATTCTTTTTTCTTTTCAAATTTTACAGAACGACGAAATATCTGCAACAATCTTTTGGTATTTCTTTTACAAAGTTCTAAATCAAACCATTTACTTGAATTTTCATTATTATCAAATGATATACGTATTTTCATGGATTCAGCACTTACTCTTATACAATCATTAAAAGCTTTAAGAGCATCGTTCACGTTAACATCAATTAAATCAATCGCAAGGTCAATGTTGGTACGTATGTCCTCACTACACAAAATACTGGTATATTTATCACACAGAGAGAGAGAGAGAGAGAGAGAGAGAGAGAGAGAGAGAGAGAGAGAGAGAGAGAGAGAGAGCATAATGACGTCAACTACTTCATAATATTATTGTTTTGTTAAGTCGACAGTTGGCTCTTTTGTTTGTTTGTTTGCTTATCAATTTTCATTACATCAGTTTTGTTTCAATCGTTGAAGAGGTAACATCCTGGCTTCCTCGTTTTAAACCTGTGCTTATATTCCGTCTGTGATTTTGAGAATTGAACTGTCTTATATGTACTGTTCAACAAAGAGAAACGCATACTTTTGTTGAAGAAAATTTCATCAATTTAGCAAACAATCGATTGAAATCATTTCACAACAGAATTTAGAATGTTTCAAAGGTCATCATCAATTGCAGTTTCATTTGCAGTGTCTGTACAGTTCACATCGCCGACGCACACAGGCAGCGAGGACTCAGTAAGGGGTATGTCCACCACCTGCAGCAACAACGGCCCGGTACCTGGCTGGCATGGAGCGGATCACATTGCAGATCACCTCTGCTGCCACGGTGTCTCACTCCTCCTGGAGGGCAGTGAATAGTTTTTGTTGACGTCAGGAGCGTGCACTCGCGCCCAGACTCGTCTTCCCGTATGTGCTCAATGGGGTTGAGATCTGGTGACACTGAGGGCCAAGGAAGAACGTCGATGTTGTTGGTGGTGAGGGTTTGCATTGTTAGTCGCGCAGCGTGAAGCCCGGCCTGGTCCTGCTGGAACAGCGTGCGAGGCCAGGCCATGAGAGGCAGGCCATGAGAGGCAGGGCATGAGGCTGGGAAATTTCAGCCACATACCAACTGGGCGTTCAGCGTGCCTCGGACTCGCAACAGGAGACTTTTGCCAGCATAATTCATAGCCCCCCACACCATGACGCCTCCACCACCATGGGCAGGTGCCTCATCCATGCAGTTCTGGTCAAAGCGCTCGCCATGTCTGCGGTACACCCTCCTCCTCCTATCAGGAGCAGGAAGAAAGACTCGTCTGAGAACCAGACCCTGTTCCAGTGGTTCCTGAGGGTCCAGTGAAGATGCCGAGTTGCCCACTGCAGCCTGTACCCAAGATAACGCTGTGTGAGGACAGGTCTTCTGACAGGTCTGCAAGCCCATGGCCTTGCAGCATGCAGGCGATTCCGAACAGTCTGGTCAGAGATTAGTTGACCTCCTGGTAATTGCTGGGCGTTTTTATGAGGCTGACCGGAAACGATTTCGCAGGTAGCTGACCCGGATATAGCAGTTTTGAGCCGGAGTCGTTGCCAAAGGTCCTCAACAGCGTTGTCGGTCTGCCGTGGAGCTGCTGATGTGATGATGGCTCAGAAACCTGCTGAGGGTGCTATGGCTCAAATTGAAGTGTCGGGCAACTTCAGGCTGACTTTGCTCAGCTTGCAAACACCCCAGTGCATTTTCACGTTCTTGGTGACCGAGTCGTGGCACCTTTGTATTCAGTATTGACAGACCGGTTTTTCTCACAATAACCCACTGTGTGTATGCTTTGCTTGCATTCCTTTGAGCATTCATTCACCAAAACGTGCACGAATTTGGTTGACTCGGGCACAAAGCATGACCAAAAATTGAAAAATTATCCAAGTGGCCATTTTGTTCACGTGCAATCCGAATGACGCTAAATGCGTGAGCACACGTGAAGCACAGACGTAAACAAACATTTTCCGCTGGTTGGTTACATCCTACCAGTGCTTTGGCATCCACAGTGAAGATATTAAACATTGTATGTTTTAGGTAGTTGTTTATGTCATTACCCTACAAAGGTTGAAATTCAATTTAATTTGTTTTGTAATCAACTACTAAATGCCCGTGTCGGTGTCTGCATTGTTAAGACACACTTTCAATGCAGTTCGTTCTAGCGTTTACGAGGCACAGAAAGTAGTATGTCCACAATGCAATCCGCGAGGCACTTAATGTCATCAAAATAAAGATTTTCTTTTTACTTTTGAAAATAAACATTCCATGAGAACTGTAATCCCTTCACTCAATGCGAGATCTCTCATTTCGTGCGAATTAAGATTTTGTACGAATCCTGTATGAATTTCTATTTTGCTCAAACAAATGAATAACATCTCATACCTCACACATTGTTGCAAACAGAAATCGATAAAACTCCGACAAGGAAGTTCATTTTCCAATTCATGCGAAGGGCCGAGTAGAATGTTGCTCCTGCCTGCTTGTGTATGTGCGTACTTACGTGTGTGTGTGTGTGTGTGTGTGTGTGTGTGTGTGTGTGTGTGTGTGTGTGTGTGTGTGTGTGTGTGTAACACATTAATAGTGGGATACATATTTTAAGCGCAGATTACCTTAAACCAGATAAGCTCCTGCTCGATTCGTGTGTGTTTTATTTGAATGAAGAAATGTGCAAACTGTTTTTGAATGAACGCATTAGTGTATACACTTGTTAACAACTAGTTTTCTAAGTGACAATTGCTAGTGCAAGCCTTCATAATTGATCAAATGAATGAACAAAGAGTGGGGTTGTGAATGACAATAGTCTTCTCAATAAAATGGTGTTAGATGGAGTATGACACTTCAAAGACAAACTTTGGCATCACTGAAGGCATGCAGTATCCCGATTGCTTTCTGGAACTTGACGACAAGAAGTCGCTGAACCGGGTGCAAAGCTGCCAGGGAGGGAATATTTGCTTCTGAGAAACGGCAGATGAGGTGTGTTGGCACAGAAGCAGACCGGATCCAGCTTAAGGAATCGCATGACCAATCGGGTGCCCGTTTCTACGCCAGGGATTCGTGGATGCCTTCACAGTTGCAGCGTTAATGATAGTCGAGTCGCCCGAGGCTTGCTATCATAACAGTGTGAGTCTGCGATTGAGGAAAAATTGACAGGGAATGCACATGCCAGTTGGATTCCCTTGCATCTATGTCATTTGCATTGTGCCACTCAAATTTACATCTGCATAAAGAGACGCCCTTTTCCCTTAGTGACTTTAAGACACCTCAAGAAGAAGGGGGGGGGGGGGGGGGGAGAAGATCATAGAAGAAAACCGAAGATAAACCACAGAGAGAGAGACAGAGACAGAGACAGAGAAGGGCTGGGGCATACTTAAGACAGAGGCTTGCACCCACGCACGCACACACAGACGAAAAACACACATACACACAAACGGAAACACAGAGAGAGACAGAGAGACAGAGACAGAGAGACAGAGACAGACAGACAGACAGACAGAGATTCCCACAAATGACGTGCCCCACAGCAATTCAGCAGGCACATCAAAGGTTTGCCGCGTGTTGGTGTGTCTGAATGTATTGTTGTCGGAGAAAAATAAAGTATGATTGTACCAGACATCACTTCTTTTTTTTTTATTCTTCCGCTACTTATGTCGAGCGCAGATGAGAAACACGCAGAAGGCAGAGAGGAGTAAGGTGGGGAGAGAGAGAGAGAGAGGGGGGGGAGGTGGTGTTGGGGGAGAGGGGAGAGATAAAGGGGGGGGGGAAGGAGAGGAGAGAACGGGAGAGACAGAAGGGGAAAGAACAAGAACAAAAACTTTATTCTCTAGGCCACTAGCCCATAGAAATAGGGTCACAATATACAGAATGTTATGTACATGGAATAAAGCAATTGTTACAGTAAATAATAATATCTGAGAATTACAACATAATGGACATAAATCTTTCATCACTTTCTCCTTCAATTGGTTACAATATTCCTTTGACGGAGAGCATGAAACATATACATGGCAAGTTTTCTTATCGTATCTACTGACCCCTTGTGAAGTGTATCGGTGTACGGTTGTTTAATACCTGTCAGATATTTGTTTCTTATTTCATCATACCTAGGACAGTGATGTACAAAATGATTGTCATCTTCAATTACTTTACATGTTGAACAAGCAAAGTTTAGGTTTTCACTAACTATTCTCCTAAATGAAGAACCATTTCTTGGGAGTACCCCCAGTCTTAATTTCACAAGTCCGTCACGGAAGCATCTGATATCTAAAAACTGGAAATAAGGTTCGCTTTCTAGGGTTGTTTTAAAAAAGCCGATAATTTCTGTATATATCTTTATTCATAATAGATTCCTCCCATTCTTGTAAATAATTATCTTTCAGTCTTTGTTTGAATAAAGAGAGAAAAGCCTTTTCACATCCTACTCCTTGATTTATCCATGCATGCCCAAACCCCATTTTGAACATAATGTTTCTGATCTGACTTGCCCAACAAACTTTGCCCCTTTTTTCAAATAAAAAAACAACAAACACCCAAAGCATTTTAAAGAAGCGCTTTCGGTTTTTGCAAACCTTCCTCAGCTGACCATGGAAGTCGGCGTCAAAACTATTTGACGTAATGTGTGTTTTTTACGTCATTAATTCCCCCCCCCCCCCCCCCCCCCCACGCACACACACACACACACACTCATTACTGTATGATAAATAGTGATGCCTGGGTGAAACTTTGCCCCTTTCATCTAATTTCCAAAGCATTGCATATGCAATCCTTGGGATTCTAGTCGTGTCCATCTGTAGAATTCTAAGCCAATATTTAATACATCTGAAATAACTATTCACGTACAATGGGTACCTTCCTGTTTCCCCAAGAACAAACTTATTTGCTACTTTTAATGGCACTCGTAAAAATCGTTTGCATGCATAACTGTGAACCTTTTCAATGTTGTCTAATCTATTCATACCCCACATTTCAGCTGCATACATAATATAGGTTGTACCTGAGTGTCAAATATTTTGAAAAAACAAGATTCTGAAATATCATGCAATCTTCTAATATGTTTCACACATTCAATGCAAGCTCTTCTGCCCTTCACCGCCAGAGCATCAACACATTCTGGTATGCTCATTTTGGTTGTAAACACAAAACCAAGATAGTTATATTCATTTACTACTTCTAACGAATCTCCATTTATATTCCATTTGTCGTTTTTGCCTAGAAACCCTCCTTTTCGAAATACCATAACCTTTGTTTTGTCTTTGTTAATATTCAGAAATAGCTTTTCGCAAGATTCGTTCAGTAATCAATTTGATTCTGTAGACCTTTAGCGGTGTCGGACAGCAGAACTATATCATCAGCAAACAAAAGTATACATAGCTCAACATAACCTGGTAACAACTGGATACCATGTATTCCATTTTCTTTCACTGCCATAGCAATTTCATTTATAAAAATCGAAAAACGTTCTGGGCTCAGGATGCAGCCTTGTCTCACCCCAGCAGGACAATCAAAAAATCAGTTACACGATCCTCTATTCTGACGCATGAAAGAGCTGATTTATAAATAGCCCTTATTGCCTTAATAAATTTACCATGAATTCCTGTTTTTATCAGAATCTCAAATAATGATCCATGTTGAACTGAATCAAACGCTTTACCCAGGTCCACAAAACATGCAAAAAGCTTTCCTCCTTTCTTTGAAAAACATTTCTGAATGATTGCATTCAAGGTACAAATGTGGTCAAATGTAGAATACGTCTGTCTGAAACCTGCTTGGGACTCTGTTAGCTTATTTGTTTCAATAAAGTTCACTAATCTCTTGTTGAGAATATTAGTATAGCATTTACTCATTAAACTCAATAATGATACACCTCTGTAATTATCTGTTACTGTTTTATCGCCTTTCTTAAAAATTGGAACTATAATGGATTTTGTCCATTCCTCAGGATATTGACATTTCTCGAAAAGATTATTAAATAATTTTGTCATGAATTTGACTGATTGCTCACTACATAGTTTTAGCATTTCTGGAGTAATTCCATCAGTACCGCACGCTTTTGCATTTTTCAGTTTATGAAGTGCCTCATAAACTTCTCTTTCATAAATAGGTGAGTTTAAATCACTGCATTCTGATTCATAACTTTCAAATCTAAAATCAAATGTTTTTATTTCTGGAACATTGAATAGGCTTTTAAAGTAGTGAACCCATTGCTGGTCAGAAATTTCAGGACAAATGCGAGCCCTTTTCTTACCAGACATGAATTTAGCTTCTTTCCAAAATGATTTACTGTCTTTGCCAAAACTTGCAAGTTTTCTTGCTTTTTCACGTTTAAAGCTGCTTTTTTTTATCAGTGTTTTGTACTCCTTCCTATCCTGAACAAATTGCCTCCTTTCCTCTGATTGTTGTGTATTTGACACAGTATATGTTACTTGCCTTGCTTTGTTTGATTTCCTCAGTATCATCAACGAATTCCTTGCTTTTATCTTAAACTGTCTACATTCAGCATCAAACCACTGTGGAGGTTTAATCTCTTTATCAATACAGACACATTTTTTCATGCAGTTACTACTTAGCACCAAAGTTCTAGAAAACAAGGTTACAGCTTGATTTACATCATTATCAATATGTGCTAGAGATTGTAAGCACATATCTTGCATTTCCTTTGCATTGACATTTTCAATGAACTGATGCTCTAATGACTTATCCCAACATTGCTTTTCCATCCACTTTTTTGCTTTCTTACCTTGGCTGTCCATGTTTGCCTGAGAATTCAGGGTGGTTAACAGTTTGATACAAACAGGTAAATGTGATGAATCAATAGAGGACAGAATATTTAAAGAACTAATATAATTCTGTAAACATAAACCACTAGAAGTTATAAAGTAATCAATTGTGCTCCCTCCATTGCTCGATACAAAAGTGAGTGATTCATCAAAATCATAATTACTTAGCCACTCATCTAATTTTCGGCCACGTGGCCTTTTTCAAGAGAAAAAAACAAAAACAATCCAACTACGTGATGTCCATCTTTGGCAACTGGTCAGAGCAAAGAATTGACGTCATAAATATAATGCGCAAGTTCTGACATCATAATATGTGATGTCATCAACAAGGAAAAAAAAAAAAAAAGGGGGGGGGAGGGGGGGAGGGGGGTGCAAGTTGTGTGTGGGTGTGGGTGTGTGCGTGCGTGCGCGCGCGCGCGCGCGCGCGTGTGTGTGTGTGGGTGGGAGGGGTGTAGTTATGCTGTAACCAATGTACTTCAAAAACATAGCAATACGCTCCATAAATCACAATGAAAATGAAACCATAGAATAATGTGACCATAGTCCTGTCTGTGACTGTGCATGGCACACAAGAACTGTCATATGAATATATATATATATATGTAAACGAGTGTTGATGAATAAGTGCAAATGGTGGATGTAAGCGCATTGAGTTGTGTAACAAGAAATGCGCTATATAAGTATTATACATTATTATTATTATTATCTGGATAGGGTTGTTACAAATTTGTCTTAACATTACATCCATTTGGCATCCTAGTATCTAATGCCCTTATCCATTTTTCTTCAGTAATAAGTCTGAAGCTTTTGCTTTCACCATAAGCTTTTGCCAACACTGCAACAGCAAGGTCTCCCACTGAATGCTGAAGGAAATGTCGCATTATTGGCTTTTCTCTTTGGAACTTGATGTCACGTCTGTGTTCCGCTATTCTTTCTTTCAATGAACGTCCGGTTTCACCAACACAAACTGTCTTATTACACCGTTTACACAACAGAGCATATATCAAATTTCTATCAGCACATGTCACATTACTAATAACATTGTGTGAATATTTCTGCTTTATGTCCAACACTGTGGAAGTTACTAGTGAAGAACAGGTGTCACAATCACAAGTTTCTGTTTTTCCCTTCACTGCTCTTTCAGTTTTCTGGTGAACCAACGGATCACATAAATTTTTATCCCGTCTGTATGCAGGCATCGGTAGTTCATGGAATACTTTGCGCATGTATTCTGACTTATAGAGCGTATCACTATGTCTCTTTAGTACAGCTTGTACATCTGGCAATAACCTTGAAAATGTCAACACTAGTGGTACTCTTTCAGTGTTTTCTTTCTTCTTTTTCTGAAGAAGTTGGTTCCTATCTGTGTTATCAACTGTTTTCAACTGACCTTCTATGAGTTTGCTACTATAGCCCCGTTTGCGCAACTGATTCTTAAGTTCAGATCTGTGTTTTAGATAGTCCTCATCTTTTTCACAGATTCTTCTCAACCTAACACCCAAACCATATGCTAGAGATTTTTTTGTATGTGGGGGATGACAAGAATCCTGCCTGATGTATAACTGTTTATCAGTATCTTTCTTGAATAGATCCGTGTAGACATGGCCATTCTCTAACTTAACCAGAGTGTCAAGGAATTCAATTTCTCTACTCCATCGTAGAGTGATTTTTATGTTGGTATGTATGGTGTTGGCATAATCTGTGAAACGTAAAAGGGAGTCAAGGTCACCATTCCAAATGCCAAACCCATCATCAATGTAACGTTTGTAGAAATAAGGTTTCTGTTCAAACTCCAAAAGCTTCTCATCCCACTTCCGCATGTATGTACAAGCAAAGTTTCTCCCTAGTCTGGACCCTATGGCTATTCCATCTGTCTGTCTGTAGTGTGAATCCCCTAAACTGAATCCATTATAATCTAAAACAGTTTCAATCATTTCAACTGCACAGTCTGTTGGTACGATGGGTCTAGGTCTGCTTTGTAAAGCTTCTATACATGCTTCTATTCCCTCTTTCCGAGGCACAGAGGGGTACAGTTTCTCTACATCAAAGCAAAACAGAATCGCATCGTCTGGGACAGGACAAGCACATTCTTTTAATTTACTTATGAAGTCTGATGTATCTCTTATGTAGGTGGGAGAGTTAATGACGTAATCATTCAACTCATGCTCTGTGACTTCTGCAAGTTTTTCTGTGGGAGTGTCTAAACCACTGACAATCGTTCGCAATGGTGCACCTTGCTTATGTAGTTTTGGGTTCCCCTTCAGTTTACCACCTTTTGGGTAGCGTGGGAGGAGGTACTGTTGTAGGTCTTTGGATATAACCCCTTCTCTATACATTCTATTCACTATCTTTTTCACCTTTTTTGTTGCTATCTCAGTGAGGTCTTTCTCTATCATAGTGTAGGATTCACTTTTGGTCATTTCATTGTGCAGCCCAGAAATGTAACCATCTTTGTTCATAACAACAGCCCCAGATCCTTTGTCTGCTGGTCGAATGATGATGTTTTCATTATTTAGAAGTGCATAAAATGCATCTTTTTCATTACGACTGAGGTTCAGTTTACCATTTTTCTTCAAGTTGTTCATAATATCATTCTTTACAAGTTCAATGTACATATCTAACCAATGATCCCTGCCTTCTTTTGGTGTGAAAGTGCTCTTATTTTTTACTTTAAACTTTTCCTCATGAGACTCCTCTTCTTGTTCTATTTCATCATTGCTATCTTTGTCAAAAAAGTATTCTCTGAGGCGCATCCTACGTTCCCACTCATCTAAGTCTGCCAAAAGTTTTGTAGTATTTACCTGTGATTTATCCGGTACAAACTTGAGCCCTTTAGAGAGCAGGGATATCTCTGCATTCGTGAGTGTGTGATTGGACAGGTTTGTAACATTTTCTTTGTTGTCGTTATTCGTTCTATGTTTCTGTGACTTAGAGCATACTTTTCTCCCTGTGCGCTTATGAATGCTATGTGCAGTATTTTCTTTACTAGCAACTTGATTTATACTACCCTGATCTTTTTTGTGCGAGGTAGGTCCTGTGAGAATGGTCTCTGTTTTATGAGGAGCCAACCGTGTCGAAGGGTTACCACACATGTTGCTACCTGTGGTCTGGGCATGACTGTCTTTTCGAGTCTGAACAGTTCTTAGTTCATCAGTTTTGTTGTCACAGCCATTTTGCACACAATCAACAGTTCTTAGTTCATCAGTTTTGTTGTCACAGCCATTTTGCACACAATCAAACCAGTCAATCTGCTCCTCACTGCTGAAAACTAAGTTCGGTTTCTGAAGTCCTTGAATCGTCTTTTCATCCGGTTGTTCACGCACGATGAGATCATAATGGTTAGATCTGAATGCAAGACACACCTTATTTTCATAGGGAATTACATTTCTAGTGACATGATGTGAATCAGAATCCAAGTGAAAAGTAAAATCATGCCATACGAATCTGTCCTGACACTTGACTTTGACTTTGATGTCAACGTTGTATAAAGCCGATGCCGCCATGAGTTCTGCCTCTGTGGCCCAAGATTCAGTCCTTCCATCCATGTAGGTTTGGTTTTGTATATGCTGGTCAATATGTCCATCTACAAAGGGTTGAAACTGACTTTTGTGCTCTGTCATGAAAGATACATAACGCCCAAAACCTGTTAGATTAGATGAGTGGCATGATGATTTTTCTATAATGTTTTCTTCCCTTTGGAGGACTATTGCTTTTGTTTCTCATAATTACTTAGACCATTGAGAATTATACATTCAAACGCTGTGCATAAATTCAATAAATCTCGCCCAAAACCTGTTATTTATTTATCCTCAGAATGCCGAGTAATCATCTGATCTGTAACTTCTTTATCCGTTTTCCACACATTGTCCGTAAACAGTTCATTCTGTAGTGATGCATTCATACATCCTGTCCTTGCATTCAGGTCACCACATATTATAATGTAGAAATCCTCGTAACGTTCATACAAATCCATCAAACATTGTTCAATGATTTCAATCCCAATACCCATGCTCTGTCTGTGTCCAGTATCTGCTATGATATACATGAATGTATGTACAAATAAGAAAAATTGGCTTATCTGTTTCTGATAACTTGCGATCAAGTTGCAAAATAATAACTTGGTCCAAATTTGTATCAACGCTCTTAACAAATTGTGACAACCACTTATGCACAAATACACACTCCACCTGAACTACGCTCTTGATTTGACAATTTAACAGACTTTGACGCAAATACATTATAATCAATAAAAGGCAAAAATGAAATCGTATCCACGTATATGAATGTTTCATTCAATGAAAAGATACGAAATGACAAAAGAGTTGACACAACGTCTGGTATATCCAGTTTTTGCATCAAACCTTCGCAATTCCACGTACATATATTGATATAGTTACGGCTTCGGCCTCCCCGTCATTTAGTGTTTCCATCTCCCCCTCTTCTACTCCCGCCAGTTTCCCTTCCCCACCATCATTTGTCTCCTCCATGATACCTTCTGTCTGTCTGCTTCCCATCTCTCCATCCCCTCTCTCCACTTGCCTTCCCCCTCTGCCTCCTTTCACCCCTTCCTCCCCTTCACTCGTCCTTGCCCCTCTTCCCCCGTAACACTTTCACCCCCCTCCCTCTCCCTCCCCTGTCCCCCTTTCCTTCCTGCACCACCGTCACCTCTTCCATTCCCTCCTTCTCCTCTGTCCGCCATCATACTATCTCCTTTCCCCCTTCCTGTCCGCCATCACACTATCTCCTTTCCCCCTTCCTGTCCGCCATCACACTATCTCCTTTCCCCCTTCCTGTCCGCCATCATACTGTCTCCTTTCCCTCTGTCCGCCATCACACTATATCCTTTCCCCCTTCCTGTCCGCCATCACACTATCTCCTTTCCCCCTTCCTGTCCGCCATCATACTGTCTCCTTTCCCCCTTCCTGTCCGCCATCATACTGTCTCCTTTCCCCCTTCCTGTCCGCCATCATACTGTCTCCTTTCCCCTTCCTGACCGCCATCATACTATCTCCTTTCCCTCTGTCCGCCATCATACTGTCTCCTTTCCCCCTTCCTGTCCGCCATCATACTGTCTCCTTTCCCCCTTCCTGTCCGCCATCATACTGTCTCCTTTCCCCCTTCCTGTCCGCCATCATACTGTCTCCTTTCCCCCTTCCTGTCCGCCATCATACTGTCTCCTTTCCCCCTTCCTGTCCGCCATCATACTGTCTCCTTCCCCCTTCCTGTCCGCCATCATACTGTCTCCTTTCCCCTTTCCTGTCCACCATCATACTATCTCCTTTCCCCCTTCCTGTCCGCCATCATACTGTCTCCTTTCCCCCTTCCTGTCCGCCATCATACTGTCTCCTTTCCCCCTTCCTGTCCGCCATCATACTGTCTACTTCCCCTCTTTCCGCCATCATACTGTCTCCTTCCCCTCTGTCCGACATCATACTGTCTCCTTTCCCCCTTCCTGTCCGGCATCATACTGTCTCCTTTCCCCCTTCCTGTCCGCCATCATATTATCTCCTTTCCCCCTTCCTGTCCGCCATCATACTGTCTCCTTTCCCCCTTTCCTGTCCGCCATCACACTATCTCCTTTCCCCCTTCCTGTCCGCCATCACACTATCTCCTTTCCCCCTTCCTGTCCGCCATCATACTGTCTCCTTTCCCCCTTCCTGTCCGCCATCATACTGTCTCCTTTCCCCCTTCCTGTCCGCCATCATACTGTCTCCTTTCCCCTTCCTGACCGCCATCATACTATCTCCTTTCCCTCTGTCCGCCATCATACTGTCTCCTTTCCCCCTTCCTGTCCGCCATCATACTGTCTCCTTTCCCCCTTCCTGTCCGCCATCATACTGTCTCCTTTCCCCCTTCCTGTCCGCCATCATACTGTCTCCTTTCCCCCTTCCTGTCCGCCATCATACTGTCTCCTTTCCCCTTCCTGTCCGCCATCATACTGTCTCCTTCCCCCTTCCTGTCCGCCATCATACTGTCTCCTTTCCCCTTTCCTGTCCGCCATCATACTATCTCCTTTCCCCCTTCCTGTCCGCCATCATACTGTCTCCTTTCCCCCTTCCTGTCCGCCATCATACTGTCTCCTTTCCCCCTTCCTGTCCGCCATCATACTGTCTACTTCCCCTCTTTCCGCCATCATACTGTCTCCTTCACCTCTGTCCGACATCATACTGTCTCCTTTCCCCCTTCCTGTCCGCCATCATACTGTCTCCTTTCCCCCTTCCTGTCCGCCATCATACTATCTCCTTTCCCCCTTCCTGTCCGCCATCATACTGTCTCCTTTCCCCCTTTCCTGTCCGCCATCACACTATCTCCTTTCCCCCTTCCTGTCCGCCATCATACTATCTCCTTTCCCCCTTCCTGTCCGCCATCATACTATCTCCTTTCCCCCTTCCTGTCCGCCATCATACTGTCTCCTTTCCCCCTTCCTGTCCGCCATCATACTGTCTCCTTTCCCCTTCCTGACCGCCATCATACTATCTCCTTTCCCTCTGTCCGCCATCATACTGTCTCCTTTCCCCCTTCCTGTCCGCCATCATACTGTCTCCTTTCCCCCTTCCTGTCCGCCATCATACTGTCTCCTTTCCCCCTTCCTGTCCGCCATCATACTGTCTCCTTTCCCCCTTCCTGTCCGCCATCATACTGTCTCCTTTCCCTTCCTGTCCGCCATCATACTATCTCCTTTCCCCTTCCTGTCCGCCATCATACTGTCTCCTTTCCCCTTCCTGTCCGCCATCATACTATCTCCTTTCCCCCTTCCTGTCCGCCATCATATTATCTCCTTTCCACTTTCCTGTCCGCCATCATACTATCTCCTTTCCCCCTTCCTGTCCGCCATCATACTAGTCTCCTTTCCTCTGTCCGCCATCATACTATTCCTTTCCCCTTCCTGTCGCCATCATACTATCTCCTTTCCCTCTGTCCGCCATCATACTATCTCCTTTCCCCTCCTGTCCGCCATTACTATCTCCTTCCCTCTGTCCGCCATCATACTATCTCCTTTCCCCTTCCTGTCCGCCATCATACTGTATCCTTTCCCCCTTCCTGTCCGCCATCATACTTCTCCTTTCCCTCTGTCCGCCATCATACTATCTCCTTTCCCCCTTCCTGTCCGCCATCATACTGTCTCTTCCCCTTCCTGTCCGCCATCATACTTCTCCTTCCCTCTGTCCGCCATCATACTATCTCCTTTCCCCCTTCCTGTCCGCCATCATACTATCTCCTTTCCCCTTCCTGTCCGCCATCATACTGTCTCCTTTCCCCTTCCTGTCCGGCATCATACTATCTCCTTTCCCCCTTCCTGTCCGCCATCATACTATCTCCTTTCCCTCTGTCCGCCATCATACTGTCTCCTTTCCCCCTTCCTGTCCGCCATCATACTATCTCCTTTCCCCTGTCCGCCATCATACTATCTCCTTTCCCCCTTCCTGTCCGACATCATACTGTCTCCTTTCCCCTTTCCTGTCCGCCATCATACTGTCTCCTTTCCCCCTTCCTGTCCGCCATCATACTATCTCCTTTCCCCCTTCCTGTCCGCCATCATACTGTCTCCTTTCCCCCTTTCCTGTCCGGCATCATACTATCTCCTTTCCCCTTTCCTGTCCGCCATCATACTGTCTCCTTTCCCCTTTCCCGTCCGCCATCATACTATCTCCTTTCCCCCTTCCTGTCCGCCATCATACTGTCTCCTTTCCCTTCCTGTCCGCCATCATACTATCTCCTTTCCCCCTTCCTGTCCGCCATATACTGTCTCCTTTCCCGCTTCTGTCCGCCATCATACTATCTCATTTCCCCTTCCTGTCCGCCATCATACTATCTCCTTTCCACTTTCCTGTCCGCCATCATACTATCTCCTTTCCCCTTCCTGTCCGCCATCACACTATCTCCTTTCCCTCTGTCCGCCATCATACTATCCCCTTCCCCCTTCCTGTCCGCCATCATACTATCTCCTTTCCCTCTGTCCGCCATCATACTATCTCCTTTCCCCTTTCCTGTCCGCCATTCTATCCTTTCCTCGTCCGCCATCATACTATCTCCTTTCCCCCTTCCTGTCCGCCATCATACTGTCTCCTTTCCCCCTTCCTGTCCGCATCATACTATCTCCTTTCCCTCTGTCCGCCATCATACTATCTCCTTCCCCCTTCCTGTCCGCCATCATACTGTCTCCTTTCCCCCTTCCTGTCCGCCATCATACTATCTCCTTTCCCTCTGTCCGCCATCATACTATCTCCTTTCCCCCTTCCTGTCCGCCATCATACTATCTCCTTTCCCCCTTCCTGTCCGCCATCATACTGTCTCCTTTCCCCCTTCCTGTCCGCCATCATACTATCTCCTTTCCCCCTTCCTGTCCGCCATCATACTATCTCCTTTCCCTCTGTCCGCCATCATACTGTCTCCTTTCCCCCTTCCTGTCCGCCATCATACTATCTCCTTTCCCTCTGTCCGCCATCATACTATCTCCTTTCCCCCTTCCTGTCCGTCATCATACTGTCTCCTTTCCCCCTTCCTGTCCGCCATCATACTGTCTCCTTTCCCCCTTCCTGTCCGTCATCATACTGTCTCCTTTCCCCCTTCCTGTCCGCCATCATACTGTCTCCTTTCCCTCTGTCCGCCATCATACTATCTCCTTTCCCCCTTCCTGTCCGTCATCAAACTGTCTCCTTTCCCCCTTCCTGTCCGCCATCATACTGTCTCCTTTCCCCCTTCCTGTCCGCCATCATACTGTCTCCTTTCCCCCTTCCTGTCCGCCATCATACTGTCTCCTTTCCCCCTTCCTGTCCGCCATCATACTGTCTCCTTTCCCCCTTCCTGTCCGCCATCATACTGTCTCCTTTCCCCCTTCCTGTCCGCCATCATACTGTCTCCTTTCCCCCTTCCTGTCCGCCATCATACTGTATCCTTTCCCCCTTCCTGTCCGCCATCATACTGTCTCCTTTCCCCCTTCCTGTCCGTCATCATACTGTCTCTTTTCCCCCTTCCTGTCCGCCATCATACTGTCTCCTTTCCCCTTTCCTGTCCGCCATCATACTGTCTCCTTTCCCCCTTCCTGTCCGCCATCATACTGTCTCCTTTCCCCTTTCCCATTGTACTGATGCGGTTAAAGCTCTCAGTAACCTGCATTTGTCTGCACCTCGTTTTGCTTCGAGTAAGACGACCTGCTGTTTGGGGAGTTTCAGTCACCAACGAACAGTTCTGTGCCGTGGACTTCACCTGTGGCAACCTACATGCTTGCACGATGGCAAGTGATTGGCTCTCAACGTCGCCTTGCTTCATTCCCACTGCCGCTGCCTGTTTCACAAGAGTCAAACTGCTGTCTGAAGTGTCTAAAGTGAGGGTATAGTCGGTAC
>CM065729.1:28180982-28190982 GCA_033310375.1 Conus canariensis | reverse complement strand
ATCCTGACGATAGCGCTCAACGCTTGAAACAAATTTGTAGATTTCGTTTTAAAACTTTATCTTAACAAATGTTGCTCCCCACGGGTTGAGCACTTATAAAATCGTTTTAGGCGTTTTAACTACATTGATCTATATATATATATATATATATATATATATATATATATATATTACACTGAGCAATGTGTCAGTTTGACATCATTTCACGAAGCTGTCACTCTAGAGGGCTATATGTAAAGTCATTGTCATTTGTCACGGCTATAGTTATTATCAGTGGCATTTACAGGAATACGGTCAATGTCAGTTGACAGAACCGGATATAGGAGAGTGGCACTTAACAAGGCTCTATGTAGAACCATGTATGGTTCTACGTAGGTCCAAGTTAATCTGACATGGTTATATTAGGGCATGTATTATCTTACAAGGCCACAAGTTCAATGATATAATGACTACCGGATTTACACAGGTCACTCGGCTAGGACTAGCACATACTTGGAGCTTTCGACAGACCTCCATCTGTCTTCTTCAGCGGTGGTGTGGGTACTGGGTGAACTGGCGTTCAGTGCACACGACCACAGGTCGAACCCTGGTCATGTAACTGAACAATGAGGGTGTTGTACACCGATGGCAAGGTGTGTCTGCCCCGGTCCCGGTTGAGTGTGGGGTTGTTGGCGGCAATATGTATAGCCTCCTTCACCCCACGCTGAAACCATCTATTGTCACTGTCGAGAACGCTGATGTTTTCATAATCGAACTGATGTTGCTGGGCGTGTAGGTGGGCGCCTACTGGTGATGATTCCTTTTTGTGTTCTGTCAAGCGTTTTCGAAGGTTTCTCTCAGTTTCCCCGACATAGTTCTCTTCACAGTCACGACAGTCTATATGGTAGATCACTCCAGACTTGTCCAGTTTGTCAGTTTTGTCCTTGGGGGCGACCAGCTGGCTGCGGATGGTGTTGATAAGTTTGGGGTGTACGGAGATGCCGGTTTTCCTGATCTTCCTGCTCAAGGCTTCAGTCACACCGCGGACATGGGGGATGGTGACATGTCCTTTACACCTGGTTTGGTCTTGTTTGGTGGTAGGATGCGGTGTGATCTTCTTGCTAGCCGCGATGTTCCACGCCCACTTCTCATAGCCTGATATGGTGAGAACCAGTTTGAGGTGTTCCATTTCCTGGTCTTTGGCATCCTGAGTAGAGCAGATGGTGTTGGCCCGATGGGTGAGGGTGCGTATCACTCTGAGTTTGTGTTCCAGTGGCTGGTGGCTTTCGAACTGTAGGTACTGGTCGGTGTGGGTAGGTTTGCGGTACACACTGAAGGAGAGGCTGCCCTCTGTCCGTGTAATGAGTGTGTCTAGCATGGCAATCGAGTTGTTCTCCTCCACCTCATGAGTGAATTTGATAGCAGGGTGTTGACTGTTCAAATGGTTAGTGAAGTCTTCCACCAGCTCCCTCTTGAGGATGGTCATGGTGTCGTCCACGTAGCGGCCCCAATAGCGTGGAGGAGAATGGTAAGACGCCAGGGCCTTCTCCTTGAAGTCCTCCATGTAGAGCTTGGCTACAATGGGGCTGACTGGAGAGCCCATGGCTGCTCCTGCCGTCTGCTGGTAGAAGTTACCTTGGAACGTGAAGTAAGTGGTGTTGAGACAGCAAGCCAGGAGTTCACCGATGCCGTCCACGGAAAGCGTAGTACGCTGGGGCAGAGTGTCGTCAGCCTGGAGTCTTGCTTTGATGATGTGGATGCTTTCTTCGACGGGGACGCTGGTGAACAATGCCGAAACATCATATGATACCAGGCACTCGTCAGGAGAAAGGGTGTAGTCTGCCAGTTTCTGAACCAAGTCCGCACTGTTGATGATGTGGTGTTCTGTCGTGCCAACCAAAGGAGACAGGATGTCTGCCACAAATCTCGCCGTCTCATACATGAGGGAACCTCTCAAGTTCAATGATGTTGTTGTTGTTTTTCTTCACATGGGTCTTTCTAAGGCCGACGTCAGTTCAAGAGGCTAAATGTTGTTCAATATCATTTAACAATGACTGGAATTTCACGAGGCTACATGTGTAAGAAAGATGTAATTTGATAGACTATATACAAGGACTATGTCATTTCGCAGGGTACATGTAGGGTCGGTGCTACTTCTCAAAGCTACGCGCAGGGTCAGTATCATTCCTCAGTCTTTTTGTAGGGTTAATGTAGTTTTACAGGGCTAAAGGTAATGTTTTACAGAGAATGGTCAATGTCCGTTTACATTGCTTTGTGTAGAATCAAGCTGCATTTCACAGGGCACGATTAAAAGTAATGATCCCAGAAATCTTGATTTGCAGTGGCGATAGCTCATTCAGTCGTAAACTGTACTTACTTTGGTGTAACCATGATGTTTCAGTGTGTAGGAATTGTCTTTACTCCGTGCTGTGATATTCCTTATATCCTTCTTGATGTTAAAACGTAGAGGGTTTTCTCAAGTGCATGCTTTATTACATTTCCTATTCTGCCTGGAACGACGTGAAAATGTGCAGGACTTGGTTTCGTTCTGCTCTGCAGGTTTGTACATATTTTTTTTATGGCATGTCATGTCTTTTTGAAATTACGTTCAAATGTTCAGTATGTGTTCATTTTCGGCCAAAGTACGCGTTTCTTTGCGCAGGGAAGAACGTTAAGATGTTCATATTTCCAAGCTATAGCATTGTTTTCTTTGTTTACAGAATGACGTTAAAAGGCTGTTGTTTAAATTCCACTGAGTAGTGTCAACTAGTGCATACATAGTAAGAGGGTAATGTGTCCAAATCAAATACAGTCTTTATTTCCCTTTGCGTATGAAATGGGGTTAAATCGTGCAGATGTGCATTCTTTTCATGCTGCGGCATATCTCCTTCAATGCAGCTAGTAAGGTCAAAATGTGCTGGGTGAATGTTCAATCCACGCTCCACAACGTCTCTTTCTGTGGAGAGAATGGCATTAGATGAAGCAGGATGTGTGCTCATTTCGCGCAACGACTCCTTTTTATACAGGGAATGGCATACAATGAACAAGATGTCTGTTTACTCTTCTCCACAATACACCTTTGTCTGCGCGGAGAATGAGGTTACAGGGCACAGGATGAGTGTTCATTCCACGTAACAATGAATCTCCTTTCATGCAGGACAAGAGGTTGAGCTGTCCAGAAATTGTGGCTTGTGTCTTCACTTGTGTTTCCAATTAGGGTCAACTGTTCAGGGTTTTTTGTTTGTTTGTTTGTTTGTTAATTCCACATCGTAGTGTAATTTCTCCTGTGCAGAAATTGATGTAAGAATGTGAACCGGTTTGTCTCTCTGTCTTGCAAGCTGTTTTACTCCACTCACACACACACACACACACACACACACACACACACACACACACACACACACACACACACGCTCTCTCACAAACTCTCTCTCTCTCTCTCTCTCTCTCTCTCTCTCTCTCTCTCTCTCTCTCTCTCTCTCTCTCTCTCTCTCTCCAGTCCTACAACCACTTCACGTCTCGCCCACATTCTCACCCTGCTTCAGTCACTTGTCTCCCTCATCCTCTTTAGAACTTTCTTTTGCACGTGTCGTCCACTAATTAGTCATCAATATCTCTTGTTTATCCAAACCAAAGGAAAGTTAATCATGTAATGAACAATATTTTCTGCCTCGCGTTTTTTCTTCTTCTTTCCTTTTTTTTTTTTTTTTTTTAAACGCATGATGTTTTCTTCTTAATTTCATCTTTTCCCGCTCGGTTATATGTATCTCTTCTGATCAATCACCAATTCAGTCTTATCATTATTTTCCTTCGCTTTTGTCTGGTCTGTTTAGCTGTGATGCCTCATAGTAATCACATGAATAGAGCCGATTGAATTAGTGCTGGGTGAGCTGATAGGTGGAGAAGGAGTGTGTGTGTATGTGTGTGTGTGTGTGTGTGTGTGGGGGGGGGGGGTTAGTGCAGTCGTTACCCAAATTTGGTGCTAAAATGTGTGTGTGTGTGTGTGTGTGTGTGTGTGTGTGTGTGTGTGTGTGTGTGTGCGTGTGCGTGCGTGCGTGCGTGCGTGCGTGCGTGTGTGTGTGTGTGTGTGTGTGTGTGTGTGTGTGTGTGTGTGTGGTGTTCTGTCTCCCTCTCCCTCCCTCCCTCCCTCCCTCTCTCTCTCTCTCTCTCTCTCTCTCTCTCTCTCTCTCTCTCTGCATACGTGTGCGGCTGGGACTGACGCTCGTCAGCTCTACAGGCAATGGCACTGACCATTCAACTACACGTATAATTATCTCCTTTGGAAATCTGTGGTCCATTTTCTATGCTGGAGGGAAGCTGTATTGTTGTTTTTGTTGCTGTTGTTGTTGCTGTTGTTGATGTTACTGCTGTTGCTGCTGCTGTTGCTTGTTTGTTTGTTTTCCAGCTGGAGAAAAGCCCACTTATTTGCGACTCTAGAAGACGACTCTACTGACACCGCTAGGTACTGACACCAGGCCATAGAGTGAAAGAGAGAAGAAGAGGCCAGTGAGAGAGAGAGAGAGAGAGAGAGAGAGAGAGAGAGAGAGAGAGAGAGAGAGAGAGAGAGAGAGAGAGAGAGAGAGAGAGAGAGAGGAGAGAGAGCAGAAGAAGAGTGAGAGAACGAGTGTGAGTGTCAGCATTTCTTCTTTACTTTCGCGTACATCTGTTACACTCCTCCGTCTGTCCTTCTGTTCATATTCCAGGCGTCGGATGTCATATTATTTCTCCTCATACTCACTTGTTTCGACAAAATAGGTAGTCTTTACGTTTTTGGTTTTCATTTATACATTTGTATAATTTCATTTATTCATTAATATCTGTATGTCTGTCTTTATGTCTGTTTTTATGTCTGTATGTATGTATGTCTGTATGTATGTATGTACGTATGTTGTTGTTGTTGTTGTTGATTTATAGTCTGTTCACACTTGGTGATATTAGACTTTACAAGGGGAGGAGGAGGGGGGGGGAGGAGGGAGTGGGGGTTGGGGGAGGGGCACGGAGGAGGACGGGGGGGGGGGAGGTAAGAAATAATGTCAAGAACAGTACACACTTAAATATAAACTACACTATCATAATTATAAAAAAATATGCTAATTTGAGATTGAGAGATAATTTTTGCAACCTCAACAATTTCTGAATTGAAAGAAATAGCGTGAGCCGGTTTAGATTTCGAAATTTCAATGTTTGCTTTTGAATGAAGAGCATTTAAAATGGGGCAATGGAAAAGTATGTGTTCACCAGATAATGGCTTAGAACATGCACACGCTATATTTTGGGAATATTTGGTCTTCCAAGAGTTCAAACGTATCTTGTATATTAAACTAGAAATATGTCTAGGATATGTTTCCATTACACATTTATCTTGAGACTTCTCAATTCGGAAACAGCTTTCCAATAACGAATGTATTTCATATATATATATATATATATATATATATATATATATATATAGAAACAACCACACAATGAAGAAGCAAACAAGCAAGTTTTCCTTTTTCCGACGTTTCGGCTCTGGGCCTTCCTCAGGGACTTCTTTATTCGGTACTACTGGAAAATCAAACAATCCTTAACTCTGTCTTTCTTTGATTGCTACTCAGTGAATTGCAGATGGCTGGTACAGGCCCCCAAGAGAGAACAAATCGAAATTTGACAGTTAACAAAAGTGATCAGTGTTGAACATTGCATCCGTATAGACTCCATAACCGATCCCACCTCCCCCCACCCCCGACACTCGCACAACACCCACACACAGAAACAAACTCACACCCCAAAATACACCTCCCCACCTTCCCCCCCCCCCACGCTCACTCACACACACACACACACACACACACACACACACACACACACACACACACACAAACACGCCCACACACACACACACATGCACTCAATACTGCAAGAGAGAGAGAGAGAGAGAGAGAGAGAGAGAGAGAGAGAGAGAGAGAGAGAGAGAGAGAGAGAAAATACCGTTTTCAATGACATGTCGCAGATTCAATTGTCTATGCACGTTTCAAACAAACCCACCTCACTTATGTACAGCTCCCGCAAATATGAAAGTATGTGCATAAGCAAGTAAGGTAACATATTTGCAAAGTAAATAACACCTAGAGCACCATTTTAAAGCAGGCTGACCACACACATGCCTACTCCCGAAAGGGTGGAGCAGAGTGGGAAGAGGGGGAAGGGGAGAGGGTATAAGCTTGTAGATAGGGGAAGGACTGGGGGCAGGAACGAAATTATTATGAATAAGGAGGGGAAAGGAGGGGGGAAGGGAAAAAGTAGAAAGAAACTCGTGGAGAGCGTGGCAGCAGAGAGTCCTCAGAAGAGAAGCCCCTTCAAGCAAGTGTTTCGGCCCTTATCTCCTGACACTCTAGGGGGGTTGGGCCACACCCGGTTCATGACTCCGGATGTCCCTCTGCTGCCCCTTTTTTTTCCCATCTTGGGACGAGCCATGGCTGGGATTCGAACCCATGACCCTCTGGACATGCTCATTTTCCACTTAATGACTCGCGCTTTAACCACTGAGCCACGGGGACACCTGATATTTGTAGGGAAATTAAACCTTATGAAGTTCACTTTTGTTCCTCCTTGACCAGATCCAGCTTGAACACCTCTCTGCCGCTTCTGCCATTGCTTTCAGGGCTCTGGTTTTTTCCCTCCCTGCAACTGAGAGCTGTTTCATGAGGCTGTATGCAGACGTTCCTACAAACCCTCTAGCTCCAATTTCTGCAGTGAGGACTTTGACCTGATAGCCTTCTCTCCTCAGGCTGTTTGCCAGATCAGCATACTTTTCAGTCTTGTAGATTTGAGCTGCCTCCATTCTGTTCTCATATGGCACCGTGAGCTCGATCATGATCAGCTGCTTGGTTGACTGAGAGTGGACTACTATGTCTGGTCTCATGCCACTCTTGCTGATGATCTCTGGGTGACTCTTCCATTCTGGGAGGTCTGCAGTGCACTCCCAGTCATCTGCCCCGTCCAGCAGACTCTGCCTGCATGTTTCGAGTGGCACTGTTGTTCTTGGCCATGATTTGCTGCCTCCTGCCGTGAAGAATGTTGCGGGTGCTTTTGGAGTCCTGATTTTCCCTTTTGTGGTGTTGGTACTAGCCCAGACTACTTGTACAATCTCTTTGAGCACTTGGTTGTGCCTCCATGTGTACCTTCCTTGAGCCAGGGCTACTTTACATGAGCTTAGGACATGCTCCACTGTTTGTTTTTCATGGCAGAGGGGGCATGCAGGATCGTCTGTTTCCCCCACTTCACCAGGTTTGCATTTGAGGGCAGAAGGTCATATGCAGATCTGAGAATGAAGCTGATCCTGAGAGGGGCCATGCGCCAAATGTCATTCCAAGTGAGACTTCTTTGGAGTGCATTCTCCCACGTTGTCCATTGCCCTTGCTGGCTCTGCTGGACTGCTTTTTGGAGTCTTTTTTGGTCTTCTTCTTTTCTCATCTCCTGAATCATCATGTCTCTTTTGGCTTTTCCTTTGGCCTTTGACCACCGTTCAGTTTTGGTCACCCCCAGTCCTTGTCTGTTGGTCTGTGTGTGTCCTGTTATTTCTCTGATCTTGAGACTTTCTTTTGCAGAATCCATCGCCTCTTGAACTTTCCATTTTCTGCCTGTCTTCAGCTGGGGCTTGATTGCTTCTACCACCTTGTCTCCTGAGTCCTCCAGCATGCTTTGAAGTCTGATCTTCCCTGCTTTGTATTCCTCCAGGATGGATTTCAGTGGTAGTTTCAGCTTGGCTTGGCGACAGTACAGCGCTATGTCAGTCAGACAGGGTGGGACACCAAGCCATTTCCTTGTGAACTTGTTGATTTTGGCTTCCATTGCCTCCACTATGCTGGTGCAGATGTCGTATATCATCAGAGGCCACAGGAGCTTTGGTATCAGCATGAACTGCAGACACCAGACCTTGTACTTGCCAGGGAGCCCACACTGGTCAATGGTCTCCAAGCCTTCCTCCGCCATCTGCTTGGTTTCTTTTGCTCTTTGTGTGTCTTTCAGCGTATCATCATACCATCTTCCAAGGCTCTTGACTGGTTCTTCTGTGACTGTTGGAATGGCCTGGTTGGCAACACTGAAGACCACAGATCCGGCCACTTTTCCTTTCCTCAGTGAGAGACTCCGTGATTTCTTTGGCTTGAACTTCATTCTGGATGAGGCAACTATGTCGTCCAGCCTCTCCAGCACATGACGTGTCTCGTCTTCTCTGGATGAAATCACTGTAGTGTCATCCATGAAGGCCTTGAGAGGAGGCATCTTGTATCCATCGCCAAGGTCTGTTTGTCTCGCGTTGTTTGTTGTTGCTTTCAAGATGAGTTCCATTGCCAGCACGAACAGTATTGGGGAAATTGCACAGCCCATTGCAATACCCACTTCCAAGTTGATCCAGTCAGTTGTGTACTCCTTGGTAGAGAACCGCATTGAGAAGCCATTGAAGTACTTCTTGAGCATGTCGCGGATGTTCTTTGGCACATGGTACATCTCAAGAGCCAACTGTATCATCTCATGGGGCACAGATCCATATGCGTTTGCCAGATCAAGCCACACTACGTCCAGGTCTCTCTTTTCTGTTTTTGCTTTTTGGATTGCGTCCCAGATCATTGTGGCGTGTTCTACACAGCCAGCCACGCCTGGGATGCCACCTTTCTGGACTGACACATCCAAGTACTTGTTTTCCATCAGGTACTTGGTCAGCCTTGCTGCCATGACAGAGAAGAAGATTTTCCCTTCGACGTTCAGTAGTGATATTGGCCTGAACTGGCTGATGTCACTTGAGTTTTGCTCTTTGGGGATGTACACACCATCTGCCGTCATCCACTGGCCGCTGATCTTCTGGTTTCTCCAAGCCGATCGCAGCAGCCTGTGGAGCCACTCCAGCACCTTGGGACATTTCTTGTAAAGCTGGTAAGGTATTCCGTTTGGCCCTGGTGATGATTTGGCTCTGGCTTTGTCGACCACCTTCTTGATTTCCGCCAACGTTGGAGGCTTGCCATTGAACTGTTCCTCAGGGTTGGTTGGCCACACCAGACCTTGAATGTCGAGTGGTGCTTTGCTCTGTGGGTCAGAGTATGTTTTCCTCAGATGCTGCTCAAGAACTCCTTTGTCCACACTTAGGGTCCCAGATTTTGGCTGCTCAAACAGTGTTCTGGCAAACTGGAAGGGGTCTCTGAAGAAGCGCTCTTGTGTCTTCTTCTTTTTGCTCTTCCTCTTCCTCGCAGATTCCGCTTTGCTGAGGGCGCTGTGTTTTTCTTTCAGGTCTTTCCACAGTTTTTCCAAGCCTTGTTTTTCAGCTGGCAGTGCGGTCTTCATTTGCATCTTGAGGTTTTTCTTTTGGACCCTGATCTTGTCCATCTTTTCTTGGCGTCTGGATTTCTTTGGAGGTGTTTTCTCTTTGGGTAGTTTTGCTCCATAGGCGTCTCTACATGTGGCATACACAATGTCCCCATATGTGGCTAGTTTGTGTTACGAAAAATATTTTAGTAAGTGCGTGCATTAGCTCGTGCACACGTGCATGTGCGCGTGAGCGCGCGAGTGCACGTAAGCCTGCATGTGAAAAAAAAAAATATATATATATATATATATATGTATATATATATATATATATCTATATCTATATCTATATATTTATATCTAACTTCAAATTATGTACGTATGTATGCATGTATGTACGTAATCTATCTATCTATCTATCTATCTATCTATCTATCTATCTATCTATCTATCTATTATTTCATGGCCAGGGTAGTTAGAACTATACTTCTCGTCACATTTCAGTTCACTCAAACACACACACACACACACACACACACACACACACACACACACATACACACACGCACGCACGCACGCGCGCGCGCGCGCGCCACACACACACACACACACACACACACACACACACACACACACACACACATGAGAGAGAAAGTGAGTGAGAGAGAGAGAGAGAGAGAGAGAGAGAGAGAGAGAGAGGTAGACAGACAGACACACAGACAGACAAACAGAGAGAGAGAGA
>CM065729.1:28170982-28173482 GCA_033310375.1 Conus canariensis | reverse complement strand
GAGAACACCACAGAGTTATGGACTGTGGTGTATCTCTATTTGACACCAAGAGCACAGACACAACCAGCCGTGTCTCCCTGATGAGTCCGATCCAGCGGACGAAAGGCCTAGGAGCAGGCAATACAAATAGATGTGCCTTCGAGAGGGATTACGATGGTTCCCTCAGGCAGCGAGTGAAGGGTTTCTCCTATTTATAATATACTCCCCATTTTCATGATCTTCAATTTTTTTTTTTTTAAGTTTAAATCTTTGCCAAGTCATTACTATAACGACTGAAGAATTGTTAGCCTGCACTTGTTTTCCCCCACTACTTAATTGTTTATATATATATATATATATATATATATATATATATGCGCGTGCGTGCGCGTGTGTGTGTACATAGCTCTACATCAGACCAATCAAACAACATAGAAACAGCACATCGCACGAGACCACAAATATCCCACGTCAGAACACATAATCAAACATAACACGCAGCATCACCCAAATCACATGACATTGGACGCATCGCAAAACATCACCTACATATCACACATAAGAGCCGTGTGCTTCGTTCATGTCACTCCTGCATTGGGATGGCCACTGAAGCCAAAGGCGCCATCTTGGGGAGTGTGTGATCAGCCATCCTGAGTACATCACCAGACCAGTGTTGCTGTACCTTGTGCAACATGGCTTCAATGCTGGTCACCTGTGTGTGTGTGTGTGTGTGTGCGTGCGTGAGTGGGGGCGCGCGTGCGCGCCAGCGTGTGTGTGTGTTTGTGTGTGTGTACGTGTGACAGAGAGAGACAGACAGGCAGAGAGTGAGTGAATGAGAGAGAGAGAGATGGAAGGTGAGGATGGGGAAGAGGACAAAACAAAAATGACTACAGGAAACAGGGAAAAACGTAGTGCACTTTATTATACAGTTGAAAATGGACAAGCATTGTTTCTTTAAAGATGTTAAAAGGAAAGGTAAAATGTATTGTACTCTTATTATACAGCAGAAGACAGACAAGTATATTTTTGACAAGTTGTTGGAAAGGACAGCGGAAAACAGACTAGTATATATTTGACAACATGTTGAAAAAAATGCACATGGCGTTGGTCTTCTGGCTGCAGTCAGTAGTAACGTTGCATTCGGTTTTATTTTCCTGCAAGACAAGATAATCCCACTGATTAGAAACAGCAAAAAGCTCAAGTAAAGTTTTTTAAAAAAAATTATGCATCATGCATCATTTTGCTCAATTGATAGAACATAGTGTTTTCTTTGTGTCGTTAAAGAGAGAGAGAGAGAGAGAGAGAGAGAGAGAGAGAGAGAGAGAGAGAGAGGATCACTCTTCTGGACGTAAGCACAGACAGACAGCAGACACTTCACGCAGACAGAGAGAACACATCAATCATTTAGGTGGGGGAATACAGAGACAGCAGACACTTCACGGAGACATGTGTTTGACATGCAGGAAACACAAAAGCCTTTCTTTCCAGAACAGTATTTGATGGGGAGAGTTAGTCTTATGCATCAAAGGCGGTGGATTTGGTCCGATGACCGCAACGGCACAATGTAGACCACTCGAAATAGATCTCTCTCTCTCTCCTCTCTCTCTCTCTCTCTCTCTCTCTCTCTCTCTCTCTCTCTCTCTCTTTTGTTTTTTTTTAACTTTCCTTTCGGCTAGCTTCTGAAGTTCACTATTGGTTAGGTGTTGCATATGCAACCATTTTCAATATCACCAAAAAGGCTGCCACATTTCGTCTTCGGGGATGATGTGTATATGCTACAGCCGTGTGCATGTGCTTTCTTTTCGTGCCTTCCATCGTCCCTCACTGGAAAGAGTACTTTTCCTCAAATGGTGAAATGGAATTCATCATGGGTGCCATGGTTTTGCTTGCTTTTTCTTTTTTTTTTTTTTTTCTTAGCATGCATTCACGCATGGAACTTTCCCACCAGAAGGACCAGGAAGGGGACTGAAGTCGTCATAGTTTAAATCTGGAGAGAAATATCTTATCTTGCTTTTATTGATGGGTATTGAACCCAAGACCTCAGAACAAGAGGCTGACGCCTTACACTCTAAGCTAGCAAGGCTCACGGAAGTTAAGATGAAGGCAAAGAGACTGGTCTAAAAATGGTGGAAAAGGCGACCGGAGTTTTGTCAGTGTACCTCATTGAATATGCTGCACACAGTGTTGCACCAGTCTTCCAACCTTCACAACACTATGTTATTCTAGCCTTCATCGTTAATTTTATAGTGCTCCATGCAGTCCCGATCTTTCTATATGTACCCATACCACAGTGTGTGGTCCCAGTCTTCACAGAGACTGTCCTGGTTTTTCTCTCTGAAACTACGGCGCAGTATGTTCGCCCAGATTTTCTCTTTGAGCTCATGGCGCATTGAGTGCTCCAAGCCTTCCCGTCTAAGCCCATTATTCACTGTGCCGTCAAAGTCTTCTCCTCTGTACACATGGCTCATTGTATGGTCAAAATCCTCCCATCTGATTCAGTGGCTCACTGAGAGGCCCAAGT
>CM065729.1:28163482-28165982 GCA_033310375.1 Conus canariensis | reverse complement strand
ATTTCCTGTATTCTATAAATCTGTTGCTATCATTCATATGATAATTCCAGTTCTGCCACCTGCAGTCGATTAGTCTTTGCTTAAACATCTTTACAAAGGAATTCATGCACCCCACGCCTTAGTATTTCCATACATAGGAGAAGCCATAACTATTCAAAATATCACGAACTTTTGAGGCCCAATTTATTATTCCTCTATTGGCCAAACTTAATAGCATTTTACACGCTTTGGATGGTAATCTATGTTCCTCCATTCGAGTCAGTTTCAACCAGTATCTAATGCAAGAAACTCTAGAATTAATCGCTAATGGGAATCGATTCAATTCCCCATACACAATGTCGTTTTGGTGTTTTAATACAAACCCCTAGATACTTCTTTAATACAAATATATGGGCACTTTCAATGACAGATGAAGCATCTTCTAGACCCCAAATCTCAGCACCATACAGGAGTATGGGTTGAATCTGAGAATCAAAAAGCTTCGAATACAGTTTCAAAGAGTTGTTATCTAGCTGATACAACTTGCAAATAATGCTGATGGCAGCTCGTTTCCCTTTACGTGCTAAATCTTGGCATGCGTGTTTAAAAGTCAGTCGTGTGGAAAACAGGATGCCTACATATCGATAAGAATTACTACGTTCATCTTTATGTTATTATGAAACCATTTCTCAGTACTTCCTAAATATCCACCCTTCCTAAAGATTACTATGCTATATTTTTCAAAAGTAACTTTAAGCTGTAACTGGCACGCAGCTCTATGAAGAGTATTCAATTGGGTTTGTAAGCCAACCGCAGTTTCTGACAACAAAATCATGTCATCAGCAAACAAAAGAATAAACAGTTCAATGAAATCAATATTAAGGCTAACACCATGTCTACCATTATTAATAACATCGAGAGCAAGTTCATTAATAAGCAAGGAAAACAAAAGGGGACTACAAACATCACCTTGTTTCACACCATTAGTGCAATATATGTAGCCTGTATACTGTGTACCACAGCGAACTCGGGCTTTAACAATTTCGTACATACTTCTTATACATCTGTAGATTTTACCCTTAATTCCGTTTTTAATCAAAATAGGCCACAATAGATTTCTTGAAATAGTATCAAACAATTTCTCATAATCAATAAATGCCACGTATAATTTTCTATAAGACGAAAACATTTTTTGCACTATTGCCAACAATGTAAACATGTGATCAATAGTAGAATAATTTTGTTTAAACCCTGCTTCGAATTCACCTGTAATATTGTTTTGATCGACCCATTCAGTCAATCTTGAATTAATTATATAGGTATACATTTTGCTACGTATATCTGACAGAGAAATTCCTCTATAATTATTTGGATAATTTATATTGCCTTTCTTAAACAACAGAATAATTATGGATTCTTTCCATAAATCAGGATATTGACCTGTGTCAAATAATGCATTGAAATATTTAACTAAGGAATCAATGACGTCATTTCCTGCATTTTAAAGGCTCTCTCCAATAATGCCATCTGGTCCTGCTACTTTCTTGTTTTTCAGTTTTTTAATTGAGAGGGATACTTCTTCCTTTGTTATGGGCCGGTTCATAAAGTCAACATTATCCTCATCATTCTCATGTCTATCAGTTCCAACCCCTTGACTGTCATCAGTTCCTGTTAGTACTATCAGATAAATTATCTGAAACATCAGTAGCATTTATAAATATATGTCTATTACTATCAATGTCCTGTTTTTCTAAAACTTCTTTAAAATGTTGAAACCATTTTTGAACAGAGATTTAGTTGGACTGAAACTTGTTCTTATTGGAAACCCTGCTCATATTATGCCAAAATTCTTTCTGGTCATTAATGCATATGATCAGTTGCACAAGTACTGTTTTGTTGTATTTCTTTTTCTTTCTTTGCAACGATTTCTTGTATTCTCTTCTAGCTTTGCAAAAAGCTGCTTTGTTCTCTTTCTCGATTAAATTCTAAGTTAGTGACAGTTTCGTTCCTGTTTTAGGAGATTTTCTACAAGTTCTCAAACGTTTTCTGACATTATGCTTAGAAGTTTTACATTCTTCATCATACCATTTGTCTGATCTTTTCTGATTTGTATTAATTTTATTTTCCATAAGAGTTGCTTGTTCTCGTATACATTCATTAAATAAAGTTAGTGCCTGATTTATGTCAGTATCCATCAAACTGCTGGCCTGGTTAAGTTTGTCTTTTGTTGTTGTTTTTTTCCGGAACGCATGCGATCACAAACTGCTCTGCTTAATCATCATTCCAAACTGTTTTGTTAATAAAGGATGGTAGATTACTGCATTCATTATCACAACTTATTATAACATTATTTGCATCAAAATAAAGCTCCAGTGGTTGATGGTCAGAATCAATCATATATGAGACTTGAAGACGGCAAGGTTTCCTTCAAAATCATTCTTCCATACACATTCAGCACTAAATCTTTTGATTGTCTTATGAAATCTGTTTCATTATTCTCATCACTGACACTGAACCTACT
>CM065729.1:28155982-28160982 GCA_033310375.1 Conus canariensis | reverse complement strand
CAGATGATGCAGTCTGAAAACATGTTGTTGTTTAACACATAAGTAGGCCATACAGGTCAATATTTGTGCAGTAATCCTCGAATCCTTTGTCACATTGAAATGTTTGAAACCTACCGACTGACGTATCAACACAAATGATTTTCTGACTCTGTGTAGCAGAGGATACCAAACTGAAAACAAATTTCATTATGGAACTTCAGAAGGTCCAATGGCGGCTGAAATTGTTACGGACGCACTTGCGCATACATTTCTTCGTTGAATTTTTTTTTAAACTGTATGCGCAATCTTCTGGTTGGAATTCCAGGCAGATCTACGGCCGCATTGTCTGCACTTTCTCTCTGAGCATTGGAAAACGTGGAGTTGAAAACTAGCAGAAAAAGAATACTGAGCAATACTTAAAACATTAATAGCGGTTTTAGATTTTGCTCTCGTGATAAGTAAGAGAAACCTCTCTCTCCCTCCCCCTCTCTGTCTCTCTCTCTCTCAACATTTTTTTTGCTCAAATCCTTCAGTGCTAGAGACTAAATGCAAGCGAAATTACGCGCGAAAACACACGGCAATCGTATGTGCAATTGCGGGCTCAGTTACGTTGGGGAAGGACCTGCTGAAATTTTGAACAATAAACGAACAGATGCACGTGCAATTCGCCAAAAATAGCACGTGGACTTGTGGCCGTATTTGGGCCGTTAGGCTTTCCGTATTGTATGTCAGCCAAAAGAATTGTGTCAACCTCTAATCTGCATCGACTGATTCATTGGGGTTGGTGTTGTGCTATCTGCAAAAAAGCTGCTCTTGCCATCGTTCAAAAAGTTTCATGGGATACGTTGACGTCTATAACAATGAATTTTAAAGATTGCTTGTAAGGTTCCGCCGAAAAATGTAGACAAACGAGACAAAACACGACGCGTTTTGTCCTTTTAGATCTACTTCAGGAGAGATACACAACATTCAGAACAACGAACATGAACGAGCGATCACTTATCTTCATCCAAGTCGGCACAAGATGGGCTTGAAAAGCATATGCGGCGAATTCCATGAAGGTAAGTGATTTCTCGTTCATCTTCCTTGTCCTGAGTGTTGCGTATCTTGCCTGAAGAAGACCTAAGAGGTCGAAACGCGTCGCGTTTCGTCTATGATTCTTTTGTCTATGTTTTTTGGCGGTGCTTTATGAATAACTTTTCAAAGTTGTTTAGATATCCACCTGCAGTTGCTCCACTTTGCAACAAGATTTATCGTATATAAGAATTTTATTGTGATATCTACCAAATCTGTATTTTAATAAACACAGATGAATCGTTCAGACAGACAGCCAAACAGACAGGGACAGAGAGGGCACATTCATCGTCTTGGTCTAAGAAACGCCATGCCCTTTAGGAAAACGGCAGGCGAATGAATGAGTCGGCACAGGTTTTCTTGATGTAAAGAAAAAAAAAATCCAATCGGAGAATATAAAAACATACATGCATAATTCTGTATTCCGTTTGGTCCCTATATCCGGTGCAGAAGACAGAGAAAGAGAGAGAAATGGTGGCTGGCAAACACACACAGAGAGAGAGAGAGAGAGAGAGAGAGAGAGAGAGAGAGATTAGCATGACAACCACCTAAGAAGTCAAATAAATCAATAGCAGTAAGAACACAAACAGCTGGAAAGGGAGGTTAAATCTAAGCATCAAAATTCAAATGCAGCGTAAATGAGTACCAGTTGTCTCCCTCCCCCTCCTTTATTTTGCTCTTTCTGATGGTTCAACTCTCTCTCTCTCTCTCTCTCTCTCTCTCTCTCTCTCTCTCTCTCTCTCTCTCTCCCAAGTGAGCTAGATAGGGAGTGACGAGATTAAATATGTTAACATAGGAAACGTGTGAGTGTGATAAGTGACGTTCCCTTAACACTACTAGTCGTGTTGTCGAGATCTGGGTTATTCTAGGAAAACGCAGAAGGGGAACGAGAGCTCGGAGCTTCAGGCCGTGTTGGGTTTAAAGAAAGAAAAGAGTACAAACATCGGGTAAGGAAGGATTCAGTGATTGATGGAGACAATTTTCAAGCGTCTGGTTTTTCTTGAGAGAGGAGAGAGAGAGAGAGAGAGAGAGAGAGAGAGAGAGAGAATATGGATACATTGACATAAACTCGAAGATATATATATATATATATATATATATATATATATATATATATATATATTCTGTTAAAATATTTTTAAAATGAAGTGTTAAAATCAACAAGCTTGTTTCGAGCCTCTTGCTCTCGTCAGGATATTCTTTTGGGGCACAGTATCTGTTTTTTATAGCGTGCGGGACCTGATTCCGTTTCTGCATGTGTGAGTCGCTGCACGTGTGGTCTGTGGTTCTTGTTGGGGTCTGTTCAGGTGGAGTGCGCTAACAAAGATTTCCATTTGTGCCTGCAATTGTTTACTATTTCTATTTTTGTATTCAAAGTTGCTAGGTGTGGTTTACATAATATTAACCATTTTTCTGTAGAGCATAGATTGCATTTTTTTGAAACATTGTTGTATGGTGTTGCTCTTTTTATGATTTTCCATGATATGCTGTAGTCTATTTTTTATCTTTGAGTCTCAAATGTATTTACTCAGCTCTGTTTGGTTTTTGTATTTTTCTTTTTTGAATGACTGTTCATGGTTTTGAAAGTGTTTTCAGCGATCCCTATATATGTTTCTTTTTCATTTTCTGATGTTACCGTAGCTTGGTATACAATATTGCTGTGAAGACATTTGTTGCTTAGGGGGTACTGTTTTTTTTAGTGCAGTTGCAAGATGTCCTTTCGGCACCCTTCTCTGTTGTATTGCTTTTCGTTTTGTTAGATGAGTCCATTATGTTTTTAAGGTTGGGCATACATGAGTATGATAGTTTAATGGTGTTTTTGTTGAATATTTTGAACACTTTGTGTTCTTTTGGGAATGATGTTGCCACGATTTTAAATAATTCTTTTCCTACGTTTGTTTTTACTTGTCCATCGTATGGGGGGTTGTACCATATGATCTTCCTTTTCCTGTTTTTCTTATTTCTGTTCGTGTTATTGTCTGGGCTGTATTGTAGTTTGTAATCATAACCAATTTTTTGTAATGCTTCTTGGTATTCTGTTGCTGCATTATCGAATACGTTTTCATTGCATGACAGGTTGGATAGTCTCTTGTTTATATCTTTGGGTATTGTTTTTAGTATAGATGGTGGGTGGTTGCTTTTGATATTTACGTAGATTGGTATGTCATTGGGTTTTTTGGATGGTTTGTACACATGGTCATTGAGGTCTAATGTTATGTCTAGTTAATTCACTACTTTTTTGTTTGCTTCTATTGTGATTTTTAAGTTGTGGTTTTTGAAGATTTTACGTAATTCTTTTTTCTTGTTTTCAATAGTTCTTGGATTATTGTTTAATGCAGTGAGGCCGTCATCTCTGTACAAACCGACCTCTTTTCCAAGTTGTTTTTGGATGTTGGATAGCATGAATAGTCCGACTAGTTCACATGTTTCGGCACCATCATACGATCCCATGGTTACATCAAATGTGGACTTTTTGCTCTTTTTTTTTTAATCCAAGTTTCATTTCTGCTGTGGAGTAGGGTTTTCTTGGTGTGGAAAATAATCTCCATTTCTGACTCTGTTACTTTTGTGTGTTTGTTGGCAAATTTCAAAGCTTTGGTGAGTAGTTCTTATCTATGGATGGGTAGAAGTCTACTATATCAAATGTGATAAACACTGTGTTTCTGTTTGTTGAGTTTTTTTTTTAACCATTGGATAACTTCATAGCTGTTTTTCCAAAGGTTGTATTCGGTGTTTGATTTTACATCTTCTATAACCTTTTCCAGTATTCTCTTGCTTATTTTGCCCAGTTCGGATTTAGATGGGTTTATTAGTCTACATGTTGGGTTGTTTTGGAAGTTAGGCTTGTGGTCTTTAAGTGTTATGAAGGCTTATTTTGTTGCTGTTGCCTCTACCCTGTCGTTTAACTCCATGCGGTGTGCAAGTTCTTTTTCTTTTTTGCAGATGTTCCCCCCCCCCCCCCCCCCCCCCGCATACGATGGACAAGTAAAAACAAACATAGGAAAATAATTCTTTAAGATCTTGGGAACATCATTCCCAAAAGAACACAAACTGTTCAAAATATTCAACAAAAACACCATTAACCTATCATACTCATGTATGCCCAAGAGACTCAAAGATAAAAAATAGACTACAGCATATCATGGAAAATCATAAAAAGAGCAACACCATACAACAATATTTAAAAAAGAAATGCAATCTATGCTCCACAGAAAAATGGTTAATATTATGTAAACCACACCTAGCAACTTTGAATACAAATATAGAAATAGTAAACAATTGCAGGCACAAATGGAAATCTTTGTTAGCGCACTCCACCTGAACAGACCCCTACAGGACCCACAGACCACACGTGCAGCGACTCACACATGCAGAAACGGAATCAGGTCCCGCACGCTATAAAAAAAAACAGATACTGTGCCCCAAAAGAATATCCTGACGACAGCAAGAGACTCGAAACAAGCTTGTTGATTTTAACACTTCATTTTAAAAATATTTTTAACAGATATTGCTCCCTAGAAGGTTGATCCCTTTCAGATTTTTAAGGACATTTTTATATTGTTCGTGATATATATATATATATATATATATATATATATATATATATGGTGCTCCCTAGAAGGTTGATCCCTTTCAGATTTTTTAAGGACATTTTTATATTGTTCGTGATATATATATATATATATATATATATATATATATATATATATATATATATATAAACTAGCAGGGGCACCCGGCGTTGCCCGGGATATGAACATTCTTTGCGATACTCACGTGACGGCAAACATGTATTAACTGTTTGGATTTACAATCAATCCTCCCCCCCCCCCCAACATCTTCCCACCCCCTCCCCCCACACAAATACACATGCTCTCTCTCTCTCTCTCTCTCTCTCTCTCTCTCTCTCTCTCTCTCTCTCTCTCTCTCTTATACATTATATTGTT
>CM065729.1:28145982-28150982 GCA_033310375.1 Conus canariensis | reverse complement strand
GACCGTATTGGCTTACTGCATGGTCCATGTCTCCCTGTCTGAGCCCACGACTCAACGTGGCGTTCAAATCTTCCTGTCTGAACCGATGGCTTACTCTGTAGTCCTATTCTTTCTTCATGTATAAACCCATGGCTCGCAATGTACTTAATGCCTTCCTTTCTTAACACATGGCTCGATGGTGCTGTCCAAGTCTTCCAGTCTGAACCCATCGCTCACTGTATGGCTCAGGGCTTCCTCTCTGAACCCATGGTTTACTATGTGGTCCTATTCTTTCTGTCTAAAGCCATGGCTTGCAGTGTAGTACAAAGTTTTCTTTCTGAACCCATGGATCACTGTGTGGTCCAAGTCTTCCTATCTAAGCTCATGGCTGATTGTGTGGTTCAAGTCTTCCTGTCTCAACTCACGGCTGACTGTGTGGGCCAAGTCTTCCTGTCCAAACCCATGGCTCACTGTGTGGTCCAAGTCTTCCTGTCCAAACTCATGACTCACTGTGTGGTTCAAGTCTTCCTGTCCAAACTCATGGCTCACTGTGTGGTCCAAGTCTTCCTGTCCAAACTCATGGCTCACTGTGTGGTCCAAGTCTTCCTGTCCAAACTCATGACTCACTGTGTGGTCCAAGTCTTCCTGTCCAAACTCATGGCTCACTGTGTGGTCTAAGTCTTCCTGACTAAACCCATGCCTCGGAAGGAGGACAGACGCGTGCGCACATACACACACACACACACACACACACGCACGCACGCACGCACGCACGCACGCACGCACGCACGCACGCACGCACACACACACACACACACACACACACACACACAGAGAGAGAGAGAGAGAGAGAGAGAGAGAGAGAGAGAGAGAGTAAGAAAGATCGACGCTTATTTTAGCACGAAGTAGAGAAGGCTGAAATTAACACTTGTTTTAGCACAAATTACGAAAGAGACAAACAATATCAGTATTCATGCCTCCTTCAAACGTTACAAACAGCATACGTGAATAATGCATGTGTGTGTGTGTGTGTGTGTGTGTGTGTGTGTGTGTGTGTGTGTGTGTGTGTGTGTGTGTGCTCCCTAGATCACAATCAACCGTAATGTCAGTGCTCCACAAGCACAGTCAAGAGGATTTTCATGCTGACCGTGACATGGGGAATACTGTTTTGTTTATGATTTGTCTATACTATGTAACGTCGGGCGGAGATGCATTTGACAACATTGCACTTGTTGTTTCGTTGTTTGTATTACTCCTCGACACCCCCCCCGCCCCCCCCCCTATTTTCCCCCTGATTGTTGTTGGTTATGCATCAATATGTAATATGAGCAGCGTTCAAAACAGAAAACAATTTTCCCTTGTTAAATTAACATACACACACAACCGCGACGGCGGGTTGTCCAAAATGTCTACCTATCATAATCACAAGATTCTAAACGCTATCAGCGACAAGAAATACATTGATTGTGTGCTCTACATATATATACGACTCTATATAGAGTTCAGCTGTATAAATCAGGAAAAAGACCTCCTCTCTTTAGCAGATGCGCGATTTCCAACAATTATTAGTTTTCTGTCCCTCTCTCTATCCATTTATTCATCCATCCATTCTTGTTATTGCTTGACCGTGGTTACTTACCCAGTTACATTTCAGTTCAATCGTCACTTCTTACAAACTCAGACGTAGGTAAAGATTGTATTAAAAAAAAGAAGAAGAAAGAAACGGTACATGCAACATTTGCTCTCACTATGAATCAGTTGCATGTGCATAATTGCCCACTATTACAGCCATTTGCATCCAGTCTTCTAGGACATCGCAAAAGTAAAGGACTTAGAATGAGAAAGGACACCTAATTTTGAGCTCTTCTTCCTCCAATTATTATCTATGTGGGGAGTTACTGGGGCACCACATTGAAGATCACCTTCATCCGGTCTAGTTGGGTACTTTGGATTGGGTCGCTGAAATCATTCCCCGATCCATTTTACCATGCTCTCTCTCTCTCTCTCTCTCTCTCTCTCTCTCTCTCTCTCTCTCTCTCTCTCTCTCTCTCTCTCTCTCTTCAGCAGTTCTCAGGCGATTGTTCTCAGCTAGGCCAGTAAATCTCATTCAATGGCCCTACCGACATATTTGTCTGTTTTAAGAGATAACAGTTGCTCTCCGTGTGGTTCAATGTGCTTCTTGATGGATAGCTGCTCTCGTTCATTGGTATTGTGACCAGTATGTTTGATCTTGACTGACTCTCTGACACACCTCGTATCTAGGGCTGAGATTTTTCTTTCCAAAAACCGGCTGTGATGGTCAATGTTCCACATACATACAGAAAGGTGGAACATATCGGTGCGGTCAGAAGCCTGATTTTGTTGTTGTTGTTGTTGCTGTTGTTGTCGTTGTTGTTTCATGGAGATTGTGTTCTTCCATACATGTTTGATTTGGTGGTGTTGTTGTCCCTATGGCCTCTGGGATAATTTCTGGTGCAAATCCCTTTCTGCCGATTGAAGGAGTCCCGGAAAGCGAACAACTGGAGATGCAATTTAGGTTCGTCTACATGAAAAACTGAATGAAGTGACAACCACTAAGTTCCGTGCTTCTTTGTTTTACAAACAGCATCTACCTGCGTAAGTCTTAAACAATACGTACATGAATAAACAGATAAGAAGAATACATCAATAGGCAGATAAACAAATAAATAAACCAACCAATAAATGCATAAAGAAACAATGGATAGATAACTAACTGAATGAATAAATATATAAATAAATGAATGAATGATGGAGAAATATATAAACAAACAAATAAGTGAAAACTGAATGACTAAATACATGAATAAATAAACAAATAAATCATTCAATAAATAAAGCAATGTATAATCAGATACACACATAAATAGATAAATAATAAGAAATGAACACACAAAAAATCAATTGAAACACCACTGATCAGAAGAATATCATGACAAAAGGATATGACAGACGAAGAAGAAGGTACACAATTGTAAAGGAGGAGAAAAGCAAGGATAAAAAGATGAGGAAATAGAATCAAAACGCACAACACAAAATGGATGAGGTCGACACAAACAAGGAGCAACAAAATTATGTGAGATAACAGGAAGAAGAAAAAAGAAAGGAGCCGCACGAGGGAATGAGGAACGGGAGGGGGGCGGGGGGGGGGGGGGGGGGGGGGCAGGGATGGAAAATGAATCAGAGAAATGAAAGGAGACAGGGAGAGAGGATACAAAAAAACAAACTCGGTAATGAGAACACACACCAGAACAAACACGACTGCATGACAAAGAAAGAGATGAATAAACTTGGTATAATCCTAGTCAGCCACTATAACCATTTGTTCAGCATCTGACATTCTGCACTGATTGGAATTTGGTGTGTCGCTGCTTCCTGTCTGCAGCCCCCCCCCCCCTCTCCCCCCACACACGCACATACACCCTTCTACAACTTCACCCTTTTGTCATATACCACAATCAGTTCAACAAAACAGCAATTACCCTTTTACCAGTTGTGAATCTCTCTCTCTCTCTCTCTCTCTCTCTCTCTCTCTCTCTCTCTCTCTCTCTCTGAAGACCTAACATTTGATGCATTCTGAATAGATGTATGATTTGCATGTTATCACATCGTATAGGTCAATTCAGGAAGGTTCGAGTTCGGAAGGTCTTCACCGCCTTGGATGCCAACTATCACCTGACAGTTAGTCACCTGACAACTTCGGCCTTCTTCACACGGTTCGGACATTTGTGTTAGGTGAGGATGCTACTGTCAATCGGCCGATTGTCTGTTTCTCCACCACGCTCGAAATTCGTGTCGCCTGGGGCGCTTAAGACCCTTTGTGAAAGATTTCCCTCCCTTGACAGGAAATGAAAAATGAATTAGAGAGAAGAAGGGGTGTGCGTGCGAAGGACAAACCCGCTACTGAGAGCATACAACACAGTACAACACGACCGGAGAGATAAAACAAAGAGTCTCTTGTTGTCTGTGTTTAGTTGTATTTTAAGTCATTTTCAGTAAGGCAGCAGTCTGTGTTCAATGTTTATCCAAATAAACTTAATACATATTCCAGACAAACATATTAATTCTTTGATCAGCATCTTACATCCTGCACTAAATGGAGTTTGATGCTTCGCTCCTTCCTGTCCGTCTCCCTCCCTGCTCCTCTCTACCACACCCACACCCCCATGTCATTCCAGGATTACAGCAATTCCCCGCTTCACAAATTGCGAAGTGCTCTCTCTCTCTCTCTCTCTCTCTCTCTCTCTCTCTCTCTCTCTCTCTCTCTCTCTCTCTCTGTCCATAATTTTCTAGGTCAAGTTTTCCAATGTCCGGAGACTAAATGCTGGCGAAATTACTTTCCCAATTCCGGCGGTAGTTTCTTGCGTACTAGCCGCACTTATGTTTGGAAGTACTCGCTCACTCTTTCACCAATTAACGAAAAGATGCGCGTGCGATTGTGTCCATGATAATAGCGCGTACAAATGTGGCCGCATTTGAGCCTTTGGGCTTTCCATATTTAATGCCACAACCAGAAAACTGTGTTAGCTGCTGATAGGCATCGATTGATTCAGTAGGCTTGGTTTCAGGCTGTTTGAAATAAAAAGAAAATCTCCTGCCTTGTTCTATAACATTTCTCTGAAAACTTAGCAATGTGTTGACGCTTCCAACAGTATTTTCAGCTCTTAAGACCGCTGTTCTACTTTCCAGTAATGAAACAATAACCAATGTTGATCTGTATTGTGCTATTTGTTGATACAGTGCATAACACAGACGACGAAAAGACGCTTTAACCATTTTTTCTTACGTTTGAAGCTGTGACAATTAAAGGACATCTCTCTCTCTCTCTCTCTCTCTCTCTCTCTCTCTCTCTCTCCTCTCTCTCTCTCTCTCTCTCTCTCTCTCTCTCTCTCTCTCTGAGCTGCTCAGCAACTCTATTATGTATACAGTACTCCAACAATAGATCATTAAAAGTGAAATAAATGCTGAATATCGATTGCAATTTTAAAAAATGGGCTCAATAC
>CM065729.1:28135982-28140982 GCA_033310375.1 Conus canariensis | reverse complement strand
CAATTAAAGAAAAAAATCTCACTCAACTACAAGTGTCTTCACACAGTGTGATTACCCCCTAAGTTGTGTTCCAGGTCATTCTTCATCCAATGAGGACAACTCCCAAAAAGGTGTGTCCCATCAAATTGACACCCACCCCACCCCAACAACTCTTCACACAACTGTGAATACAACCATTCCCGATTCTGTTACACAATCTCCCCAGAAAACTGTGGAGGACACACGTTTCAGTAGTCAGTCTACACTACCAGTTCCTGGCACTCCTGTGGAAAATGTGAATGTAACAGTCGGTAATGTGGAGGACACACGTTTCAGTAGTCAGTCTACACTACCAGTTCCTGGCACTCCTGTGGACATTGTGAATGTAACAGTCGGTAATCGTTTTGATGTACTTGCTCGTCTCAGTCAGAATGAAGTACTTCTTGACCCCGATTCCAATAAACCTGACTCCCCCCAAACAAACTCTGTCACATCTGAACCATCTGCCTCTGAACAGTTAACTAAACAGGATCAAGAACCTTCTCAATTGACAGAGGTGAAAGAAAAACTTTCTTCAGAGCAGGTTTTAAAAGAAATATCTATTCCTTTGAAATGTTCTTCCTTGCTAATCGGAGACTCTGTAATAAGGTACATTAATCCAAAGAGACTAGACACACGTCGTGACCCGTTATTCAAAATATGTGTTCCTGGTCGGACTTTAGTGCATCTTGTTCAGTGGTTACGTACTTTAGAAATCCAGGACCAAGTGAACACTTTAATTGTGCATGTGGGTGTGAATGATTGTCCGGTCGGACCCATTGCAGCCAAAGATTGGCGTGAACTGATTGGTTTGTGTAAATCTCGTTTTCCCTCTGCATATATTGCCTTCAGTTCTATTCTCCCGGCACGCGGTCGACACCAGCTAAATAACTCCATTGCTCCTTCTAATAGATATTTATATGCTACTTGTACAAATATGAATGTGGACATGATTGACCATTTTGGGTCATTTGTGACTCAGAATGGTGCCCCCCGTCAGGCCCTGTATAAAGATGCTACCCACCCCAGTACAAAAGGGACAGTCTGTCTGGCACTTGGCTTCAAGACTGTTCTCCCTCAGACCGGGCGTTTACAGTTGAACGACCCGGCTAACAATACAAGCCCCTTCAATAAGCCACACCATGTCCCCACCAGTGATCGGTCCATGTCCCGTACTGTACAGAGGAACAGCACTAGAAAGTATGGCCCTGCCCTACAAACAGCTTCTCGACAATATGTGAACGCCAGAAATTCAGGTGTTCCCCCCATGTCCTCAACAAGTGACTTCCCTCCATTAATGTCCCAAACCAATCGCAAACCAGTCATAAACCAGCCAGAGTTGACTCCCCAGGTTCCACCGCCAGATCATTTGGATAATCCCTGTGCTGAGGCTTACAGTCAGACACTGAACGGTGAAAATTCGCGTCCCCCACCAAGTATCCCCACCATCCCGACACATGTCCCGCCTCCATTCCTCTGCCCGAGTTACACGATTCCCGACGCTCCTTACCCCAGATTTCCCGTCCCTTATCCGTTCTCTGTGCAGAGGGTTCAAGGATCTGGCCTTGGCCAAACACAGCCCCATTTTCCCTTGGGTTCAACAACTCTACCTGTCAATCCTCTGACACAGGAGAGTCATGCTGACAACCGAAACTGGCCTTCAATTAACCCTCTGGGTTATTGTGCGCAGCAGTTGATGACGTTGGCATCACAGTTGGTGACGCAACGTGACCAACAGAGGACTGCTGCCAATTGGTAGAATGAGTGGTGATGTTTTGATATATTGTATGATGCTTTGTCCTTGTTTGGTATTTATTTATGTGCGAAAGATAATACATTTTTTTTATTCAGTCGGTACATTTCTCCCCATTCATTCTAGTCAAAGTGTTAGAATTTACGTCGTCATATGATTAAATATGTAACTGTTGAATTATTGTAATAATCTTCCCTATCTCGGCCGTATAACTACTCGGACTTGGGACATTTGAAATGGACTGTTGTAGAAGGACGTTGATTATTTGAACACTTGCACTTCTCGTGTCTTCTTGAGGCATAGGTGTTTTGTGATTGTGCCCTTACCATTGTTATTGCTCATAAAAAAAATTTTCTTTTTTTTTTTTTTTTGGCTAACTTCTTTTCTGCGTCGTTACCCGTTGAAGAGGTGTGCATTTTTGTGTGTGTTTGCTTTTTTTCACTTATATTTAATTTTCAAATTGCCTGGTATCCTGCAAATTGATTTTGCTTTACATTGTACACATATTGAAGGTAAGGTGGGGGTTTTTTTGTTTGTTTGTTTTTTTTGTTTGTTTTTTGTTTTGTTTTCCTTGTAAAATAATGGCAAATAATTTCAATACCGAGAGTAGTAATGAATGGTTAACCAACTCAGGATTCAAAATTGGCTATCTAAATGCATGTCATGTGTTAAACAAATTATGTGATTTACCTTCTATTTTATCTAATGCTAACAATTGTTTTCATTGTTTTTGTTTCTCTGAATCTCGGTTATCAAATTTAGTCTCAGACGATTTAGTAATGATTCCAGGTTACAATTTTATTAGGAGAGACCCTACATCTAAGCTAGAAACAGGTCTTCTGGGATATGTACATCACTCAATGAACTATAAACTGATCCATCATTTTGATAAACATAATATTGAATGCATCTGGATAGAGTTTCGTTTAAAAGGGACTAAACCGATATTAGTAGGCTTTTTATATAGAAACCCTGATGAACGTGTGGAATGGTATGATAGATTCGAAGCAATGATGGAAGATGTCTCAGATTATTCAACAGATGTTGTATTGCTTGGTGACTTTAACATTGATTTACTTAAACCTCATGATAAATGGAAACGAATTTTTGAATCATATAACTTATCACAACTGATAGACACGCCAACAAGAATAACGCTGCAGTCTGAAACACTCATTGATCATATCTATGTAAACAATCCAATAAATATTACAGAAACTTCCGTACCAGTTTATGGTCTCAGTGATCACTTTCCTGTATGCTTAACTTGGTCCAAAAAAGGCGTAAAAATTCCTAGATGTAGCCACAAATGCATTTCTTTCCGTAGTTATAAATCCTTTAATTCTGACGATTTTCTTCATGATTTATGTATTGCAGATTTTTCCAGTGTTTTTCAGGAGACTGATCCGGACAAAGCTCTCGAAGTTTGGTATAACATATTTGTCCCTATTTACGACAAACATGTCCCAACTAAGATCAAACGTGTCAAACCCGATGGAAAACCACCGTGGTTAAATGATGAAATTAATGCTGCTATTAAAATTTGTGAAAATTTGTTGCAGTCAACAGGAAAAGATGCAAAGTTTAAGAAACAGCGTAACAAAGTTACAGCTATGAAAAGATCTGCTCGTAAAAAACATTTTAGCGACCTTATTTCATCGAAAAAAGATTCAAAATCGATCTGGAAAGCCATTAATCAATTATCAGGTAAATCGTCAAAACAAACAGCTCCGTCATCTTTAATTCTGTCTGCCGATAATCTCAATAAACACTTTTCTACCATAGTCGAAAAGACTATTAAAACTGATTGTACTAAACATAATGAACTGTTGTTACTAAGAGAATTTTGTGATACTAGACGAATAGGGTCCAGACTTGACTTTCAGTTTATCAGTGTTCACGAGGTATGTAGAGAACTTAATTCATTGAAGGAATCTAAGAGCCGGGGATTAGATAATATAGACAGCAAAATTTTGAAAATTTCCGCACCTATTATCTCTGATAGCCTTACTTCTATTTATAACCTTTGTATTCAGAAATGCTATTATCCACAATATTTTAAAGAAGCTAAAGTTTTGCCATTTTTTAAATCTGGTGACCCACAAGATCCTTCGAACTACAGACCGATTTCCATTCTGTCTAATTTGTCTAAACCTTTAGAAAAGCACCTTAAGCAAAACCTTCAAAAGCACTTCGTTACACATAAATTATTTCATTCAAATCAAAGCGGTTTTAGAGAAAATCATTCATGTCAGACGGTTCTCACGAATCTAGTAGAACAGTGGCATTTAAATATCAATAATGATCTTCTCACAGGAACGATATTTGTGGACTTTGCTAAAGCCTTCGATGTTATTAACCATGATCTCCTCTTAAAAAAACTTACTTTGTATGGTTTAACTCCAAAGTCTGTCAATCTTCTCTCGTCTTTTCTATCAAATAGAAGGCAGATAGTTGTTCAGGATATGGTATCATCCACTTTTATGCCAGTCAATTTCGGTGTGCCTCAGGGTTCAGTCTTAGGACCGATATTATTTACGATTTACATTAACGATCTCCCTCTTTACATTTCCTCTTCTTGTGAGCTTTTCGCTGATGACACTACCTTACACAATAAAGGAAAAAATGTAGATGTAGTGTGCGCTGACTTACAAAATGACGTTGACAGGCTCATAAAATGGACTGAACTTAATCATATGGCACTTCATCCTCAAAAATCTAAATTCATGTTAATATCAACCAGGCAAAAGCGACAAAATATTAAAGATAATCTAAAGGAATTAAAAATATATGATAACGTATTAGATGAAGTAAGTTCTCATAAACTACTTGGTCTTATTATCGACAATAATTTATCCTGGTCGAATCAGCTTTCGACTTTATCAAAAAGAATATCGAACAAAGTCTTTCAGCTTAATAGAATCAAACATTTTTTGGATCAACACACTCGGAAATTATTTTTTCATGCTTATATTCAAAGCGATGTGGATTATGCTTCAACCTGTTGGGATTTAGCTAGTAAAGCCTCCTTAAGGCATCTTGAAAGTCTCTACAGACGCTCTCTCAAACTTATACTTCTTAAATCTTCCTCTCTGGAAATAAGTGACTATAAAGAACTAAACATCTTGCCTTTTGAATTTAAATGTATCTTCAACAAAGCTGTCATTATGTTTAAGATTATGAATAACCTTGCACCATTCTATCTCCGAGAGAAATTTCCCGTACGAGA
>CM065729.1:28100982-28115982 GCA_033310375.1 Conus canariensis | reverse complement strand
TATCAAAGGATAATTTAAATACTTATCAACAGACTTCAAACCATCTACACATGATAGTTTCCATCGCTCACTTCCGAAGCTTACTATCATTTGAGAGAACAGTAAAATGCCGATTCTGGCTCACTTTGTCTCCGCTGTTGCTCCGACAAAGTTAGCCAGAATCGGCATTTTACTGTTCTCTCTACGTTTATAAAAAAAATATGATAAACACTTTACAAACATACATAATGTGTAGGATTATCTGTTTTTAATACTAATTTAGAAAACTTTTGAGACTTAAGTTTTTGCTTAATCCTTCGTTTTTCTTGATCAATAACATCATTTTCACGCATACATTCATCAAATGTGAAATAAATTTCTGCAAAACTCTTCACATCTGGCCGCATTACTGATCACCTCTGGGTCTTACTTGAGACCCTATGGCGCCCTAGGGCCCCAAGTCAGACCCAGAGGGTCACGTATAACATGGCCAGATGTGAAGAGTTTTGAGGATATGCCTCTCATACTTGTTTGCCTGCTTTCTATTTGTCTAATTTGGGCAATCCCCTCACCCCCATTTTAGTGGTCCTTCCCATAGCCGCACCAGGGCGACCATTTTAGGTTTACGGGCGTTCATAGCCGCGCCAGTGACCATATTTTGGGTTTACGGGCGTTCATAGCCGCGCCAGTGACCCAATACGAAAGTGGGAAGGATCACTTGAGGGCAGGGAAGAGGGCAAATTTAGACTTTTCAATGCCATGACAACCAAGTATTTAAAACTACCGCAGGCATATCCTCAATGTTGTTATCTTCAAGATTTATATATACTGTACACAAACAAACGCTTTACAATTACATAGTGTCTACTTGCCTAGAGTAAAGTTGTTTTTTATTTTGTTAAAACAACACCAAAAGCTAAATAACAAAGTGCATCTTACATTACTTTTTAGCCACTACTTTTTAATAAATATTTGTTTTAAATGCTTTTAGATTTAAATGCAGATTTTAATACATAAAATTGGAAAAAGATTATTTGGGGTGGGGAATTTAGCCGCCTAAATTTATATAATGCCGCGTGACGGCTAACGCCTGCACTAAACGACGCCGGTGGGGAATTTAGCCGCCTAAATTTATACAATGCCGCGTGACGGCCTGCAGTAAACGACGCCCTTACTCCGTTATGTGTAACTTGACACGAACCAGCAAACAGTGCGAAGCTTCGACTCGGCAATTATGCAGTTGAGTAAGCCGTGGCCAGACATGTCTGACCTAGAGTACTACATAAAGGCAGCAAACCCTTCAGAAGTGAAGAGGAGTTGTCTCCCCGGAAAAGAATGTAACAATTAATTGTGTTTTATCCTTTATGAAAAAAATCGTCATTAAGTCGTTCTAGGTTCTTATTCAAGTCGGCATCACGTTCTTATTCAAGTTCTTATTTAAGTTCTTAACAAGTTTTTATTCAAGTTCTTATTTAAGTTCTTAACAAGTCAACATCAAGTTCTTAACAAGTCATCATCATCAAGTTCTTAACAAGTTCTTATTCAAGTACTTATTGAAGTACTTATTCAAGTTCTTAACAAGTCGTCATCAAGTCGTCATTAAGTTCTTATCAAGTCGTCATTAAGTTCTTATCAAGTCGTCATGAAGTCATCATCAAGTCGTTATCAAGTTCTTATTCAAGTCACTTATAATTATTTATTAAGTTCTTGAAATATTACTGCATATCAAATGGATCAAAATGAGATTTTGTTGTTGGCAGTTCTGGTATTCTTTTTTGTTCAGATTTTGTATTTAGTGGCTGTGATTTTTTGGGCTGCTTTGGTTTTTGCTGTCTTTCTTTATATGTTTTATAAACGTAATAACCACCCCCACCAACAGCAATGACGCCAAAAATGCCAACTCTTTTAATCCAAATAATCCATGATGATGTTGCGGGACTTGAAACAACTTGTTCTTGTTGTGGCTCTGGCACAACTGGTGTTTTTTCATTATGAGTTATATGTTGTAACTCTAATTTTCTTTTTTTGTTCCACTCTGCTAATTTTTTCCCTGCTTCAACGCGCCCAGGATTCTTTTCACGGGTCACTTTCTCCATCAACGTTTTCTGCTCGGTCATTTTTAAGGGAAATAAAATCTATATGATTAAACGTAATTAACCCCATAATTACTGGCGACAATAATGTTCCAAATCTGTAATATAGATCACATCCTAGAGACTCTAATGACTTTGTTAAAACTGGATCCTGCGTTAAATCATACATAAAATCTTGTTCAGAATCAATGGGCGCAAATCTACTAACGAGTTTAGTGTACAAACTAAGAACAGTTTGTCCGACACTTTTGACCATTCTTGACCCCAGTTGCGCTTCATACCTGTTGTGATACTTTACAATGTCTTGCGGCGACATCTGTTGAATCTGTTCTATGCTGAATTCATTTCCGAGGTACTGTTTTGTTTTTCCACACGCCGCCAAAGAATACAGCCTTTCCTTTTGGCGCATAATAGCTTGGTCATCAACTTGATTATTTGTAATCATAAGTTCAGGAAGTAAATCATCGCAGTTCATGTTTTATTAATAATAAATTTTATTTTATTTTTAAAAAATGAGCACCGAAAAAACTGTTGCCAACCTCGTATACCATTCTGCTGTTATTGGAGGTCTAAGTGTAGGATACACAATGCTTGGTAAAAGCTTGTTAAGAATAAAACCAGCAGATCTTGGCAAGCTAAATTTTGAAGACTCAGCAAAGTTGATTGCTGTCATTACAGCTTCATTTGCTACGAAAGATTTTCTAGTTAAGCAAGGAATAATTCCAGAAAATATAAATATGTAAAAAAAATACATTTATAAAAATGGCTTCACTCGTAATGATGATAGGCGGCGCAGTGGTCAACGCGCTTGCTTTCAGCGGAAGTAATTACGCGTTTAGTAAACTACAAAATAACGATGAGAGAAAAAGACATAACAGAGCTATGGAGCAACTAGCCGCTGCACAAGACACCTATGAAAAGCAAAGAATGGAGCAGTTAGATTTTATTAACGACAGACTTAAACAACAGGGACATGCAGCTTACACATTTAAAGATGAAAAAATAATAAAGTTTATAAAAACCTTTTGGTGGTAGTAGAATCCATTAGTGAGAACACTGACGTTTCAAGCCATAGGCCCGTTGTCAAAGTGAAAGGAGAGGACAGTGTAGACAGGAAAGCCTCTGTGAGAATTGGGTGAGAACATTTCATTTAATGATCAAGTTGGACCAAAATAAAGTCACTGATCACTGTTCAGGTGTATTGAGTTCACACAGACACACACCACAGTTCACACAAAGACACCAACACACACACGCGCGCACACACACACCACCACAACCCCACAAAACACACAACACCACACACACACACACACACAACACCCACCCCCCCACCCCACACCCACACCACACACACACACAAAAGGAGGGAATAAATGGAAATATTCACTATTTTGCCTACTGAAAGAGAAAGAAACAGGGGCTAAAGAGGGACAGGACAGAGAGATTAAGGCAGAAGGGCCCTGGCTCAGCTAGACGTCAGTGACTCTGATGTTCATCCCAGCTGGCTGTGTGGTGCCCAAGCGGCTGATGACAAGGCTCTCCATGTGCTTTCTGTATACACGATCTCTGGGGTTCTGCCACACTGCTGATATCTAAACATTTAAAGATGTTGACCAGGCAATAAAAGAATATTTTCTAGTAACAGGCAAACAAGTTGAAACATTGCCCCCACCAAAATTCAGCGACTTTTATCAACCATCAGAAAAACAAAAGATGCAAGAAATATTGTTTATTGTCTTTGGCATGACCGCTGTGTATTTTGTTGCACAAAGTATTGGCTGAATAAAAATGTACAAAATCTATTATTCTCCAAAAGGATACTGGAAGGGAATAACGGCAATTAAAAAGCTTAGCCAAGCAGCGGGAGTCAGTGAACAAACAGCAAAAGAATGGTTATCTAAACAAGCGATTTGGCAAATTTATTTACCTGCGCCTAAACGAATACAGAGACCACACTTTGTGAATATAACACCAAACGACACCCATCAAATGGACCTTCTATATTTACCCCATGATACGATTAGACGAAAAAGATTTAAGTACGCACTTACAGTCATTGATATAGCTTCAAGATACAAAGATGCGGAACCATTAACACAAAAGAGTGCTTCTGTTGTTGCTGTTGCTATACAGCTGATTTACTAACGAGGACCCTTAACTTATCCTCGCATGATTCAAGTCTATGATGGAAAAGAATTTAAAGGCCAAGTGAATCAATTATTGTTAAAACATAGAGTTACCATTAAAAGAGGCATTCCAGGAGTTCACAGATCACAGGCTTTGGTTGAAAACTTTAACTTTAACAAACAGTTATCTGAAAGACTTTTTTCCTACCAGTATCACAGAGAGCTGATTGACAAATCTCGCAACACAGAATGGGTAAAAAGACTGCCCTCAGGTTTGCGCGCAATGAATAATGAAGAATTTAAAGGGCTAAAACCAGTACAAGCAATCAAAACCAAACGAATAAATGTTGTTGAAGAGTCTTCATCCAGCAAACTATTACCATTTGGTTTAAAAGTGAGATACCTTTATTCACCGGGAGAAGCGGAAGGGGACACTCGCATCAGGGCAACAGATCCAGTTTGGAGTGTTGATCCATATGAGATAAAAAAAATTGTGAAAATGAATCCGCCAGTGTATTATTTACGAGAAACTGACACAACAAAACGACCAGCCCCCCGAAGATCTTTTGTGAAGGAAGAACTGCAGATAATCCCACCAGACACAGTTCCAGTCGCTTAGTTAATTTAGGCAAATACATTTGAGTTTAAAATGGAAGCTCAAAAGAAAAAAGAGTTTTCAAAATTAATACGTCAATTATCTGCTTATAATATTATTATCAAAAAAATATTTAAGAACATTGACAATCTTATGCCAGACAATCGCTTACTACCCCAATCCCTAGATTCTGATATTTTGATATGGAAAAATCAAAATCTTGAAATGATAAAAAAATTGAAGCACATTTAGCAGTAATGAATACTAATGATTTGGCTATACTGGATAATGATATAGTTGAGCTTCTGATAACACTTGACCAAACAGAAACTCCATGAAGACATATGATTATACTATTCTCCAGTGCCCAATTGCATATGAATACTCTGGATTAACAAATACTCTTTTCGTGTTAGTGCGGTCAAGAGACCGTTTTGTTACAACTGTTGTGTTAATCTCATGTAGATTAGATCATAGTTTGTAATTGTCATGATGAAAAGTCTTTTTATTGAACAATGCTTCTTTGTAGTTGTCATGTGATATGTTTGATTGCACAACACTACGAGATATTCCCTTTGCTTTTTTGACAACTTTTTGTTTGGCTTGAAAGACTGTACATTTTTGACCTTAAACCAATAAACTCCTTGATCACACCTCCAGATAATTCATCCTTCATCTTACCTAAAACCTTCTTATTAATAACTGAATGCAAAGGTGAATCTTTAGGGTAATCAGATGTGTCGTACCATCCCGCATGCCCTTTAGCCACTTCTGTTTCTAAATCTTTGTAAAAATCTTCAGTAGGGATGTCGATTACAAAGGAATCTGTATCTGTGTACAGAACTCTGGACTCTGGATACAAGGGTTTAAAGTAGTCGTAAAGAAATTATAACATCAAAAGCTTCGACAGCTCTAAAACAGTAAACCCAATAAAAACAGGTTTGTCCAATTTGACTTTCTTTTTTTTCATCATTATTCCAAAAAGCTGATCATGAAATTTTCTAAAGTCTTGGTAGTTGGGTTTTGACACCAGCTTAATTGCATCGTTTTCTCTAGTGACCAATCTGACATCTTTGCGCTTGTGCGGATTTTCCATAGTCTTTCCAAAACAGCTGTTGTTCATCAACTTGAAAAAGTCTTTTTCTGAAGCATCTGCGGATTTAGTTCTGAGATCAGTGTTCTTCATGATGTATGGTTTCATGAACTGTTCTTGATCAAATGCAATTATACGATGAACTGCTGTTAACTTTAAACCATGTCTTAAATAAAATTGGAGAAGTCTGTAATGACAGACATAATTTTTTTTGTCTCGAAGATTAGGCACAAGTTTAGGCGGTTCTGTCATTGACACTTTTAGGGTTTCTGCCGCTAATGGATAGTCATTATGGTAATCATGGAGTTCATGAGGATATTCTAAATCAACTTCAAGAATAAAGCCTTGCGGTTGATCAGCTTCTAGACTCTGAAGCCATTTTAAAAACTTTTGAATGTCTTTTACACCTCCTGTGTACATTTTAAAGTTACGTAATGGAAGTGATTGACTCATAGCCCAACCATACAGATTGTTTGCATCTAAATACATGAGATAGTTAGACTTCCTACTTGGATCATAGTTGTCTAGGTATTTGTTGTTTGCTTTACAGTAATGGTGAGACGCCATACTAATTCCGCCACGCAATCCGTTTTCAATCATCTGAAGCATTGGTAGGTCAGACAACAGGTCAATCTGTACACCAGTAAATTTTAAGAATGCGTCCCAACTCATCCCAGGCGCAGAAATATAATGCGCAGGATCTAGACTATAATGTTTCATGCAGGTCTTTCTGTAATTTTCAAAGATATCCGCCAACAAACAGGTATCCGCCATTAAATAGGAATCATGATAGTCTCCCATTGTTTTAGAGTCTAATTTTTGCCACGCTTCTTGAGCATAAGAATAATCAGAATCACTGATGTCCTTTCCTCTAAGACTACTAAAGAACGCGCCTTTAGGCGGAAGGGCTGTCTCTTCAAACCTTTCCCAGCTGTTCATGTACTCATAAGGATAAACGCCCTTTCTAATCACCGTTGGGTCAAAATATTCTTCCGTCATTGGGCAGGACTTTAAGGATCCTGCTAGTGACTCTAACCCCCCCCCCCCCCCCCCCCCCCCCCCCCCATCAGGTGTTGCATAGAGTCATAAAAAGATAAATTATTTAAAGTAAAACACATGTACTTTTCTGATGACTGCGCAATGCATGACACCCTGAAATCGCTAGTTACTGCTTGCAATATAAGATGAGAATCGTAACCTCGCAAGTTATGAAAGAATATAGGAAGTCTCCAAGTCCTAGGATCAAACTTTAGTTGAAGATTGCAATTGTTATGTGCTGCTCCTCTGAATTCTCCGCTAATGTGATCATGATCTCTTACTGTTGGGTTTAAACTTTTAGGTGTTAGCTCTAAACCACAAATCCAACAGTGAGTGGCTGAGTCATAGCGATCTTGATCTTCAGAGGTCATCTTAAGATCGGATAGGACTAGATTATTAGAACAGACATTACGAACTTCTTGCATGCGTTTTAAGAAATGTTTTGCTGCATGTGGTCCTCTGTATAATTCTGGCTTTGAATGTTCACCATCTGACCTGACAACAATGAAGGCAAATGAACAAATCTGGTGGTTATTCATTATAACTGTTTTTGGTAAATGTTTTGGAGCAGGTCCTTCATAAGGAACAATAAGCGATTCAAAGTCTGCGTAAACAACGTATGGAGACCTCTGGAGTTTTTTGTAATTCTTAAAACTAACCTTACTGCCTTCTCTTGGCATAATTAGTTCTGTATTGCAGTCAACTGGACTGATACAATGCTTTACATGTTCGCTCGCGGCTTGAACAGACGAAATTCTTGTTAAACATTTTCTACAGAATTCTTGTTTGTGCCCATTTTTTGTAGTATGCACCAACAGTCTACTCATTGTGCGTATTAGCGTGTAATGCAATCCTGTTGGGCTGTGCATCAGGAGTAAGTCTACATGAGTTTTGGTTGGTTCGCCTATTGTTGGACTGTTCTTAGACACTCTAATTGGTCTAAGGTTGGTTTCTTCAGTCCATGTGTATACGTTAACAGTTATTGGGGGATTCTGTTCTTCAAACTGATCAATTTTGTCTATACTAATAGGAAAGGTGAGTCCATCAAAGTTAAGTTCATCAAAATAAGATTGATAGTTAGATACTCTCTCTGCATTTTTAGCAACGCGATGCAGCCTCGCAAGAACGCACCACATAAAACATTTGTCGTCTGAATTCTTTATGTTCAGAACTGCTCTCTTTGCAACTAATGTTGGAGGCAGTGGAATGTAAGACTTGCCTACAATTGGCTCATACTTAGCCTGTCTTAATCTGATGTCTAGGACTTCACCCTCTGACCAACCAGAGCCTCTCATTTTAGCTGCTTCAGAGGCTTCATTAAACTGTGTAAGAAGTTGATCTGCCCAACCGGGTGTTAAGTCATTATAAGAAAGAATAGTCTGCTGTTTAGTTGAGACCCAGACTTCTAGATTTTCTTCGTTTATTGTTATATAGTCGATTAAAACAACTAACCTTACTTTAACTGGAGGGTTTATTGTTAGTTTACTTGGAACTTGAGAAATAGCATGTACAACGCTTGCCTGTACGTTTGTTGGATCAATAACTTCTAAAACGACCTCATTTAAAGCTTTTGACAAACGCTCTTCCTCTTCCATTGCATCTAACCAAGAGTCAAAACTGTCATATATCTTATCCATGTTGAGCTTCTTTTCTAACTCAAAATATTTATTTAAATTAATTAATCAATATCAGAGGTCTTTTTGTGCTTAGACTCATAAACTAAAGTATAAACGCCCTTTGGTGTTGTTAATGTGAGCTGTTTAGAACAGAGTTTAATGTCTCGTTTACTTTTTTTAAGCATTCCTTTTTTATCTGGTCGGTGTCTGGCTGTTGAGAAAAAGTTGCCCTTGCCTTTCTTTGAAGATCAAACTTTTGTCTTTTGTAGTCCTCAAAATCAGCCTGTAGGCGACTAAATTCTTCATCCGTGATGTTCGAGTCGGCAAGTGCTTTATCAATTATCAGTTTGAAGGAACTAAGTTTAGCTGTTATTAGTTGAACCATAGCTGTGTGCTTTTGGAGTTTAGCTTTTATTTTTTTGCTGACAGCACTTACAGCCAATGAACACAGGCCAAGAGTTAAAGACAAACCGCCTAGAGGTAAAGCTGCCGGTGCACCTACGCCTGTTGCTAAGAGACCTACACTTGTTCCTGCTGATAGAGCACTAGTGATCGATGCTCCAGTATTAACATATGTAACAGCATTAAAGGCAGCAGAATACCTTCGTTTGGTTTTACTGTATTTTGAAAGGTCCTGCTCTAGTTGGGTTTGCATTTGTGTTATGTTTGTTAATCTGAAAGTTTTTATGTCTACAGCAACAGAGTTGCCTACTATCTCTTCTTTGGGCACTTTTGGATAAACCTGAACAGACATGCTTTTTTTTAAAAATAAAAATAATTTAGTATTGGATATCTTTTAATCTGTTATCTTGAATATTCAGCTGCGCATCATATATTAAAAACAAATGTACATTAAGTGGTTTATCACTCTCTTTTTCTTTATCAGTTTGAATGTTTATTACGTCTTTAACTGTTCTCCCACTCCCATGCAACTGATTATCCTCTGTTGACCTTAGGTCAATCCATAAACCGTATTTCGTTGTTAAATATTCATCAAGTCTAACACTGTGAAGGTGTAGATCTTTAGACACAAGGTCTACTGTTGGACTTCTAGACCTCCCGCCTCCAAACAATTTTCTTATTTCATCAAAATGATGATAAGGTTTAAGCCCACTACCGTAGACTTGGTTAGGACTACCCTCAATTGAACATTGTACTTTCGTTATTTTAGGATTGATAAACTTTTCTCTTTGTCTTTTGAATGGTTCTTCATCTTCACACAGCAATAAAATACCTTTAAGGGATCTTGCTGTGGCATTAAAACTAAAGTTCCATATAGTGTCTGCCCTGCTTTTAGGATATTTAGTATGATGAATCACTCTTTCGTAATATATTGCTAATTTTGACTGATATTGTTGCTCAATCAGCCTTGCTAAGTTAGGGTTGCTAACAATGTCAAACTCTAACGAGATGTCGAAAATGCTGTACTTTGCGTCAGTGTCTGTAGATTTAATGACACGTTTGTATTCATTAAAAGTTAGTTCATATGACAATCTGTCTTTTAATGCTCCTTGAAAGTATGGCGCATGCGCTTTTAACAACTCAAAATCTAAGGGTATAGAAAAGCGATTTCCATAAGCAAAACTTACAGCTTCAGCCTTGTTACTGTCTTTAGCATCTTCGGCGTCTATTCTGTGTTTTAGTGCTTCGTTATTTTCGATTCCTTGAAACGCAAGATCGGCCCTTTCATTCGCGGTTAGCCATAGATCACAATAGATTAGAAATATGTCTGCATTGTGTAAAGAAAATATTTCTTGCCCCTCAAGTTTTATAGAAATTTTCTTAACGATTGCCCGTCCCAGATTCTGAACTACTGTCCTGTTTGCGTCTGTTGCTGATTCGAGTTCTATTTTGAAAGTAAGACGTGCAGATCCCGGCACAATCACTTCATCTGCTCCTAGGTCTGGAAATTTAACAGTAAGAATTTGATCTGAATCAATAGTAGATGGATTATTTGGAACAATAATATTCTGTTTATTTCCCTTCACGCCAAAGGGCTCTTTCAGTCTTCTATGCGGGTCAAGAATTGAGCCATATGCTTGTGACATTTTTTTTTATAAAACAAAATAAAAAGTTAATTATTTTTAAAACATGGCAGACATTGAAGATTATGATGTTTTTGATCCTGGAGACGACATGAGTGAAATGACTCCTTTAACACATCCATTACAATCATTGCGGCGTGAATTAACAGAAAGTAAGGTCAAATCATTTTATCAAAGTTTAGGCCAAGAACCTCCCGAATTTATAGACCCTAATGATTTTGAAACAAAAGATGACCATTTGTTTGTGAGAAACGACGAAGGACAACTTGTTCAGCTTACAACTAAACCAGACTCATCAAAGTTTTTAAAAAAAGAGTACAATTAGACAAAGGCTCAGTGTGAGCGAACAAAATCGCCTTGGCATTACTAAACCAAAATTAGATAGGGAAGCAGTTGCTAAACTTCAAAACACACTACAAGAACTCCCAACAGATAACCAAATACAAAATATGGAACTTAAAGATTTAAGCCCAACAGCAGACGAAATAATACAAGCAGAAACCAGTTTTTCAGAAGAAACAGCATTAAAAACTATGCACGATCCGCCGCTACCTATGAGAGAAATAACGGCCCTTGATCATGCTTTGAGAAGCATCAGAGGCGAATTAACAAACAATTTAGCAAAACTGGGTGAACTAGATGAGCATATAAAAAGAGAAAAAGAAAAACTAGTTGAGGCTGATGACCACAACTTAGGACCTGGTGTTAAAGAAAGAATAACACAAAGACTAAAAGATCTTGAACAAGAGAGATCAGCAAGACTAGAAGTGTTGTCTACTAACCGAGAACAATTACGAACTCAAGTGAGCAGAATAAGAGAAACTATCCAAAGAATTTTATATGAAGACACAACGTTAGCAGAACGAATAAGAACACTGTTTAGAGAGCAAGGAATCACATTAGCGAGCGTTATAACAGCCTTAGGATTTGCAATAAGTACACTGGTGTTGGCTATTACAGGTAATGGTGGGGGAGCAGTGCAACCAGGACCACCATCAGATAAATCATGGGTAAAAAAACAACTTGATCATCTTGCGGGTTTATTAAAAAAAATTAGCCAGTAAAGCAATAGATTCTTTGCCTGGTATAATAGGGAGTGTTGTTAGCTGGCTTTTGTCTACTGCAAGCAAAGTAGTTGGCTTTATGGCCGAGCACTTATGGACATTAGTTGTTTTAATAGTTGGGTTACTTTATAGTAAGATAAAGACCAAGTAATCCTAGGGCAGTTAATCCAATAACAAGTGCTGTCTTTTCATATTCATGGGGGTCGCTTTTATTCACCATGGGGATTGGTTGGGGGTGGGGTTTTGGGGTGATTGGTAGGACTTCTTTTTTATTGCTATTGCTGGCTTAGAATTTATGTCGTTTTTTCCGACCTTCTCTTCTTTACCGGCCACAAGGATTTCATTATTATAGTTTATTATTGTTCCTATCTGAAGTCTGAGGTCAGAAGGCAGCATGTATAAACCAGTGCCGACAGCAAAGTCTACTTTCGATCTTGCGTATTGCAAAACATTTTGGTACCTTTTAATACTTGAAGGCAAATCAATTGCAGAATTAATAGAATCCTCTAAATTTGCTAAATACTGTTTTTGGGCGTCAAAGCCAGTAGAAGGATCAATTATGTTTGATCTCGTTTGTGCTTGCGAACCTAGCAAACACCAAACAAAAGTACGAATAGAGTCGTTTATTCGTTCTATTCCCGCTTTTGTTAGGCCCTTAGAAGTATCCAAAATAAATGTTGTCCATGCTGTTTTATGCTCTTGCTCTATGGACCCGAGGTGAACAGTTGTGCCTGAAGAGAAAGATGTGTAAGGAGGATTCCAATCATAGTTATACTTTCTGTGCACGCCCCAATAATAAAGAGTGCCTAAACCATGATTAAGATCCAACTTTTGTCTAAAGTCTGTCTTTGGGTCAATATCAAATTCGTTACAGATCCTTTCAAAAGCCTTGTAATCTATTCTGTTGCTGAATGGATTAAACGTTTTGTCATTTGGTAATGGCGCTTGCAGTTCAGATAAAATACGTCTGAAGGTGTAATGAAAATGAAATCTATACACTGACCTCACCAAAGGATCAGGATGATTTAAATGATCAGCATACGACACTCCACACCCAGTTGATGCGCAAAACACAGCAAAGTTTAACTGGTTCTGATAAAACTGCATCGGATGACTGAACCACACTTTCGGGATGTAGTCGTTTTTAATAGGAGGGTTAAGATATCTGTTCAATGGAGTACTAACCTTTACTTGAAAGGCGTCAGACTGAGTCACAGAAATGTCAAGGGTGTCAGTTGTTATATTTTTAAGATTGTAGTGCGGCCCGACAGAATATTTTGCATTAGTATATTTGAATGCACTCATTTTTAAATTTGTTTTAAAAATGTTTGTAACAATAACAACTCAAGACAGTCCTTCGTTTTTAGAATATGCTATTGATAATAACTGCGGAACCCAAAGGGTCGCACTCCATGAAATTTTTTACAAAGTCGTATGGTTTAATATAAGCGAATCCAAGGAGAATAATAAGATTCTAAAAGTTGACAAAAGAGGAGACAAAGTTAGCCAGTTAACCATACCTGATGGTTATTACGGGTTTTGCTCGCTGAAAGAAGCAATGAGTAACTTCAACATTACTCTCAAACTTAACAATGCAAATTTGAAAATAATGTTATCATTCAAACCTGAAGAAGAAGAAGTAAACCATTACCTTTTTGATGTAGAGCTAGCTAAAATGTTAGGCTTTGCAACTGACAATCATGGTTTTAGAGTTACATCAGACGAAACTACTTATGAGGGAGAATATCCGCTCGATCTTGCATTACATTCATTACTCTATGTTCATTTGGACGAGCTGAGCACTGATGAAAACTTATATGATGGAAGGCCCTCAACTGTTTTAAGAGCTCTTCCATCAGGGAAAGCTGCATATTGCGATTATGAAATTATACAATTCCCCAACTTACAGTTTAAAAAATTAGCTTGTGGGAGGGTCAGATCATTTAATATAAAGATCACAGATAAAACAGGGAAAGTCGTGAAATGTGATAACCTGCACATTGTTTTAGAAATAAAATAATACGTTGTTTTAAAAAATGTCTCGTGGGCCAGAAGAATCAGGAGTTACATTAGCGCCTGAGAGGTGTGTAACTTTAGAATTAAAAGACCTTGCAGACGTTGAGGACTTTGAACAGAACGGTGAGATAGGCACTTTGTATGGTTTTGAGTACACTAAAGATGGTTATTATAAACGCAAAGAGGTTAGCGACAGCAAAAGGTTTCCTAAACTAGAACAACTACGCAATGTAGAAGCAAATAATGCGGGTCAGTATGAATATAAAATAGTTCGAAAAACTGAAAACAAATGGCACTTAGAACCATATTTAGAATGGGACATAAAATTTGAATTCTTAAGCCCATTTACATTTTTTGGCCGTCAAAAAAGTTTCAGAAAAGCATTGAACTCTGGCCCTTTACATGTAAGTCTTATGCCAGAGGACAACAGTCGGAAAGAGATCGAAATAAAGCCGTTTGGGGACAAACAGTACATCCTCCACAGAAGAGAATCGGTTTTAAAGAAAGCTTCTACAAAATTACAGTTCATTCCACGCACAAAATTAGGAGACACGTTCACAATGATATTTAAATTTCTGTCTTAAAAGATGAGGCGAGAAATGGAGCTCTGGGCGTCAGTGACAATCTTATGAAAGGAATTCTTATTAGCTGGCAAAACTTAGACGTTGACAAACTTAAAGTTACTGTCGTTGTTCTTTACAATGGCGAGGATATTAAGGTCATGACAACAAGCAACAAAATTGATATTAGTCTAAATAGAAACGATCTTACAGAACTGAACTGGATTAATCTTACACATTTGGGCCTTATAGGGTTTTATTATACTGAACAAGTTTTGACAGAGAGTATGATAAAAACAATAACTGGATTAGATTAAATTCTGTTTTAAAACTATGGAGCAGACGACTTTGGTGTCAATGCCGATGTTAAACTTTATGACAAAAACCCCTCATTGTTCATTGATTTGTGGACAGACTGGTTGTGGAAAAACAATATTTGTCCTCGACCTATTACAAACAGTTTATAGTTATAATTTTGATCATATTGTAATTTTCTGTCCAACACTCAAATGGAACAAAGCATATCACGACAGAAGGTTTATATGGACGGATGATGAAATCTATTTAGTTGACCCTAGCAATAAATTGAGTGAGTGTTTAGAACACTTTTATAGACAGTTTGAAGGAACTCAAACATTATTTATTATTGATGATTGTTCAGCAGAAAAGGATATAGTCAAAAAAGAAACACTTTATCAAAACTGGCTTTTAGTGGGAGACATGCTGGGATAAGTGTATGGATTTTAAGCCAAAAATATAATTCAGTTTTAAA
>CM065729.1:28085982-28098482 GCA_033310375.1 Conus canariensis | reverse complement strand
GATAGATATGAATATTATGATTATTATGATTATCATCATTACTATCATTGTTATTATTATTGTTATTATTATTATTATTATTATTATCATCATCATCATTTGTTACGGATGCGTTGGTGCGTGTGTCTGTCTGACTCACAGAAATTCGTATGCGTGTACGATTTTTAATCCCCCCCCCCCCACACACACACACACACACACATTCAAAACATGGACAGCCAGGCAACAAGTCAACGTTTTCTTTTTTGTACTGCCCGAGCCATCAAAGCACAAATACACACAAAAAAACCCCAGCAATATACAACAATATCAATAGAGCGTACGCCATAACGCTAGGCGTACAACACATGAGGCATATATATGCTAATCTATTTCTTTTCTTTCTTTTGGCCACGTCCGGCTCAACACGACAGTCCACAGACGTCGCAAGTCTCTCGTGAAGAATGCTTTAGAAGAAGTCCTCTCCTGGGACTGACACAGTCAGGAGGAGCAGCTCGCAGAGCCCCCACAGAACCGAAGCGACGGCTCTGTCCAAAACAGCAGCAACGGCTCCAACACAGCAAGAGCTGCGGTCCACACACACAAACAAGAAGATGGTTCTGACACCACAAAAGCGACGGCCCTGGTACAGCAGAAGCGACGGCTTTGGTACGACTGGCCCAACAGGTCGCTGGTTCAAATACCTCAAGAGCAGCGGCTCTGGCTCGGCAGCAGCGGCGGCTCCGACACAACTGGCACGTCGGGTTACTGTCGACTCCCACGCTGAATTACCCACACCCTAGCAGGGTGGAGACAGGGGTAGATCTCGGCTACGCCCCAAACCCGGGCGCAGTGGCAGATCGGGTCACTGTCGACTCCCACGTCGACCTCTCCACACCCTCAGCAGGGTGGAGACAAGGGTTGGACGTCGGCTACGCCCAGGCCTTCAAGCAGTGGCAGGACGGGTTACTCTCGACTCCCACGTCGACCTCTCCACACCCCCAACAGGGTGGACACAGAGGTAGACTCAGGCTACGCCCAGACCCTCTAGCAGTGGCAGCCAGTTCCCGGTCACACCAGTACAACGACTTTACCTGGGGGAACTGATAACTACCTTGATCATTATCATCATCATTATTATCGTTATTATCATTATCATTACTATTGTTGTTGTTTTTGTTATTATTATTATATTATTATTATCTTGAGTAATAGTAGTCGTAGCAGTAGTAGTAGTAGTGTGCAGGGCTGTAGAGAAGATCAGTGTCATGCCTCAACACTATAGGACTAACATTACGCAGGGCTATATATAGGGTTAATGTCATCATTAGGGCTTTCATTAGGGAAAATTTTATTTCAAACTGTTCTATGCTGGGCCGTTTTTAGTATATCTTCGCTGAGCAGTAGATACGGTCGGTGCCGTCTGACAGGGCTGTGTGTGAGCTTAAAGTCATTTCACAGGGCTTAATGTACACTCATGAAATTTTACATGGCTATGTGTAAAGCATAAGCCATTTCACAGTGCATATTAAAATCCTAGTATCAGTCTCATTTCAAAGAGCTAGAGTCAATATAATTTAGGAAGACTATGTGTGAGATCGCTGTCATTTTACAAGCCTATGTCTGCGTGGTTAATAGAATTCCACCAGATGATGTACAGGATCAATGTCATGTCTGGAAGTCTATGTAGGATCAATCTTCTTTCATAGAGCGTTGTGGAAGTCCAGTGACGTCATTTCAAAGTCTGTATGTGTAGGGTGAATGTGATTGACGAATCTGTGTGTCAGGCAATTATAATTTACACGGCTATGTGAAAGCGTAATGCCATATGAAACGGCTATGCCTCAGGTCGTTGTCGTTTGAGAGGGTTATACGTAAGGTCAGTGTAATCTCAACCGAAATATGTAGGATCGGTGTCAATTCATAGACTTACATGGTGCTTAAGTCACTCTACAGATCTATATTTAGGGTCAGTGTCATTTCACTGGGTTACGTGTGAGTTCATTATCATTTTAGAAGGCTAAGGTCAATGTCCTTTGGGGGAGCAGGGCCAATATCGCTTCCCAGGGCTTTGTATAGAGCCAGCTTTATTTTACAGGTCTTGATGTACAGTCAACGACCTTCAGACTTCCATGTCCGGCGATGATATTTAATTCAGCTGAATACTACGCTTTCCTTCAGGCCAGTAATGGTGGTGTTTAAATGTGGATGGTTTGCTGTTATTTGGAAGTATGTGATGTTTTCCATTTCGCATGGGATGACGCTAAAGTTTTCCTTTCCCCAAAAAATGTTGCACAGCAAGCAACGTTGCACGCGTCAAGTGTGGCAGTTTTACTTTCCCTTCACATACATTTGGCAACTATCAACTGATGTAGCCAAGCTGTCGCTTCAGGGCTGAGAAACGAAACTTGAAACTACCATGAACATTGATTCGCCTAATTTTGGTGTACATCTTAATGCCTCGGCAGAATCATATGCACTGGTTTCTTACGCACAGCTTTTTAGAACAGCTCATCCGAAAAAAATAAAATCACACAGTTTATGTATGTGTTGAAAAAGGAAAAATTGCAGGGATTGGGTCCAATCCAAGCTGTGTAGATAGATAGATAGATAGATAGATAGATAGATAGATAGATAGAGAGATAGATAGATAGATAGATAGATATGTTTCTTTCTGCTTGGCATGACGTGAAAACGTGCATAATCTACGTTCGTTGTGCAATGCAAGTTTGTGTTAGTTCTAGGCTAATATATTCACTCTTCGTAATGAAACGACGATGACCTGTTCAGGGTTTGTATCCGTTCCACGTTATAACTATCTTGATATGTGCATGGAATCATGTTACATTTTCTAGGCCAGGATTTGTGTTTATTCCATTCTAATTAATCTCTCTCTCTCTCTCTCTCTCTCTCTCTCTCTCTCTCTCTCTCTCTCTCCACACACACACACACACACACACACACACACACACACACACACACACACACACACACACACACACACACACACACATACCCACTCAAGCACATACTGTTAGTTAGGCAGAATGATCTACCACTGCAGATATGAATGCTTATCTCCCCCTGTTTCTTCAATCTAAGACATAAGAGCAAGCTTTGTTTATAATTGAATATTTCTTGCAGTCATTGCAACACCAAGCTGCTCTGTAAGTTGCTGGAATGGTGCTCGGTACTTATCCTTGGAATTTATTAGTTTATGGTAATTTAGTCCCTTGCGGATTCATTCCAAGAACTGGCCCTCATCACTTGTCTTAAGAGGTTATCTTTTTTATATTTTCTACTTTTCACAATAAAATGTAGCTTGTTTTGCTCTTTCATGATTTTCTTTTGCTTCTTAGGTGGCACCTTTGGTTGGTTTTTTGAAAACTCAACAAACATACTACGGTATTGCACACCAGCCTTTTCTGGGATAGCATTCTTCTTAAAACCGAAAAGGCAGAGGAGTCAAATTACCACTTTCCGCGGTCACTGAGGAGAAACAATCAGGTTTCGAAATATTGGCATCTGACCAGGAGTTATATGTTAGTGGGTTTCCTCCCCATTGGAGTTCGTCTCCTACATGGAGACTATAATCTTGCTGAAGGCTCATTTTGAGAAGCATTTATTTATTTATTTTTTTTTCCCATTCACCCACTCAAGCACATACTGTTAGTTAGGCAGAATGATCTACCACTGCAGATATGAATGCTTATCTCCCCCTATTTCTTCAATCTAAGACATAAGAGCAAGCTTTGTTTATAATTGTATATACACACACACACACACACATACATACAACGGGTCATAAGTCCCAGGCCACTGCTTTTCCAAACATTTATTTATCTGTGAATTTTCGCCCAACTTGGGCTTCTTCAAACAAGTTTCTTTCTTTTGTGGAGCGGTGCCCAATTGGAGATTGCATCTCTTACGAGATCGAAGTAAAGGCTGTCCTGCACAATACTTACCTGCAGAAAATGCTGTAGCTATTTTAACAGTTGAGCTGACCACTCTTACTGTTGACATTTTGTTTTTATCTCCCTTGCATCCTTGGGTGGATCCTCAAGCATAGCCTCAAAGATTTACCCTGATATTTAATACACTATCTTAGGGTGTTTGTTTCAGCTAGTTATCTCTGTCACACTTTTCTTTCGTTTACTATCTTAGGGTGTTTGTTTCAGCAAGTTATCTCTGTCACACTTTTCTTTCGTTTTGCTTCTTCCAATCACTGGCGGCTTTTGGGATGCTGTTGGATTCCGTTTTTGAACCCTTGATTTCCCCAAAGTTGGAGTATGGCTGCCTTAATGGCGAGATAAAAAAAAAACTTTCATATACACAAAAGTCTACTCCCATTGTTGGGCAGAAGGGATTAATCCTTACCTGCCTACACAGGGAGTGTCCACAGGAGTATCAGCCTGCGTACGCGGAAGAAAAGAAGAAAAGCCTTGATGGTGAGAGTAACATGGACTGGTAGACTTTGATGCCAATGGAGTACACAGACAATCCACTTTTTATCTTTGGTAAGTCCGATCCAATGACATCGAAAGTCCTAGGGGCAATGGATATGTATAGTTTTGTTGTGAAGGTGGGTTAGGATGGTCTCCATAGGCTGCTAGCAATACATGTTTTAAATATATTTCTCTGACTTTGCACTATTATAATTTTCACCACTCCGCCGCCCGTTTTCTTTCTTCCCCTTCAATTTTTTACCAGGTCATAATATTACTATAATGAAGGAAATAAAAAAAAAAGTTTCCCTGCACTTCTCTCAGAAGCAAAATCAGTGTATGTAATGATATACCTCTGTACATAGGGTGAGGTAAAAATGCGGAATTTGACTTCATTCTTCTCTATGACTCTATTTGCGCTGGGAATGAGGTCGAATTGTGTAGGGTTTGTGTCACTTTGACGTCATAGGAATGATATGTGGATATGAAGGAGGTTGTCTGTCGCTCTTTGATGCTCCTTGCATTATTACTCCACACACCCCCCCCCCTCACCTCCCTTCCCAAACACACACCACCCAACCCCTCTTCACAACTATCTCAAATCCCTCTACCTCCTCTGCCTCTCCTGCTTTCCCCCGTCCATCCTCTCTATCATTTTCCTCCTCACGTTTCTTCTCCTCCAACATCGAGACCGTTGTCGTGCCATCTTGCTTTACCCAAACAAAGCAAAGTTAATCAATCAGTGACCTTTGTTCAGCCTCCCATTTTGTTGTTGTTGTTTGTTGTTGTATCTACTCTTACACTTCTTGTCCCCTGCTCGATGTCTTCTCTATTCACTGTGTTGCTGTGCGTCTGCTTATGACAATCTCCATCTCATCATTTCGACCTTTGTCTTTTGTTCGGTTTGTCTCGCCTGTGATGTCTCAAGATGGTCGCCTGGACAGGATCCGTTGAATTAGTGCTGATTGAGGTGACAAGGGGGGAGGGGGGAGGGGGGGGGAAGTGCAGTCTTTTACACAAAGCAGAGCTCCAGTGCTATGCTCTCTCTCTCTCTCTCTCTCTCTCTCTCTCTCTCTCTCTCTCTCTCTCTCTCTCTCTCTCTTTCTCTCTCTCTCTCTGCCTGCCTGCCTGCCTGTCTGTCTGTCTGGCTCTCTCTCTCTCTCTCTCTCTCTCTCTCTCTCTCTCTCTCTCTCTCTCTCTCTCTCTCTCTCTCTGCGCACGACCATGTAAGTGTACATGCATGTGTGTGTGCTTGTGGGGGTGTATATGTATGTATGTATGTATGTATGTATGTATGTATGTGTGTGAGTGTGTGAGTGTGTGTGTGTGTGTGTGTGTGTGTGTGTGTGTGTGTGTGTGTGTGTGTGTGTGTGTGCGCGCGCGTGAGAGAGAGAGATAGAAAGAGAGAGAGAGAGAGTGCGTGTGTGTGTGTGTGTGTGTGTGTGTGTGTGTGTGTGTGTGTGTGTGTGTGTGTGTGTGTGTGTGTGTGTAATTGCCTATAGGTTATTTCTACGCGGATGGTATGTAAAAAAATGCACGTGCGTATAATAGTCCGAACATTGACGAACATGCGTGTGCGAACGTGCTTGATTCTGTCTGTACTGAAAATATCTGTGAGTGAATGTACTTGTGCATGCATATCTACGTTTTGTGCTCGTGCCAATGTGCTCAAGAAATATGTATACACTTGGCTTGTTTGGCGATTCATAATTCTTCTTACTAATGTCCTTCAATTAAAACAAATGTGTCGTGCAAGTGGATGTTATTGTATGTTTGTCTATTTTTTGTTTGTTTGTTTATTTGCTTTTGTTTTGTTTATTTGAATTACCATGAATGTTGCTAATTGAACTCGTTTAAACATTTAATTTCTTTTGTTAACACTAGAAACCACTTGTAAATCAGACATATCATTCCAGAAACAGGGTAAGTTAAACACAATATACACGTACCACACATATATACTTGATGAGGACCCGAATGATCATCAAAACACATGTAAAAATTCATAAGTATATTTTGATACCATCTCAACAGAGAATGGTCCCCACAGTCATATGAATACCTGGTTATTTGTTGAACAAAGATATGTCAGAATGTTCACTATATTTTTCTCTTATATAGATTGCTTTTCCTCCTCCTCCTCGTCCTCCTCATCCTCATCCTCCTCGTTCTCCACCTCCTCCTCCTCCTCCTCCTTCGTCCTTCTACCACTCCTCCCCCTCCACTTTAATCGTCGCCTTCAACTTTTTTTTTATCTTATTCTGCTAGTCCTCCTTCTTCTACTCCTTTTTTCACGGTACTTCTTCTTCTCTCTTTCTTTTTTACCTTTGCTCCTCCTTCTTTTCATCTTCTTCAACTCACCCCACTCTTCGGTCATCTTTTAATTCTCATCTTCCACCTCTTTCATCTTCTTCATCTTCTTCTTCTTCTTCTTCTTCTTCTTCTTCTTCTTCTTCTTCTTCTTCTTCTGCTATGCATTCTCTTTTTCGTCTCCTTCTGGTTCGTTTCGTTTCTGTTTTTCTACATGAAGAAAAAGAAAAGAAACTAAAATGTACTCTCGCTCATTGGGAAAAGTCAGTTCCATTCTCGCTCGTTTTCTTTCTATGCATGTAAGCAGATGTGATAAATTCATATCATCATTGATGATGTGCGGTGGAGGACGGTCTCTGAGTCTTTGGCTTCCAGCATGACAGTTGAGTTATGAGAGAATTATGCAGGAATATCTGTTATGACTTTTGCATCAGCTATTGTTCCGTGATTTATCGCATTAGATCTGCCTGAGAGAGAGAGAGAGAGAGAGAGAGAGAGAGAGAGAGAGAGAGAGAGAGAGAGAGAGAGAGAGAGAGAGAGAGAGCACTTCTTGCAAAATCCAAGTCAAGGCTGTTCTGCACAATTCGTAGCTGCTGGCAGTGGTTGGGTAGAGGTGACCACTCTGACTTTTGTCACTTTTTGACCTCCCTTGCATCCGTCAATGTATCCCCAAGCATAGGCTCAAAGATTCGCCCTTATATTTCATATGGTGTAAATATGACTTTATTTTTTCAGCAACTTCTTTTGTTTTACCACATTTTCTTTTCATTTTACTTATCTACCCTTCATTGGCTCCTGTGGGGCACTGTTGGATTACGGTTTTGAATTCTTGATGGAGAGAATGCCACGGAACTGGAGACTGAAAGATGAAAAATAGAAGCCACAAAACACCCATGAGATAATGGCAATATTTCGGTTTATTTCAACCTTTCTCAAGCCACACTGGCCAACTGACAAACATAACACTTAAGATTACTGTTGTTGTGTCACTGAAAAAAGTTCACTAGAAAAGAGTTCACTTAGAACAAAGTTCACTGGAAAAAAGGAGTTCACTGGAGGATGGGGGACGGAAGGGGACTTGTTGGACGGCAGGAAAAAAAAAAAGGGGGGGGGGGGGAAGGGGATAGGAGGGAAGGATGAGGGTGTAGAGGGTTGAAAGCAAAGGGTGGGAAGAGGAGGGAAGGTGGTGAAATGAGCTGGGAATGGGAGAGACAATAAAAGCAACAACAATCATAGTAATCATACTAACAATAATCATTACCATCACCCTCTCTCTCCACCATTGACATGAGCAAATAAATAGATACGGGAGGGTAGAAAGGAAATTGAAAGTGAAGGGTGAGATGGGAAGGGGGCGGAGGGAGGAGGATGGGATGGGGGCTAGAGGTGTGGCCTGAGGTGGAAACAGTAGAAGACCTAGCAAGAGAGGGGAAGGGAGAAATGTATGTGAGAGCGCATGCACGCGCGTGCGTGCGTGAGCGCCTGCGTGTGCGCGACTGCGCGCGCTGTGTGAGCGCCTGCGTGCATGCACGTATGTATAAGAAGAAGATCACATAAGGGAAATAGGGGGTATGGGACAGAATGGTGAGTGAAGATGAACAAGTGATATATGAGGTGAGAAAGAAAGCTGGAACTGTTGGAGGCAAATGGCAAGAATGGAGGGCGGGTACAGGTGTCTTACACACACACACACACACACACACACACACACACACACACACACACACACCCGCACACACATACACGCACATGCACACACACACGCACGCACGCACGTATGCACACACACACACACTAGTGTGTGTGCTTGGGGTGGGGGGTGGGGGTAACAAATAGGAATATTTTGTTAGCTGCTGGAAGCTGAAGTCCAAGGAATTAAAGCAGAGACCAGAAAAAGCAAAAAATTAGGGGTAGTTTAAGACATATAGATAGAGGACTGAATTCAAATGAGAAACAGTAGAATGAAGTAATGCACGTGGACGTTAGCAGCAATCCATACAGGTATGAGATGTAAGTGTTGATAGTCTTTGTGAGTCTGGGACACAGACAATAAGCTTTGTGTTCCTTCACTCCCAGTCTGCAACATTCAGTCCATCAGGAACTGGAGACTGTCGTATATATCTATTTGATGCCTAGGGAGCACAAACAGCTCTGCCTTCCTGAAGTATCCGATCCAGCGGACAAGGGACCTCAGAGCAGGCAACATATATAGTAGTGTTTTTAAGGCGGGTTACTATAGTCACCATAGCCTGCTAGTGAAGATTTTCTTCTGTATAATGTAGTTCCCTGACTTTTCATTTTCTGTATCTCTTCACCACCACCCACCCTCCCCACTACTGTTCTTGCTCTTTCGCCGACTTTTTGCCCGGCCAATAGTGTAATGACTGACGAATTGTTGACCTGAACTTGTTTTCTACCACTATAGTGAATTGTTCATGAAGGTAAGTTAAGTGGTGGTATATATATATATATATATATATATATTATATATATATATATATATATATATATATATATATATATATATATTGCTATCTAACTGTATGCTGTGTTATATGAAAACAATAACAATACGCATCAATAAATAAAATTCTCATACAAAATCCTTCTGGTATTTAACACATCAAAACTTGGATCTAGCCTTATATGATTGAAAGTGATGTGAGGCAAACAAAATGTAAAATATGTATTGTATAGAGATTATTATGAGTAAGAGAAAAGCTTATATCTTTTGCACTCTGATGAAAACAAGACTACAGAGACAGTGCAAACACACAATAATGTCTACACGGGTTTATGAACAATAAAACATCGCGATTATTGCTAATCAAGGTGTGCATTCCCTCAACTAAGAAAAGAGGTTCATGAATGTTTTGTTTCTTTCCTCGTTTGGATTTGATTAACAAGCAAACATTCCACCGTATCTGCATGACAGTGTGACATTCTTCTGTGTAGAATTCTAATTCGATATGCATACTAATAACAAACGTGCCCTTATTTCAGGCAATGCTCATCGACCGAATTAAATCAAACAGTGAAATAACCTAATCAGCTCTTCAAACGTCATATGTGGTCAACTTAACATCCTGATCATAAGGTCTGCACTGGGTTGGGCTACTTACAATCCGTTCATTGCGCATCAACCTGATTGCTGTTTAGTGTTTTACGCGATGATACCAATGTGGGACACATCAAGAAATTATTATCGCCAGTTGTGAGTACAAGACGGAACTCATGGAATTTTACTCAAGTCATTTTAGTCGTTGACCTGGGTACTGGAGATTCAGTGATAGATACAAACATTTGTACAGCAAATGAACTTGTCTTTGGGCATCTTCTGAACTGGTAAAGATACAGATACTGTGTCGTACTGTGCACATGGGTGCTTTGCAACATAATATTTTAACGTGTTGCATAGAATCTGGTCATTTGTTGGTATGAAAAATGAAAATGACGACTAAAAATCACAAATAGATTTCTTAATGGTAAAGAAAATGTGCATTATCGGCATTTACTTGAACACGACGAAGATCTGTGTACCCGAATGATCAGCATACATGAGACGATGGACGAAGCAGGGAAAAATGATGGTTCATATCCATCGGGTGATTGTCTCATAAGAGAATATGTGTTCATGAATCGTGATAAAATGTTGCTTCTCCGTTTAAACAAAGTCACTCTGTGAAAGACTGCTGTCGTGTACTCTAAAATGAAACATTATTACACTAATACACAGAGGCAGTTATATCAAGAACGATAATCAAAAGACTGGTGGCTCATCACACCGACAAATTCCATCCTTGAAAAATAATACAGCCCTCGCGTGAAATGTCAAGTCTCGTAATAACTAAGTTAATAAGTGATGATCAAGTTGGCTGCACTAAAGGCACAGATATTGCTGTTCTTGTAAAATTGATAGATGCCACGGTTAATTATTTAAACAATCATCTTATTTGCTGGTTATCGATCACAGAAGATGTTTTGTGTCATTTCAAAATCTCTCTTCCTGCACGGTTTGTTTGCTGGTTTGTTTGCTTGCTTGTTAGTTCACTTTTTTGTTTGCTTGCCTGCTTATTAAATCTTAATTGAAAAATGACTTAAAATGTGTGTGTCTGTTCTAATTAATGGCACGACCTGTTCTGTAAATCGAGCTGGATGGCTCTCCAAGCTGTTGAACGTTTAGAAGGGAATTAGACGAAGGCGCACATTTTTTTTTAACAGGCATTAGTTTCATCAGTAGAGTCACTTGCAATACAGATAGGAACCAGCGTTATCGTAGGCATAGCTTTTCTATCACAACGGGAAATAAGTTCATTTAAGAATAAACTAAGTGGCAAATAACACCACACTATTCTTTAAGATCGTTTACGGATGTATGCAGGCCTATGTATGCATGCACATAAGTATGCTTGTATGTCTGTCCGCCTGCCTGTCTGTCTGTCTGTCTGTCTGTCTGTCTCTATGTATCTCTGTATGTACGCATGTATGTATGTATGTATGTATGTATGTATGTGCGTGTGAGTGCCCATGCGTGCGTGCGTGCGTGCGTGCAAGCGTGCTCGCGAGCGTGTGTGTGTGTGTGTGTGTGTGTGTGTGTGTGTTTGATTGTAATGTTGTCAAGACATACTTCAGACAGAAAAAAATATAGTTCAGACAGAAACTTTGTTTTGAAGAATCGATGGGTAAACGTACATTTCCTGCAAACCTAACCCAATTTTCTTAAATTTATCTGTTGTTTGTTTCTGTTTAGGAAACTTCAGAAAAAAAAAAACTATTAAATCTACAGTGCCCTTGTTTGTCCAAACTTTATGGAAAGACTTAAGTTCGAAACGTGCTTTAATTTAATAGTGCGTATCGCCTGTTGCTGTATCATTCCTGTCTACAGCTTCTTTTTATCAATGACTCAACTTGCTTTAAAAATCATATGGACAACAGCTTCTCAGTTTCAGCCAGTATCGGGTGCATAATATTGTGGGTTCTAGAGGATGTCTGAAAGTTTCTCTATGCTTAATACGATTCGGCGTTTGTTTGACACGTTAAGTGGTCTTTTACACACAAATAAATAAGCTGATCCGATGGTGTCTAACTCATTCATATCCCTAAATTCCGGTATATAGATCTGGGTTTCACTTGGGTGTCAAAAGATTTTCTTAATGTGTTTATATTGCCAAGTGCCAATATGGTTTGTTTTCAAGATACTAAGAATTTTGTTTTTCGGTTTGCATGCAAATTTTTCACAGACACAAGACCGGCCATTTTGTAGTGAGGAAGCATTCCAAGTATTTGTACTTACCAACCATTTCTACAGCTTTTCCCATCATAGAACAGTTCTCCGCTGACAGAGCAAATCTTCTTTTTCTACAAAATCAAATTTTGTTTCCAATGTCTAGACTACTAAGCTGGTTGTGTAGACTACCTACGATGGATGCAAGTAGAACAATGTCATTAGCAAGCAATAAGGTTTATATTATATTTCGTCACAATCAGACAGCATTTATGCCATATTCTGCCTGTCGTCTTACAAAGCCCGCAAGTTCTGTTATCAACAGAGAAAATATCACTGGACTTAGAAGACAGACTTGAGGACAATAAAATAAAATAAAATCGGACATGTATTCACCCAATCTCGTGCGTGCTTAAACAGAGCTCTACATAGCTATTACAATGTTTTTAATTTGGTTGACGTTTTCTTTTTTTTAACTTTTTTTTTTGCCTTGGTTGACGTTTTCTTTAACAACGGTTTTTTTTTCTCTTTGTTAATCTTCT
>CM065729.1:28078482-28080982 GCA_033310375.1 Conus canariensis | reverse complement strand
TTGCCGATGGAAATCCATGTTTCAACAATGAACGTGAGAGGATCACATCTCTGCCCCATGCGGTCAGCGACCTTGGTTAATTATGACTGCATTATGTAGAAAGCTTTGTTATGTAATATATGAGTTTTCGCTACCAGATTTATTGTCTGAGCACAGCCATTGATATGCAGCTCTTTGTCCTTTGATCATTATTCTTACAGTTTTTTTTTTCCCCAATAATCTTAAGAGTCAATTGCAACAGCAGCAGAAGCAGCATCCGGAGCAGGAGCAGCAGCATCACTACCACGACTAGCAGCAGCAGCAGCAGCAGCAGCAGCAGCAGCAGTAATACTAATGGTAGGAGTTTTAGCAGTATCATCATCATCGTGACTGTCATCATCCTTCTCATGGTGATCATCTGTATCGTCGTCGTCGTAATAGTGTCACTGCAGTGTTCTTCTTTTTCCTTCTTATTTTATGTTATTTCTGTCTTTCTTTCTGTCTTTTTCCTTTCTTTCTTCCTTCTTACTTTTTCTTTCTTTCTTCCTTATAAGTATTGCCGTTGGTTTGTGTTTAATGTGTCATTCTTTTCTGACTTCCTTGTCTAAATGTAATATGGATTGTTAAGGTGTCCTAACAGAAATATGTGTGATCAATAATCGACGAGAGGGCTTTGTTTAATTCATGATGTACAAGTCATGGAGATCGATTAATGCAAACTGTGGGGGGGGGGGGGGGGGGGGGGGGGGAATCAGCGTTTTTAGATAGACATATACCACGCAGAGCACACAAGAAAGACGTTTTGTGCCACTGGGACACCAGCATCCTGGAAGATATATAGGTCAATAATTTATTTCTTGACGTCGTTGGCAATTGAAAACCGTATTCACATTTTTTCAACAGAACCATCCAAAATACATTTCAATACTAAATTTTACCAAATCATGAATTATGCTCAAAAAACAAAGACAATCCATCGACATTGTCCCCACTTGAAAATGGCTTTACCACATGTCTAAAAGTAGACGCTGTCTGCAGATCTCATTCTTTGTTTCGTATGTTTACGTTCCATAGTTTCGTTCCTACATAGTGAAAATCTGTTGCTGTTCCTTCCACTCTTTGTGTTTTGTTATGAAACCTTGGTTGTTGTTTGCATTGCTGTTGTCTTGTTTATATACCTTTCCTTCTTATTTTCTTGTTCCAAAACCAAATGGACAAGAAGTGCAAACACTGGAAGGCAGTAAGTGCTGAAATACTCTATGCCATCCGCCCTTCATCTCTTGAAATACATAATCATCAACTCAAGTGGAAAAAAGTCCATATGGCTGAAGACAGCAAAGCTGAAGGAGCCATTTACTGGCGATCTTCTTTGAATGGACTAGAGTGTTCAATGGGGAATAGTGTATGTGCTAGTGCATGTGTCTTTTGTTTGGAGTTCTGTATAAATAATGAAGAGATTGGTTATCAGTGGCCTGGAGTTATTTTCATCTAGGAACGGGATGAAAGGGTTTAGAATGGAATACAATTCACATTATCTCAAATGTCAACTCCTACTCTGTTTTCTCAGTCAAGATTCCGTCTAAGAGGCTGGACATCGATTTTGTTCTAAGATATTTGGTACGTCTTTGTTCACAGGCCTGCGTGCTGTGTTCCACAAACGTTATACAAGGGTGTGTGATGTACCTAGCAGAGCAGTAAATGAACCGTTTTTTTACCGTAGGTTGTAAGTCTTAAATGTTGTTTCTATCGACAATTGTGATGTGAAGTCAAACAACTCCCGTTCTCCTGACGTGTTGTTGGTAATGTGTCTATCATCATTGCTACAAGATTCAGGTTTCACAATCCGTTCAGAGCGTAACAATAATGGGTAAATATAATCCAACGTTCAACACGCTGCTGACGCTGTATAGTGTAGATGGCGTTCCATTTGTGCAGTACTAGGTGGACGACAGCCATGGAACAGGCTAGGTGTGGTAGACATGGGGGTAGTTCTGGGGTCATAATGAGCTGCATGAATCTTGATAATCGGTCAGAATATTGCAAAAACGGGTAACCAAAAGTGCTCACACACACACACACACACACACACACACACACACACACACACACACACATACACACACGCACGCACGCACGCACGCACGCACGCACGCACGCACGCACGCACGCGCGCGCGCGCGCGCACACACACACACACACGCACAGACATATACACACAAGTAGTCAATGGAACATAGAATTGTTGGTTTTTTTTACTCTTATCACTTCTTGTATTTGGCTATTTACCTAAATTCAGTGCCTGTAACATTTTACTCTTGCGTGAAGATAACACAAACAAAAAGCGACACGCATCGTTCTGAAGAGAAACGAATTCAATAACATCAGAACAAAAAAAAATATGTGGGTGGAAAATTTATTCTGTTACAAATTGTGAATAATGTTTGAGCATGATTTCATATTTGTCATTACAACAAACAATATGTGTTGATTTGTTTTCTTTATGTGATGGGAAAACATTTCT
>CM065729.1:28070982-28075982 GCA_033310375.1 Conus canariensis | reverse complement strand
TGTGTGTGTGTGTGTGTGTGTGTGTGTGTGTGTGTGTGTAAATATATATATATATATACATATATACATATATATATATATACTGCATTGATTGATAAAATTCATATATATATATATATATATATATATATATATATATATATATATATATATATATATATATGTCAGAGTCCAGACTGGAATCCAGTCCAATCCGGAATCGGTCTAGTCCAAACTGGACTGACAGCCACTCAAAACTGGAATTCAGTCCATATTGGAATTCGAGTTTGGACTAGCCCAAACTGGAATTGTGTCTGCTGGATATGATGGAATTGTGTTATTGTGTCATATGGATACAAATGGCACTGTTGTTTGCAGTATGCAGTCAGTCTGAAGAAGCAGCAGCAGCGCGCGCGCGCACGCACACACACACACACACACACACACACACACACACACACACACACACACACACACACACACACACACACACACACACACACGCACACACATTTGCCACACACAAACACTTTTTGGACAGAATCCATCGTCACCACTGGCAGTCAAACTGTTTCAAACGGACTGACTGACTGCTGAGTGTTGCGGCTGTGTTGGTTTGTATATTGCTCACAAGACAGGCAGAACACTACTCGGTCCAACACTTAGAGGGGCAAAGAACGTTGAATTGATTTCAGTGCTCTGAGTCAGGTGTCAGTGATACAACCGACTATGCCACCTGCTCACTCAGAAACTGATCTCTTTTCATACTTGTGTTACCAACCAGAGTTAAATGCAGTATTTTCAAAACAGCCAAAAGTAAAAAAAAAAAAAAAACTCAAAAATGTGTGTGTGTGTGTGTGTGTGTGTGTGTGTGTGTGTGTGTGTGTGTGTGTGTGTGTGATTTCCATTTTGGACTAAATTCCAGTTTGGACTAGCGGTTAGTCCAAATTAGAATCTCAATATGGCCTAGGCCGTATTAAGATTCCAGTTTGGACTAGACTGTTGCTAGACCAAACTGGAATCTTAATATGGACTAGGCCGTATTGCGATTCTAGTTTGGACTGGTAAAAGTCTAGTCCAAACTAGAATCTTAATACGGCCTAGGCCATATTGAGATTCTAGTTTGGACTAGACCGATTCCGGATTGGACTGGATTCCAGTCTGGGTTGTGACATATATATATATATATATATATATATATATATATATATATATATATATATATATGAATTTTATTAATCATGTAGTTTATGCTTTAAAAAAATCAGTCGTCTTCCAAATGTTGTTTCTGTATACTGTGTCAAAAGCCTTGTGGTGGTCTGTAACGCAATATACACTTTTTCGCCCCTTTAGTTGTTCAGTTTATTTCTTACTATTGATGTCAAGGTTAAAAAAATATATGAGCAATGATCGAATGGTTTCTTCGGAAACTTGCTTGTTCCTTGTAGATTTTTTCTCCACCCAGTTCTTGAATCTTTTTATTCAGAATGGCTGAAATGCCTTTCCTACAACACTTGTAAGTGCCGTACCTTAAACGTATGAGTATATGTTTCGTCATCCTTTTTAAAGACCGGGATAAAAACTTACTGACAGCATTTCACGAGAACGTTGCTCGCGTTGTATGGCGTGTTGAATAGCTTTGTCAGAAAAGGTGTGATGTGATCGTCAGCGTATATGAGAAATTCTCCACATACATCATCTAGTACTGTTGCTTTACCTTGTTTTATAGTGTGTGTGTGTGTGTGTGTGTGTGTGTGTGTGTGTGTGTGTGTGTGTGTGTGTGTGTGTGTGTGTGAGAGAGAGGGAGAGAGAGAGAGAGAGAGAGAGAGAGAGAGAGAGAGAGAGAGAGAGAGAGAGAGAGTAAAACAAACGTTTTATAAAGAGAAAAAAAAAATCTCCTGATTTGATTATCTGCCATCAAGGTAGCCGATACCCAGTACTGCCCTGAATGACTGCAAAATCTATCACGCAGGTAAATCTGTTGCGTTTAAATGTTCACTTTCTACAGCGATGTCATGTTATTTAATTAGGATTGTGTTTCTTCCTTTGAGATTTAGCTTAACGAGAGAGAGAGAGAGAGAGAGAGAGAGAGAGAGAGAGAGAGAGAGAGAGAGAGAGAGAGAGAGAGAGAGCAGAGAGCACTTCTGTGTAAGTGTATGTGGTTTGTTGGATGTGGGAGAGGGTTGGCTGTAAGGTGATTACTATGATTGATTGGGGGTAAAAAATAAAAAACAAACAAACAACAGCATCGGAGACTGCCTTTAAAAATCCCAAATTCACAGTATGGCTGTTCATATGTCTAAACACTGTTTCTATGCTCTCTCTCTCTCTCTCTCTCTCTCTCTCTCTCTCTCTCTCTCTCTCTCTCTCTCTCTCTCTCTCTCTCTCTCTCGTAGCTTCCTTTGGCAACCAGCAAGAAGGTATTCAAAAGAGAGCGCAAATTTACAGAGTGTTTTACAAAATAACTCCTTCAATATGCCAGTTGTTGGGTTTCCATCGCGTTAGGAGAGTGTTCTGAACACGTTTTTACGTATTTTAAAATCGAAGGAGGAGAACACCAATTGGTTGTTGTTCTTCCACTGACGACTGCCCGCCAGTCCCTTGTGACACACAGTGACACGGCTGTGTATCGGAGAAAGTGCCCATCGCAAGTTACACGGGATAGGAAGAGAGCCGAGGCCTACAGAGGTTGGAGAGAACGGCTAAAGGCAAGTGTGTCTGCATCCCCCTCTGGCCTGTTCTTCTAACACCCCCCAGTTTAATTTACAACACGGGAAAGATGACTGCGTCTGACACATTCCCTGACACTGGCCCCGCTGACAGTCCTGAATGTGTAGAGATGAATACACTGGCGACACGACCTGCCCATCCGCTTCAGCAGAACACGTTGTGTGTCACTGACTCAGCGACAGTGACGGTGCCTCAGACTGATCTGACACTGGAACACGAGGGTGGCAGTCGTGCTGATGTCATCGATGTGGTTGCAGAAAAAGACAGGGGGTGTTTTGACCAACCCTCTGTCCAGTCTTCAACTCCAACCGACAGTGTGTCAACGTCAATGCAGCACTCTGGTCGTGAAAATGGTGATTGTGTGAACCGCCCAGCTGATACTTTTAAACAACAATCTATCTATCTATCTATCCATCCATCCATCCATCCATCTATCTATCTATCTATCTATCTATCTATCTATCTATCTATCTATCTATCTATCTATCTATCTATCTATCTATTTATCTATCTATCTATCTATCTATCTAACTATCTATCTATCTATAAATCTATCTGCCTTTATTTATATCTATCTATAAATCTCCTAACTTGCATATACTTTTTCCACTTCCTGTGGGCATTAACTTCTCAATACATTTATATTTAGATGTGAAGTGCCCTTTGCTACCTCAATGAATGCGTGGCGCCTCAGTACATTTGTTTCCTTTACTGTATATTTTTGTTTCTTACATTTTAGCGCAATTAAACATCTTAGTTCAGTTTTTTTTTATTATTGTATATATCTATGGAGGCAATGGAAGCCAAAATCAACACGTTCACAAGGAAATGGCTTGGTGTCCCACCCTGTATGACTGACATAGCGCTGTACTGTCGCCAAGCAAAGCTGAAACTACCACTGAAATCCATCCTGGAAGAATACAAAGCAGGAAAGATCAGACTTCAAAGCATGCTGGAGGACTCAGGAGACAAGTTGGTAGAAGCAATCAAGCCCCAGCTGAAGACAGGCAGAAAATGGAAAGTTCAAGAGGCGATGGATTCTGCAAAAGAAAGTCTCAAGATCAGAGAAATAACAGGACACACACAGACCAACAGACAAGGACTGGGGGTGACCAAAACTGAATGGTGGTCAAAGACCAAAGGAAAAGCCAAAAGAGGCATGATGATTCAGGAGATGAGAAAAGAAGAAGACCAAAAAGGACTCCAAAAAGCAGTCCAGCAGAGCCAGCAAGGGCAATGGACAACGTGGGAAAATGCACTCCAAAGAAGTCTCACTTGGAATGACATTTGGCACATGGCCCCTCTCAGGATCAGCTTCATTCTCAGAGCTGCATATGACCTTCTGCCCTCAAATGCAAACCTGGTGAAGTGGGGAAAAACAGACGATCCTGCATGCCCCCTCTGCCATGAAAAACAAACAGTGGAGCATGTCCTAAGCTCATGTAAAGTAGTCCTGGCTCAAGGAAGGCACACATGGAGGCACAACCAAGTACTCAAAGAGATTGTACAAGTAGTCTGGGCTAGTACCAACACCACAAAAGGGAAAATCAGGACTCCAAAAGCACCCGCAACATTCGTCACGGCAGGAGGCGGCAAATCATGGCTAAGAACAACAGTGCCACTCGGAACATGCAGGCAGAGTCTGCTGGACGGGGCAGATGACTGGGAGTGCACTGCAGACCTCCTAGAATGGAAGAGTCACCCAGAGATCATCAGCAAGAGTGGCATGAGACCAGACATACATAGTAGTCCACTCTCAGTCAACCAAGCAGCTGATCATGATCGAGCTCACGGTGCCATATGAGAACAGAATGGAGGCAGCTCAAATCTACAAGACAGCAGAGGGACATCCGGAGTCATGAACCGGGTGTGGCCCAACCCCCCTAGAGTGTCAGGAGATAAGGGCCGAAACACTTGCTTAAAGGGGGTTTCTCTTCTGAGGACTCTCTGCTGCCACGCTCTCCACGAGTTTCTTTCTACTATCTGTTTGTTATCTCAAGCGCACTGACATACATGGAGATGAAAAAAAAATCGGATATGGTTCAATGTGCATCTCGTGGTCACTAAAAATAGCCAAATACTGTTTCTGTCGTCAATAGCTCATAAAGCTCAATTCCGTGATCTTAATAATACGGTCAGATAAAATTACTAACACAGTTAAAGAAAACGTATAAACAAAGAAGTGTACAAACAACAAACAGCGTGTGTGAGGTGTGTGTGTGTGTGTGTGTGTGTGTGTGTGTGTGTGTGTGTGTGTGTGTGTGTGTGTATCTGTGTGGTATGTGTGTGTG
>CM065729.1:28035982-28053482 GCA_033310375.1 Conus canariensis | reverse complement strand
AGCAACAATGTTATCTCAGGTCAGAGGATGACTGGTCTGGGACAGTTGTGAGGTCTGGAGTAGAAAAGCAGAATGTAGTGGACGGAGTGAATGACTGGAGTATCAAGCACACTTCCGTAATGAGGGAGAGAAAACCATTCCAGATAATCATTAGCAAGAGCGATATGTAACGAGTTAGAGCGCGCTACCCAAATTAATGAAAACAAAAAAACAAATGTTAAATATTCTTACTACATACAGTTGAAGTAGAGGAAGGACGTACATACAAGACTGACAAATATATCAGTCAAGAAACACTTTGAGGAAACCAAGCTTTCCAAGCCAGAGTCATTACACTAAAGGTCAGAGCAAAAGGTATTGTAGGCACATCAGCCTGTGTGCTCATGAAAACGATGTCGTTTGTTGGAGAAAAAAAAAGGCGAGTAGCAAGTCCCTAAAGGTAATGATAGAATTAGCCAAGAAGGCTTTCAGCTAGATCTTGTTGGGAAGGAACAAAAGCACACTTTGTATAGTTTAAACTTCCTAGATTAGAACAGTTGTCTAATGGCTTTGAAGAGCAGGGTTTCGTCACAAGGTAGCTTGAATCCGATCACCACGTAGGCACACGTTTAAATCACAGCAGCTGTAAAACCCTTTCTGACATCAGGATGGTATTTTAGAGTCATGACTTGGGTACAATCCAGTCCCCTCAGAGCACTAAGGAGTTCGTCAGCAGAACACTCGTATAAAGAGCGCCGTCTTTTCTGAAGACTGTACGCTGTCAAGCTCTCTTGACGTGTCTTCCTACTACGTGCCACTCTTCTTTACTTTCCAAATCACAGGCAGAAGCTACAGCAGACTAACAATGGAGTAGGAACACAAAGGTAACACCAGTAAAGAAACTGACAAACGACAGAGGTAATACTTTAACACACTTTGCAACGAGATTTAATACTGTATAAAGTTTAAAAAAAAAAAAAGACAAAGAGGGAAAAACGAATACAGTGTACTATATCACAACAACATATAGCTGACGAAAAAGGCAGGCTGAACAACAACAGACTCCGTGTGTAATCAGGGAAGAGTGATAGAAGGAGAGGGGAAAAAAATAAACAAATACCGAAAACAACAGACAAAGAACGACACTTGATCATCTACGATTCCTAACGACCGAACATCCGCAAACATCAGCGGGTCCCCTTCGATCGGACGTGACGACGGCGAGCGGATGGTTTTGTTTGAAACATGTCAGAATATTCGGTGGCGTGTTGTGACAAACTGCAGTTTGTTGACTGAGTATAGCAATATCCTCACCGTAGTGATGAGTTCCGACTGCTTTTCTCTTAGACACTGTCTGGCAATGATACGACATCATTGTGTGTGTATACGTGCGTGTGTGTGTGTGTGTGGTGTGTGTGTGTGTGTGTGTGTGTGTGTGTGTGTGTGTGTACGCGCGCGCGAGCGCACGTGTGTGTATGTGTGTGTGTGTGTGTGTGTGTGTGTGTGTGTGTGTGTGTGTGTGTGCGCGCGCGCGAGCTAGCGAGGGCGCGTGTATAACCAATAACAGATTCATAAAAAATGCGCATTTGTAATCTAATGAAATTGGAATAATACTAAATATACGACATTTCTTTTAGCTCTATTTTGACCTCGTCAGTCTTGCTTAAAGTAACGGTAGCTAGGATCCAGAAGAAAGCAGATTTTTTTCCCCATAGTTATCCCGTCCTCTTAAACGCATCTGCATGAAAGTAGATGATGCAATTATAATAGCACATGCTTTGGTGTTTGCGCTACATTGTATCTATACATGGAGATCTTCAGAGCCTGAATACATAATCCTTTCTGTTTGACCTGCTCCGCATCCCTAGTTGCCCCCTTTGCCTTCTGGAGCAATGTCTAGTAATTCGTACGTGGGATTTTTTCTTTTACAAGTTCGTGTAAAAACGATCTTTCTCTCTCTACTTATTCTCCACTCTTGTACATCTTGCTTTCTCCTAGATGCCTTTTCTTTTCATTGTGTTAGCAGTGTTTCCCATGATCAGTCTCCATCTCTTTGCCCTTTTCTTCCTGATCTCTCTTGAATGTGATATTACCAAATAACCTAATGGATTCAACCGAATGGGTATGACCAGATTGGTCAGCGTAGGGAAGAAATTGCAGTCTTTGCAGGAAGAAGGCTCAAATGGTTGAGTGCACGTGATTGGCCATGCGCATCCACGCGCGCGCGCGTGTGTGTGTGTGTACGTGTGTGTGTGTGTGTGTGTGTGTGTGTGTGTGTGTGTGTGTGTGTGTGTGTGTGTGGGTGCGTGTGTGTGTGTGTGTGTGTGTGTGTGTGTGTGTGCGTGCGTGCGTGCGCGCGTGGTGCTGTGTGTGTCTGTGTGTGTGTGTGTGTGTGTGTGTGTGTGTGTGTGCGTGCGTGCGTGCGTGCGTGCGTGCGTGTGTGTGTGTGTGTGTGTGTGTTGTTTGCGTGCGTGCGTGCGTGCGTGTGTGTGTGTATGTGTGTGTGTGTGTGTGGTGTGCGTGTGTCTGTCTGTCTGTCTGTCTGCCTCTGTCTGAAAAACAAAAAGAGGAGAGAGAGAAAGAGAGAGAGAGAGAGAGAGAGAGAGAGAGAGAGACACACACACACACACACACACACACACACACACACACACACACACACACACACACACATATAGATAAGGAGTGTTAATGATGATGACAGTGATAATGATGATGATGATGATGATGCTACTGCTGCTTCTGCTGCTGCTGCTGCTGCTGCTGCTGCTGCTGCTGCTGATGATTGATGATGACAATGCTGATTCTGTAACCATGATGTTTGCAACGGTAACAAGTAAGCGAGTATATTTCCAATGTATTTTAAATGTGTTTCGGGAACGTGGTAAAAATCACAGGTAAGTTGAATGTGTAGACGGGCGGTACAAAAATATATATTCAGTTAGTAATGTAAGCATTGGGGCAGGATTATGGTTATGTTCCTTTCCCATTAAGTGAAATGTGATTACATGAATATACTTGACAGCAAACAGGTACACAGATAACAAACGGATTGTCTATCACAATTTCAGAGGAACGGTGTATGACATTTAGAACGAAAGAGGAGAAATAGAAGTTGAATTGTATTTTAAGATAAAATATTCTTGTGTAAAACACAGACGTCAAAGCTTAACATATCAGCAATTACAGGAGAGGGAGAATGTCCAGTGCACACACACACACACACACACACACACACACACACACACACACACACACACACACACACACTGATGTTAACACCAAAGTGAACAAGATGCAGAAATATGTCGATGAGGTACTGAAAGAAAACATAGAATTGAAGGAAAAAGTTTCGACTTTGAAAGGGAAACTTGACGACCTGGTAAACAGAAGCAGACGGAATAATCTTATATTCTATGGCATCCCCGCTCACCGTGATCATGCTGAGACCTATGCTGATTGTGAAGATTGTGTAAAGAAGGTGATCAAAGAGAAAATGAACATACAAGATGATATACCTATTGAATGAGCGCAACGAATCAAAGGCGGAAGAGGGCCACGTCCGATCATCGTTCGCTTTGAAAATTTCAAAGGCAAGGAAATAGTACTATCCGAATGCAAGAGGCTGAAGGGAGGGGACATTTTTGTGTCCGAGGATTTTTCTCTGAAGGTGAGAGAAAAACGCCGTCAGCTGTTGCCTTTCATGAAAGAGGCGAAACGTGCCAACAAGAGAGCCTTTCTTCGCTTTGATTCCCTGGTCATTGAAGGCAAGCATTTCGACTATGACCCCACTTCCAAGGGTCTGCGTGAGAAGTCAAGGATCTGACGGGCCGGCCGGCGTGATGACAGTGCACCTGCAAGGAGAAGTTCCATCCGTACCCCTGCGTCTACCGTCGGCGCTGAGGAAGAAGACGTCGTTTGCGGTGTTGACGGTGTTCCTGCGGGGGAGAATTTCCACCCGTATCCCTGCGGCTACCGTCAATGCTGTGGAAGACGTCGTTTGCGGTGAAGACAGTGTACCTGCAGGGAGGAGTTCCACCCGTATCCCTACGGCTACCGTCAGTATTGAGGAAGACGTCGTTTGCGGTGATGACAGGACATAAACAGAACAAGTGAATTCCAGCAATGTTTCTAACCCGTCAATGCTTTCTAATGACTCTGTTAATACAGCTGTTACAAAGACATCTGCATTGCCACAGTCACATGTGATTCATTACATACAGAAAATACAAGAGGGCATGCGCCTGTGTTACAGGTCATGGCATGGAACGTTTAAGGTCTGTCTCGAAAGTTAAACAGTGTTTCGTTTAAGATGTTTTGTGAACAATTTAAGTAGTTTCTTTTTCAGAGGTTTGGACGTGCAAACAGACTGCGATTGAAGATGCTTTTCCAGATTACTCTGTCTTTCTTCCTCCCGGGTAAAGAGGCAAAAAGGTGGAGTTGTGGTGTGTGTACACAAATCAATCATGGTATATGTAGAACAGTTACTGAAAGACGTCGAAGACTGTGTATTTATGAAAATTGGGAAGTCAGTTTTTAATTGTGCTTTTGATGTAATTGCTGTTTTTGTGTATATTGCTCCCGAACATTCAGTGTTGTATGAGAACAACAAGCATGAAGGTATTGAAAAATTAGAAAGTAATATATGTGATATTATGCAAGTTTATGCAGGCTGGCCTTTCCTTTGTGTGGTGATTTCAATGCACGCACAGCGGATTATCTGACACTGACTGTTGCGATGAAGACAGATATATTCTTCCAGTGGAAGACCTTCATGATTTTATTGGTGATATTCCTCAGAATAAGTGTAGACAAAAGATCGTGCCTGGAAAATTTCGGCAAAAATTTATTGAATTGTTAAAAGAATACAATCTGTTTATTGCCAATCGGTCGTACGGAAGGTGATTGGGAGGGGAAATAACGTGCATTGCTAATTGTGGAATGAGTGTTGTTGATTATTGTGCTGCCTCAAAGCCTTTGTTTGATTTAATTCTGGATTTTAAAGTTGTTGATAGATGTGAATCAGACCATTTTCCAATAGTAACATCATTTTTGATGGCATTTCAATGTGCACAGACAATATTACTGATGATGATGAAATATCTATGGAAAAACTATGTAAGCTTTTGTGGAAGGACTCTTCTATGACTACTTACGTCAAAATCAAGAAACAGAATTTGAAAACTTTTTGACAGCTATTGAACAAGGAGTCGATGCTGGATCAGATTGTCTTGTTGATTTTCTGCAGAGAGCAGCTGTCCAGTGTAACAGTAGGAAAGCAAAAGAAAAAAACTCGTACTCAAACGTGCGAAAAACAGTAAATATAGGCAACTGAGATTATGGAGATTTTCAAATGATCGCAAGGATTTGAATGAATACCTAAATCTAAACAAAGAGTTCAAATTTCTATGTGAAGTGAAACAAGAAAAACAGAAAATACAAATTCTAAATGACCTGAGTCATGTTTGTAATGAAAAGAATTCAAAATCGTTCTGGCGAAAGGTTAAATCTCTGACAAGCATCACTTCTAATGGTTCTGTTACGATCAGTGTAGGCTCATGGTATAAATACTTTCGTGACTTGCTCAATCCTGAGCAGTCGGCTATTGATTCTGAATTCTGCAAAGAGGTTGATGATGTTTTAAAGAACCATAACCCTGAGGTTTGTCAGTCATGCCATAACGTGTTTCATGTTCTCAGTGATCTTTTGGTACCCTTTTTGCGTGTGCTATTTAACAAGGTGTTTGAAACTGGTCAGTACCCGGAAAGTTGGACAAAAGGGTTGATTTTTCCGCTTCTCAAAAAAGGTGACTACAGAAAAACCGAAAATTATAGAGGAATATCACTGTTAAATACGATAAGCAAACTATACAGTGCAATTTTGAATAACAGATTAAGAGATTTTACTGAAGCAACAGGGAACATACCGGAAGCTCAAGCAGGATTGAGAAAGGGCTATAGTACGACAGATAATATATTTTCACTACAGTCACTGGTTAAAAAATACCTTACTAAAAAGGAGGGCGCTTCTATACTCTTTTCGTTGACTTCTCTAAAGCTTTTGACAGCATTGAAAGATCGAATTTATTATATCTTCTGTTGCAGAAAGGGATTCACGGGAAAATGTTTCAAACACTTTCCAGTATGTACAAACAAGTAAAAGCGGCAGTTAGAGTTGGGTATAACATTACTGATTACTTTGAGTGTATGTCAGTAGTCAGGCAGGGCTGCATTCTAAGTCCCTTGTTATTTTCTCTTTTCATATCTGAATTGCAGACAGCTTTGATTAACTCCGACACACGAGATATTGATGTTTTTTCAGATCAAATAGGCATTCTTCTTCTGATGTATGCAGATGGCATTGCACTGGTTTCTGATTCCGTGATTGACCTACAAAAGAAAATTGAATGTCTAGAAAACTACTCGCATAGATGAGGTCTCAAAGTCAATATGGAAAAGACAAAAGTTTTTTTTTTAAATGGTGGATTTCTGAGGCATTATGAACAATGGTTCTTTGCTGGCAGGCAGATCGAATTCGAACCTCATTACAATTACTTGGGAGTAATATTTTCTGCCACACTAAATTGGTCAACATGTGTTGATAACTTATCAGGAAAAGCAGTGCGAGCGGTTGCAGGTCTCCAAAGGTTATTCTTTAAGTTGCAATCATTGCCAGTGGATACTGTATTTAAGATATTTGATGTCAAAATTAAACCTATTCTGCTGTATGGTTCAGAGGTATGGGGTTTTCAGCGTTTTGCGGCCATTGAAAAAGTACAATTTAAAATATGCAAAATGATCTTAGGAGTTGGCAGGGACGTTAAAAATAACATTGCAATCGGAGAATGTGGTAGATTTCCTATTTACATAGATACTTACGTGTGTATGATCAGGTACTGGGGCAGGCTCCTTTCTCTGTCCACCGAGAGAGACCCCCCAAAATGCTATGACATGCTAGTGATGCATGATGAAAATAGAAGACGTAGCTGGGCGACACAAGTAAGAACTATATTATGGAAATTTGGATTTGGTTATGTCTGGGCTACGCAAAATGTTGGCAATCTGGACTACTTTCTGAAAGTTTTTAAGCAAAGACTACAAGATGATTTCCGTCAGAGTTGGCATGATTCTGTTTTGAAGGAAGGCGACTATTGTTTGTATCATCCAGAGCTTATAAGAGCTGGTTACATAAGTCAGTTAGAAAATCTTGAACACCGTCGAGTTATTTGCCTGCTAAGATCGAGCCGATTAAAATTAGATGGAATTCCCGATGTGGAAAGGCCCTTGTTGATCCAGTTTGTAAATATTGTAATATGAATTGCGTTGAAGATGTAGTTCACTTTCTGTTTGTTTGTCCCCGATATATGTCACTACGTAAGAAATATATACCACTTTATTACTACCGGTTCCCATCCTCTTTCAAAGTTCAAATGTTATGCACTAACCTAAGTGAAAAATTAGCCGTCAGAGTTGCTTTGTATATATGTGGAAGTTTGAAAATCAGACAAAATATGTAGTGCTGTATTATGCTCCCCATGTTATGAACAACTGTATGCCTTTCACTTCTCCTGTCCAGATGGGCCAGATGGCCTGAAAAGACTGAATTAAATTATGGTTATTGTTATTGTTGTTGTTACACACACACACACACACACACACACACACACACACACACACACACACGCACGCACGCACGCACGCACGCAACACACACACACACACACACACACACCACACACACACACACAAAGAGAGAGAGAGAGAGAGAGAGAGAGAGAGAGAGAGATACGGATACGGATACGGATATTTTATTCACAAATAGGCCATTGCCCCTCGTGAAGGGGTGCATCTGGAAATCATTCGATATTTTACACGTTCAAAAACTGATTCAATGCTTTATATTAAGAAACAAGAACAGATCGTAACTTAAATGCTTTGTATAGGTAAATGGACAGATTTCTAGTTGTTCGTTCATTATTGGAAGGTAGAAGTAAACTTAATCTGAAAAGACTTGGAAATCTGTAGTATTTCAAATGTATATAACGTTCTCTTATTTCGTTTAGTAAAGGACAACACAGAACAAAATGCACTTCATCTTCTTTCTCTTCTTTACACAACGGACAAATCAAATCAACAGGGGTATGTTGTTTGTATCGACATCTATGTACGGCAATATCTGAAATACCCATTCTGAATCTTGATGTAATAATCTTGATATGTCTATCTAGATTTAACGTAAAGTGCATTTTATCTATTGCTATTGTGCAAAAAGTCTTATATACACTAAATCTGTCACTATTCTTGACATGAAAATCCCATTCTTGCCATCTGCAAAGTACAAGTCTTTCTTTAAAGTCAGCGATAAACTGTTCCACTCCCTCAACACCTTGGTTTAATCACACATAACCAAAACCAAACATGTATAACTTACAGCGAATATCAGACGCCCAGTTTGTCTTATCACGAGAGTCTAACTCAAATAATGTTCTGTATGCTTTTCGCGGTAATCTTGACTCATCCATTCTTGTCAACTTTAACCAGTAGAGCATGCACCTGACGGCAGAATTTATGTAAACAGGGTATCTATTTGTCTCACCATACACAAGGTCATTCGGTGTTTGTAACTGAACTCCTAAAAACTTTTTCCAGAGCAAAGAGATGAACTTTTTCACAAAAGTGTGCAGCATTACTTAGCCCCCACAATTCAGCACCATACTGAAAAATGGGTTGTATCTGCGAGTCAAATTGTTTTAAATATACAGTAAGAGAATTGCATTTTAACTTACGCAATTTTTGCAATATACATAACAACGCATGCTTTGCTCTGCAGGCAAGGTTTTTACAAGAAACAGTAAATCTCAACCGTGTTGAAAAATAGATGCCTAAATATTTATAAACATTAACAACAGGCATAAGGATTCCATTGTAAGTCCAATGTCCACTAGCAGCTAAGTACCCACCTTTTCTAAATACAACTATATTACTTTTATTCATATTCACATTCAGATGGAGTGCTGTTGCTGCCCTATGTAGACTATTTAGTTGCGTCTGTAGCCCAACTATTGTTTCCGACAGAAGAGCTATGTCATCTGCCAAAAGTAATATAAATAGTTCAAAATAATCATTCATAAATGTTGCACTATGCCTCCCATTTCTAATCACTTCTATTGCTAATTCATTTATAAATAAAGAGAACAGCACTGGACTTGTAACATCCCCTTGTTTTACCCCCGGGTACAGTTTATGTAGTCTGTCAATTTTGCACCCGAGCGAATTCTAGCTCTGACTGTAGTGTACATGCTATGAATACACCGAAAGAGTTTTCCTTTGATACCATTTTTTACCAGAATAGGCCACAGTAGATTCCTTTCTATAGAGTCAAAAGCTTTCTCAAAGTCAATAAAGGCGACATAGAGTTTACGGTTAAAGCAAAACTGTTTTTGTATTAAAGCTAATAATGTGTACATGTGATCAATGGTGGAGTATCCCCTTTTAAACCCCGCTTGATATACCCCTGTGATATTATGCAGCTCAATCCATTCTTGAATCCTATTATTTACTATAGAACTATAAACTTTACTGCTTGTATTACATAATGATATCCCTCTATAATTACCGGGATCGTCTACATTACCTTTTTTAAATAAAGGTAAGACAATGGTTTCTGTCCAGTTATCTGGGAATACTCCCTTGTCAAACAGAGTGTTAAACAGTTTAACAAAGAAGTCAATTACTCGATCACCAGCATTTTTCAGCAACTCGCCAATAATTTCATCTGGACCAGCGGATTTACCGTTCTTTAACTTTCTTATAGCCAATAACACTTCTTCTCTAGATATTGGGCGGTTCATGGAACCACCATCTTCATATTCATCAAAACTATCATCAATGTTGTCGTTAGATACTAATGTAAATTCGTTTTCTAAATTTGTTTCAAACAACTGCTTAAAATGTTTATACCAATCATCAATTGTTATATTGTTACGTGGCTGCTTTCGTTTTGAAGAAATTTTATGGACATTGTCCCAAAACTCCCTTTGATCACTTATGGAATCAACTAACGCCCCTAACAATTGCTCATTGTGCTGATTTTCTTTAAATTTTAACAAATTCTTATACTCTCTCCTAGCTATGCAGTAAGCATCACGATCAGAACTATCCTTCGTTTGCCGAAATGTGCGTAGCAATCCTTTTGCTTTCGATTTACTTAGTTTACATTCTTTGTCATACCAGTCATTTTGTTCATCAGTATTGTTCAAGCAGAGTTGTTTTTCCATGCAAGAAGAGTAAGTTTTAACACATGTAAGAAACATATTCAAGGCTTCATTGCAGTCACGATCAATCATATCAATAGCACTGTCAAGAGATGACAATGCTTCATCTGAATGCATTGCAGTGACATAAGTATGTTCAAAAGAAGGCTTCCACACAAACTTTTTAATAACATCACGTTCCTTTCCAGCGGTCAAAAACACAGGGTTTAGATTCGGCAATTCAAAATGAAGCTCGACGGGTAAATGGTCAGATTCCAATCGTTCTGATATATATAAACTGCAAGACGATAGCACAAGTGAAAATAATTCTCGAGATATCAAAAAATAGTCATTTACACTACACCCTGACTCTGATATATAAGTGTAGTGCCCATCGAGGTCCCCATGACATATTCCATTTAATATACACAATCCAAGTGAAGTACACATATCCAACAAACATTTTCCATAGCCATTGATTATACTGTCGGAAGATTTTCTTTCCGAAAAATTGGAGCAACTGGTTAAATCCACACCATACTTATCATGCTCATAAAAAACATCTTGAGAGACATTTGCAGTTCTACTGTTCAAATCACCAGATAGAATCACATGTATATTGTTCAAATCAAGCATACACTCAGTAAGGCATTCTTCCAGAGAACATATACCATTGTCTATATCAAAATAAGCATAATACGGTGAACCCTCAGGAGGCACATATGCACAAACATATAACACATCTTCTGCAAGATCAAACAATATCCCGTCAATCAAAAGGAAAAGGGCATTTGAGCAATCTACCTGGAGTTCTCTGACATAGTGCACAAAATCATTCTTAATCAGACATATTACCCCCCCCCCCCCCCCCCTGAACGTCTGCCTTGTCTAGTAAACTTAACAGCAGGTTTGCTAAGCACAGTATAACCCGTAAACATTAAATTCAAGATTTTCCACAAAAGTCTCTACAAGACAGATAAAGTCAAATTTGGACAAATAAGAGAGAAAATCTTTATTGTGAATCTTAGAAAGAATTCCATTAATATTCCAGTGCAGGAACGTAAAATATTTTGAATGTGTATTATTCATTTTATCTCCGTTATCATGCAGAATATGTTTACCTTTGTTACAATTCTCGTTACGTCTTTCGTGATCCGACACTGACAGCTCTCTCTCATTGGCATAAACAGGAATAAAAACACTGTCATCGCTGCTACACTTTTTTTCATTTGTGACCACCCCCTATTCTTATCCGCTGTGACACCACGTGCTCCTTCACTGGCATAAACAGGAATAAAAACACTGTCATCTCTGCTACACTTTTTTCTTTTGTGACCACCCCCTATTGTTTTCCGCTGTGACACCACGTGCTTTCTCTGAAATATGTCTCTGCTCTGCATTATAATCATCCCTAGTTCTCTGGTCAGCTGTGTCATTGTCATTGTCATCAGACGGAAAACATGCCAGTTTTTCACTTTCATAACAATACTTTTCATTATAATCAGAAGAAACAAAATCTGAAAGCTGGTTACCATCACTATTTACAAGACAATCATACCCCGGCGCCACCACAAAACCCGTGTTTACATTGTCAGAGGCAGAATGTTCACTCACTGTGGCAGCGTCGTTGTCCCCATCGCACACTTCCTTCTCTGAACGGGATTTTTGCACACACCACACTGAAGATACCGGTGTCACTGTAGGGCGGCCTACCCCCTATATTAATTCTTTTAGGTTTTGTCCATCACTGTCGTCAAGGCCATACTTCTTCCCCTCGATAAGAAGATGGTCGAAGATCATGGCCACACGTTTTCCCTCACTCTTTAGTTTCTTTAAGTGAGGGGATAGTTTCTTCCTTACTTCTCTGACTCTAAGTGAAAAGTCCTCCCCTATAAACACCTGTGTTCCCTTAAGCTTATGTCTTGCTTTCAAGATCTTAGCTTTGTCCTTGAAAAACGTACAGCAAGCGATGACCGGTGAGCTGTCCTTTGAATTCAGGCGGTGGAGTCGGTCGAAATGAATGTCTCCAGTCATATCCAGCTTGTCCACAAGCACGTCATGGACAAGGTTTTCACAGTCTTGCTGGGTTTCATTTTCCCTCCGGAAAAGTCCATGAAAGATCAGGTTGTTTCGTTTTGAGTGGCCTTCCAGATCATCAACCTTTCGCTCCAAGAAATCCATTTTCTTCTGTAGGCTGTCGTTGCTGGTGCGGAGACAATCATTTTCCTGTCGCAGCTCCGTCACTTCCTGCTTCAGAGAACTTAACTCTCCATGAAGCGCAGCGAATCCATCACTCAAGTTCTTCAAGTCACCTATCATCCCATCAAATTTCGTGTTCAGCGACTGGAGCATGGACATCAGATCGAGGTTCGAAGGATGTTGGGTGGCTGGTGTAGTTCGTGAAGAAGTAGTTGGCGTGCGTCCTGAGGGCTTGTCCACACTCTCCCTGCGGTCTCCACTTGTTAGGTTGGTCTGTCGCAGAGAAGTCTTCTGTGGCCCTGGGTTCAGCTCAACATCGCCGCATTGTAATAAAAAATTGCCCCAGAACAAAAGCGTCAGGAGGCAGCCAAAGGTAACACCGTCTGCCACGGTCCAAAGCTTCAATGTTTTCAGTCTCATGGCGGCTCGATTTTTTCCTCTTTTTGTCATGAAATTGACAAATACCGTCACAAAACAGCCACAACGGGCCCTGAAATCAAGCTGTCCAGAGGGCATGGTACCACAGGAACTGATCTGCAAACTCTGTCTTCAGTAGTCAGTCTCGATGCCGATTAAATACGCTATTTGTCGGAGGTAAACAAATATGCCGCTGACCTCGGCGAATTCAACTCAGTGCCCCCCCCCCCCCCCCCCCCGAGAGAGAGAGAGAGAGAGAGAGAGAGAGAGAGAGGGAGAGGAGGAGAGGAGGGAGGAGAGAGACCGAGAGACAGTTATTGTGTATATTGTTTGCTTAAAAGTGTAATTTAGACGATAGTCATGTGCTCATGGTGTGTGAACAATAATGTCTAGTGGGAATACATCACGCCGAAAAGCAAACATGCTTGCGCGCATGCAGCCGCAGGAGCAACAGAAGTAACATAATCACTATCATCATCATCATCATCATCATCATCGTCGTCGTCGTCGTCGTCGTCGTCGTCGTCATCGTCGTCTTCGTCATCTAACTCTTTTGAACTTTCTTAATTTCCCCTTTTAATTTCTAAACCGCCGTTGGCTTGTAGCTAGTGTCCTGTCTATCGCTGGCGATTTACAGATGTAACATGGGCTGTTAAAACGCTGTAATGCAAATTAGCCTGATCACATTTGACGTAGGGATTACTATGAAAGTTCTTGTGATTGGATAACACTAAGGAGTAGAAATTTATACCAAACATACATGAAAAAGGGTTTCATTGCCACTGAGAAAGCAGCATTCTGGAAACAGACCGATGAATAACCTATTCCTTATCATCGTTTGTAATAAAAAAAATGTTGCGGCAATTTCTTCTTTCTTTCTTTTAAATTCCCATACAGAATATGGAATGATATTAAGCATGTACATCTTGTGAGTTGTTAGCAAAACGAAATCACCGACATTATTCAAAATAAGAAATTGATGGGACACGCGTTTAGAAATACACTTTGTCTAATCCTTTTACCCATTATGTTTATGCGCCATAGTTTGGTTCTTTTTTTTTTTAATGTGACGTTGTTGCTGTTGCTTCTAAACTTTTTTGTGTGTGTGTGTGTGTGTGTGTGTGTGTGTGTGTGTGTGTGTGTGTGTGTGTGTGTGTTGTTTTCTGTCCCAACCTCTGCGCCACCTCAAAGGCAGTGCACCCACGCCGCTCATTCCGACACCCCGTCCACAGCCACAGCCCGGTCGGCCCCGCCGCAGCCCCGGCCCGCAATCCACAGGTAGCAGTCAATGTCAAGTCGTCAAGAGGTAACCCACCGGAGGAGACACTGCACTGCTGCCGAGTCACTTCCGTGGTGTTCAATGGCACCTGTTCTGATCTAACATACGCATGACACCACCTACTAAGCCCCTACTGACGACAATAATTGCTTAGTCGCGGAGCCGGCGTGAATGAGCTCTCCCTCCGGAGGGCGCCACCACGTCCGTCCAACGACAGCCCTCATGGACTCGCCGATACCGGTGACCCCGACTGAACCAAACCAAGGCCACAGACGTGGAGAGGACATCAAAATTGAGGTCACCATGAGAGCAGGGCATGAAGGGCCACAGAATTTGAGACTTTTTTATGCTGATCGATGAGAATGAGGATGATAAGATGATGCTACGGATTTCCATTTCGGTCTGAGACTACATGACAAGGCTGTACTCTACGCTTCCTTTCATAATATATCCCGGCGTCAACCAGGCCCGAGAGACACAGGCACCTGCAGTGTTGGTCAGGAAATTTGAGCAACACTCTCAGAAACGCATCCAGTACGTGGATGAAACTCGACCGTGTGGTCCCAGTCTTCCAAACTGAGTACGCAGCAAACTCAACTCTGGGTAGGAGCCGGTCGGGGCAGAAAAACCCACATGACTCTGATGGGATTCGAACCCACGACCTCCCAGCCGGGAGTCCGCGACGCTAACCACTTCGCCACGGCGGCTGGTTAGTATATTATTAAACTTTGTGTTTTGCTTACGAACACTTGTTCGTTATTGATACTGCTGATGCAATTTTTTTTTTTTTTATCGTTCTTCCTTGACTCCTTTCCTTCTTGCTTTCTTCCACCAGCACTGCCTTCTTCATTTCATTCAGAAACAAAAGGAAAAGATACGCCCACGATGTTCTCGTTCAGAAAAAGAGAGAGAGAGAAAAACATGGATAAGGAAACAGAGAACGAGACGACATTGCGTGCTGAAACACACATCACCATCCATGCTTCATCCCCTTCGACACCTGAACGACAGGAGAGGAACAAACATTCCACATTGCTGACGTCAGCCTGTTCTGATATGTCGTTTGTTGGCTGTGCCTCCACCTCCTGTAAATAGACTAAGGTCTAATGTGGTGGTGGTGGTGGGGGGGGGGGGGGGGTTGCCTTTTAGCCCTTGTGGCTTTTGTTTGATATACGATTCAGATGACGGTGAACATAGTTACCAGGGGCGTGGAGTGAATTGTTTCTGACTCATTACGGGATGAAAATAGTTGTACTGGATTATCATTAATGCAGATATAAGCATCAACCCACACTCTCTCCATGGCATTACGGATATAATAAAACCACTTCATTTCTCATTATTATCATATGCATTACAATGCACGTCACCCCTCCTTCTTTTATGTTATTGTTGGGACATAGGTTAATGATTTGCCTTTATTCTGAAGATCACATGCAAATAGCTGAAATCCTTATGTAATAGACCAGCGGAACAGTCTTTGCACACCCAACGCTTGATGTTTGCAATTCTCTCTGATCCGATGGCTCCTCTGGCCTCTACTGATAGCGGATATCAGCAAAGAACAGTTTAAAAAAGTCTTAAAGAACGGTTTTATCGTTCCACTTATCTCGCTGACTTTGCATTCAGATGTCATCAAGCAAAGCTGAAAGCTACTGATGAAATGTGTTGTCGAGGAGCACACGTTGTGAGAAGCAGGGTTATTACTCAACACTATGGAGAGAAGTTTAGTCCCTAACCAAGCCGATGACTTTTAAAGAATACAGAGTTTGAAAGGGAGTTTGCATGGAGAATGACAACCTCACGATCAAGAAATAACAGAACACATTCACACTGAAATGTAGGGACTACGACAGTCGGAAATAAAGCGGTGTTCGAAGGCAAATAGGAAAGCAAAGGCAGATACAGCTGCACATGAGTTAACTAAAGAGAGTGTCATGAGTCTCCAGACAGAAGTCCTCTTAAACTTACACGGGCAGTTGTCTACGTGGGGCAGGAATTCCACGTCAGCTAGATTGAAATGCGAAAAGACCCCTCACCTGTTTAGCTTCATTATAAGATCTGTATCATGCCCTCCACCTTCGAAAGTGAGCCAGGTGAAAAAGGAGGAATGCGATGACACTATGTGTCCACTCTGCCAGGCCAAATTAACAGTTAAACATGTCTAACTCATACAAAGCAGTGCTAACCAAGGAAGATGCACACACAGGCAGTTCCAAGTGCTCAGACAAAAGGCACATGCCATTTTCATAGCCTGATGAGGAGCCGTGCCAGCTGAAACTACACCAACAATATTCGTAACGGCAGAAGTAAGAAAATCATAGGCTGAAACAGCTGTTAGATAAGACCATAGAGGTAATCGTTTTGGATGATGTGGGTGTGTAGGAATATACAACAGAGGTATCACGATTTTTCGATTTGAAAACCCTTTCTGTCAATCCAGCAGTAAATGGGTACCTGAATCAGCCCAGGGAAGAGTAACAACGATGGAAACAGAGGGACTGGCTCGCCTTCCACTATGCTGTGCCTTAGAGACAGTCAGCATCGGACAGCCCATTTTCCCTACGGCCCATAGATTTGGGGGATTTACCTTCTTAATTTATTTTTTTTTTTAACGAATGATTGTCATTGAACTGTCTTTGGCTTATGAAATTAGAATGGAGAAAACAAACACGTACAAGACTGTGAACAAAGTCAGTCTCATCAGAAGCCTTAGGGAATCTGCCAAGGCTACCAATGCTGAGACTACAGCTGTTCATGCTCTTAGGAATCAGCTCTCGATATCTGGAAAGAAGAGGACTATAGCCCTCAAAGTATATACAGTTGAGAAGAGTTCTGGCTGGATTTGTCCCAGGAAGAGAAAAAGAAAACTTTATTCCGCGTAGCCCTAACAATTTCCAATATTTGTCCGATGTCATAGTGGACAGTGTATTCACCACAAGGGGACTTGGCTTTGAAGCATCCGCTGATGTAAGGCGCACATTTGAACCAGGTAGTGGCAGGAAAAGTAATAGCGAAAGAGATTTCAGGGTCAGGATCTGTATGGGGTCCATTCCCCTTCTAGTGCAAGGAGTTAAGGACCAAAACATATGCTGTCCAGTTCTCGTGCACAGCAGTGCTAACCCAAGGCAGGTGCACACAGAGGCAGCTCCAATTGATCACACAAACAGCGCATGTCACTGTCATAGCCTGGTGAGGAGCCGTGTCAGATGAAGATCCGACTGCATGTCACTCTAATGATCATTCCCAAGTGAAGGTCAGTAACTACGACCGTCTACAAACGGAGTACATAAGAGAATATACAAAAAGAAAGACAGAGACAGACAGACAGACAGACAGACAGACAGATAGACAGACAGACAGAGAGAGAGAGA
>CM065729.1:28020982-28025982 GCA_033310375.1 Conus canariensis | reverse complement strand
AGACGACATAATATATGAAGCTTGGTCACCTGGGACAAATAAAAGAACTAGAGTTAAAATCATTTTGAAAAATTCCCAACTTTCAAACATTCACGAATGCCTGAAAAGCCATTCATGGACAAAGGGCGGGAAAGAAAAGTATCTTACCTCACCTTTAAACGTTTGGAGTCCTGTCCATTCGCACAGGTAACAAACCACTTCTGGTTACAACAGGCACGTCGTGCTCGAGAGAATTGTTCATTCATTGGGCAGCCCACATGATAAATACGTACGGTGGCTTCTTGTCAGCATTGCAGTGAGACTGGTTCACCATCTTTTATTAAGCCTTTGTCCACGAGCAAACCACCGAATGTGCGGTTCACACTTGACAGTTTAAAATGCACGATTACAAGCTGACTCCTTAAGGACGAAGTTGCTGATCCCCTCTACTTGATCCATGTCTAACAGAATGACGCAGGCCACGAAGAAGAAGTCCTGGCCCTGATGTATCCAATCTACATACATAGAGTGAAGCAAACAGTAAAGTTTGTCCGAGTAAAAGCATTGCTTCCAGAAGAGGAGAGAGAGAGAGAGAGGAGAAGAGAGAGAGAGAGAGAGAGAGAGAAGAGAGAGAGACGAATAGAGAATCACGTAAAATGTGTTAATGGACATAACAGAAAAAAAAAATTCCACATATCCCCATTATCAATGCCAAAATAAGAAAGACCGAATAACCGAATATTGTACTGAATAATTGTTCAGTTCATTACGCACGTAATTGTATAGAACCTAAACCTTCATTTCACACCGAATGACCAGAGAAGCCATATACAATTATAAATTAATCGATTAAGAGTCTCCTAAAGCTTCAGCTTGATGACAGAGAGAGAGAGAGAGAGAGAGAGAGAGAGAGAGAGAGAGAGAGAGAGAGAGGGGACGCTTTGATGTTTTATTGCCTTCAGCGAAGTTAGCCATAAAGGCAAGGGGGTTCCACACATAGTTTTAGCAATCGCATCATTCACAAATCATAACAAATAATAATCATGGTAGAAAACAATACAGTCAAAACAAATATTACAAAGTTTTTGCGTATTAATGTTGCCGGGCATCTTATACACGTTCATAAGGAGTGCAATAACATTAAACACACACGTAGAATATATTATCTTCCCTTCCCTATCGCACCCCGCACACCTCCGCCCCCACCCCGTCCCCTCCTCGCCGCTCCCCACCCCCACCCCTCCACTCTTGCCTTTTCCTATCCTGACCCACCAGTTTCCTTCCTTTGACCCTCACTCTCTTACCCTCCCCTCAGTCCTAACTGACAACACGCCACGCATACATGAGAACCAAAAAGAGCACACGCTCACTCATACGCGTACGTCGCAAAAACACCGCTCTCCTAGCTTGTCCACCCCCCCCCCCCTCTTTCCCATCCCTCCCCCCCCCTTTTTCATAATATAACTGTTCTCTCACTCCTCGCGCCGCCCCCTCACCCACCTCCATCTCCCCACGCCCCCCTCCCCCTCCCACCCGCCCTCCCCCCTCCCCCACGCCCACCAACCCTCTCAAACTCACGCACACTTGGCCAACAACATTCGGACCATCCAATGACTACAGACGTAGTTATTTAACTATTAAGTTCTAGTTTCTTACTTCTTATATTCGTAGCTTCCACTATATATTTAGCAAAGGCAACAATGGTTGAATTATCATTTGTTAAAAGATCCCTTATACCATTTATTGATGGCTGGATATGAATCATATTAAAGAAGGAGTATTTACGACGAATGTCTGAGAACAGTTGACACTGGAAAATAAAGTGTACTTCATCTTCAACATTCTGACCACACAATACACAGTTTGTGACTTCTCTATCCATACACCAGTGTTTTGCAATACCTAAGCCGTGTACTCTTAATCTAAACCTTGTCAGTGCTTCTCTCATTCTTTTGTTTGTAATTAAAGTTAAATACTTCTCTGGTTCAAACACAGATTTAAATGAATTATACCATGAGTATTTATCGCTAGTTTCAATCTCTGAGTGTCATTGTTGCTTGTAGCATGATATAAGCCTGTCCTTGAATCTGATATAAACCCCTCTTCAATTCCGACATCTTGGCATAGCCATACTATTCCAAAGCCATTTTCTATTAAAATATTCTTTACTCTCGAAGCCCAGTTACAACTATCTGTTTCTAGCCGCATTAGCATCATCTCATAAGCTTGTCTACATATTCTATTCATCGGCAGTCTAACCAATCGGATCCAGTACTTAACACATTTTATTGCTGTTCTGACAGATAGCGGATATCTTCCTGTTTCTCCATAAACCATTTTGTTGGAAGAGTGCAATGGAAGTCCCAAAAATCGCTTGATGGCAAAAGTATGGACTTTTTCTATTTCTGTTACATCTTCCAGCCCCCAGATTTCTGCTGCATAAGTTAAGATGGGTTCAATTTGCGCATCAAACAGTTTCCAGAATAGAACGGGATCAATCGTACGTAATCTTCGAAACGATCTCAGGATTTCCATCACTCCCTTCTTACCTTTCTTACTTATTTCAAGCAAAGAAGCACTCGTACTTAATTTTGTGGTAAATCCCAGACCTAGGTATTTGTACGTATTTGTTACCTTTAATGCTTCACTTCCGTATGTCCATCTTTCCCTTACTCCAAGGTAGCCTCCTTTACGAAAAAACATTACATTAGTTTTATCTAAATTAACCTCTAAATGCGATCTATCTGCTTCTTTTTTTTTTTTTAGATTGTTTAGCTGATTTTGTAGGCCTATGACCGTATCTGATAGTAAGATTACGTCATCTGCAAAGAGCAGCAGAAATAGCTCGATAGATCCTGGTACCATCTGAATCCCGTGCCTACCCTCCCTAATTAATTCTAGGGCCAATTCATTGATAAAAAAAGTAAACATTATCGGACTGAGTAAGCACCCTTGTTTTACGCCTCTCGGGCAGTCGAAGAAGTCTGAATACGAATGTTTGTCTCTGACACAAGCTTTTGCCGAGTTGTAAACACCTTTTAGAGCTTTATACAATTTTCCATCAACACCAGTTTTACGTAATACAGACATAAAACGTTTCTGTTCACAGTGTCAAAAGCTTTTCTAAAATCAACGAAAGCTACATAGAGTTTTGTATTTTTTGCTAGATATTTATGGACAATAGAATACAGAGTAAAAATGTGATCAACTGTACTATAACCTACTCTAAACCCAGCCTGTTCTTCTGCTAGTTTTCCTTCTTGTTCTGCCCACTGAGTGAGCCTCTTATTTAGAATGCGTGTGTACACTTTGCTGACGACACTCGTTAGGGCTATACCACGGTAATTATCAGGTACATTAACATCCCCTTTCTTGTGGACTGGAACTATTATAGATTTGCACCATTCTGCCGGAAAGGTACCCTGTTCAAAAATCTTATTAAAAAATTCTGCGAGAAAGGTAACAATAGCATCGTTTGCATTTTTCAGCATCTCGCCAACTATTTTATCAATGCAGAGCTTTTGCCCGTTTTTAATTTTCTAAAACTAGATTCAACTTCCTCCTTAGAAATAGGATTGTTAAAAAGGGGTTCATGCGACTCACCGGTCGGGTCATCAATTACGATTTCCTCTTGTTCCAGATCAGGAGTTGCTGTGTTGAAAAGATTATAGAAATGTTCAAACCACTGGTCCTTAGAAATATCGTTATATAGCACTGTTTTTTCTGTTCACTGATCTGATGGTTTTCCAAAATAACTTTGGGTCATTAGCCGACAGCTTTAGCTTCATTATTCGTTCTTTATCAAATTGTTGTCTCTTGGAAAATAAAAGGTGTTTATACTGTCTCCTTTCTTCTACGTATTTATTCCCATAGGTTTCATTAAGTTTTTTTTTATCTTTGAAATAGGTTCAAATACCTTTTCACAGTTCTCTTCTTTAGAGCACATTCTTTATCATACCATCCATTTTTGCTTTTTTTTCTTGTTGCCAACAGTTTGAATCATGGCGGCTGCAGCTCCATATAACGTTTTGACAAAAATATCCAGAGAGGCATTTATATCGACAGAAAGAGCCTGAAGAGCTTTTTTAATACAACATTTACAATGATCGGAATTAAGTTCACGAACATAGTCTTGTAAACAATCGTTTGACCAACAATACATTCTTCTTCATTCTCCATTGTCATCGAATTGACCGTACGTTTAAACATTTCGTAGGCTAAATTCGACAGGCAAATGCCATGAATCGATCCGGTCACTGACATACAAATGGCATTCACACAAAAACAACTGTTTTGAAATGATAAAATAGTCAATAACACTATTTCCATGTGGATAAATGTAAGTAAATTGGCCATCACCATCACCAGAACATGTACCGTTTACAATAACACAATCTAACATGTAACACAAATTCAATAAATATTTACCAAAGTCATTCACACACTTATCCCTTGACTGTCTACTAAAGTCATGCGAGTCGTCGTCTCATCATCATCATCATCATCTCATCATCATCATCATCATCATCATCATCATCAGTAACAGGAGAATAACAAAATACTTCATCCCAGTTGGGCTGTTCTGACCTGTCCTAGAGTTGAAATCTCCACATAGTAACAGGTATACATCTTCATTATTTAGAGTTTCAAGAATGTTTTCTTCCAACAGAATGATTCCATCTTTTGTATTTTGTTGCTATAAACAGGACTACTTTCTGGAGCGACGTACGTTGCAAACATCAATATGTCTATATCAACTTGAAACACGCATTTATCTAGTTTTACTGCCACAGTATTTTCGCAATTAAAATGTAACCTCGCTACATAACTCTCAAAACATTTACGTATTAACAATAACAAACCACCAGAATTTCTACCTTGCTTAGACAGTTTCCTTGCTGGCACAGAGTACTTTATGTAATCAGTAAATATTCCATTATAATCAAACTTGTCATCCACAAAGGTTTCCGTCATACAAATAAAATCAAAGAGTTCAACATATTTTATGAAAGAAATATCGT
>CM065729.1:28010982-28013482 GCA_033310375.1 Conus canariensis | reverse complement strand
GATGCTAAGGCAGGGGAAGCATCCCTAATAGAAGGTATGTCTGAAAGAGTTAGCTGGTATGTGTTTTAAAACGGTTATGAAAAGTATGAATGATTGCATTTACATTACTAGAACGTTTACTATTTCGCGACCATATATCCTGTTCATAGATAGCAAGTCATAGACAAACCTCACATTCCTCACTAGCTGCTGTTGCGTCGTGGTAAGCGTGGCAAATTCCCAGCTGGAAGTTCGTGAGTTCGACTCTCATCAGAGACATTGCCATTTCTCTTTGTGGAATTGTTTGGACTATGACCGGCTCGCACCAAGAGCTGTGTTTGTTATGAGCTCAGTTAGGGAGACAGGAACCACACAATCAAATTCATTCACTTAGTGGGTGGTCTCCTAGAGTATTACTGAGTTCTTCTGCCCGATACTAAAGGCGTCTGTATCTCTCAGGCCTGGTTGACGCCAGGATATACTATACATGTAAGCATCAAGCACGGCCCTATCATACATTTCCAGACCCAACAAAACGGAGTTCCATACCATCATCCTCATGTTCATCCATCAGCAGAAAGAAAAGCCTGAAACTGTGTGGCTTCCATGCCCTGTTCTCGTGGTGACCTCAAGTTGGATTTTCTCTCCACAGCTATCCTCTTGCTATTGTTGCATGGGCGAGTTTAATGGCACCACCGTTAGACGGACGTTGGGGCGCTGTCCGGGACAGACGCTCACTAACGCTGGGTCTGTGACTAGGCGACTATATTCGTCAATAGGGGATTCAGTAGGTGGTGTCCTTTGTATATTGGATCACAACAGGCACCACTGAACACTGACATCGTCATCTGGCGGAAGTGCAGTGTCTCCTCTGAAGGGTTGCATTATGGCAACTTCACATTGTCTTTCTTTGTGGTTGCTGGTGCCAAGGCAAGCAAGTGCATTACTGTGAATTGGAGTAGCGTGGAGGTAATGCCACTAGCCATTACAATGGCATAGAAGATGTGAGTTGGGGGGGGGGGTCACAGTGCTAATTTTCACTGGAAAACTGAACCCACGCCTTGAAAGCATACATGCCTGAAATGGGCTTGTCCTTAGACCATGCTTCATTTCAACATCAAGTTTCGTTGAAGTCGATTCTATGGTGCCTGCGTAATCTCACCGATAAATAAACAAAGAAGCCGTACGCCGGATGAAAACATAATCCCATTGACAAAGAGTATAACCTACCTTCATCTTCGTCAGGTACATAGATCAAGACAGAAACGCCTATTACCTTGGTGCCACATTACCTTTTTGCTTGAAGACTATGCTATAAAGGTGGTCATGGGTAGGGATCTCCATTAGGTAGGCAAATAAATACATCTAGTAACTGGAAAACCAGCCTAGAACAAAGGTTACCTGGCCTATACCAACAGTTGTTAGTATAAAATCGTAAACATGAAATGGACTGAAAATTAACATTTCGCGAGGTTGTGAAAACGATCTGGTGATCACTGTCAGTTTGGTGGAGCTGAGCGTGTCACAAGAACCAAAAGCACATGTCACACATATCGGAAGATTCACCATCAGGTCAGTCCTGTCGCGTATAAATTGTATATCCCATGTGTCACAATGTCAGTATACACACTGATAACCCGTAATCCTTTCGTACAATAAACAGATCCATCGGTGTTTAAACAAAATTGTTAAAAAAATCAGAGAGAGAGAGAGAGAGAGAGAGACAGACAGACAGACAGACAGACAGACAGACAGACTGACACAGAAGAGAGAGAGAGAGAGAAGACGAGAGAGAGAGAGAGAGAGAGAGAGAGAGAGAGGGAGGGATGCTGGTTCCACTCGCTTTATCATATTTCGGTTGGAAGCTGAAGTGGTGTACCAGCTATACACAGAGACGAAGAATGTGAACAAGTCATAAGACACACGGAAGTAGATCACACGCATGTAGAATCCATCACAGATCTGTATCCATGGATCGATATCTGTTACGTGTTTTTTTTTTTCTGACTGACCAGTTCAAGGTTCAATTTTTTTTTTTTACAGACAATAGACAGAAACAGGTTACACAGAAAACTGTCTCCACGAAATCCCAGTCCACGGGGACACTTGAATCAGATGATTCCACAACGTAAACGTAGATGTTTTATCTCGGATAGATAAAAAGAATCCGTTAGCGGCGAGTGTGCAACAAAACGTAAACTAGTTATATCAACGTTGGTGATGGAATAGATCAACATCCACATGAAGCGTGTGAGGAATTAAGTTCAGCTGGACAGAGGGGCTGAGAAATTCCACACACGACTGTTTCAGAGGTATCCATAATCCACAAGACAAAGCTGCCAGGACATTCCTGTCTTCTCCATCTCTGTGGGATTCAGGAATTCCTGCCCGGGACGAACAGTTCGATGAAGGAACGCGATAATGTGTTCAAGGTAATCGTTGACATCCTCAGAGAAACATGACACAGAGCAAACACATTGTGGCTATGGGGGGTGTTCAATGCCAGATGAGATCTTTCAGA
>CM065729.1:27993482-28003482 GCA_033310375.1 Conus canariensis | reverse complement strand
GAAGAAGAAGAAGAAGAAGAAGTACGACTGTTACCTGATTTATCTCTGTGCCTTGTCCTTCCGTCATCTGCACAACACACACACGTACACACTACACACACACACACACACACACACACACACCACACACACACACACACACACATCCGCGCGCGCGCCCGCGCGCACTCACAGACACAAACACACGACATCATTTCATTATCAGTGTCATCATAATCCAAATCATTATCAGTATCATCACACGAAGAGGTAGTTCCAATTGACTATAAACATTACCTACAATCTAGGGTTGTAGACAAATACGAATCCTATGGTAGGTAAAACCCCTAAGGGAGGGAGGGAAGGAAAGAGGGAAGGATAGAGGGAGAGAAGAGACTGAGACAGAGAGAAGGGAATATACTGTTGAGAACAAATACATTCACTCCAACTAGAGAGAGGGGGTACAGAGTAAAGAACGCAATGGGGGGGGGGGGGGAGGAGAGAGGAGAGAGAGAGAGAGGAGAGAGAGAGAGAGAGAGAGAGAGAGCGAGAGAAAGAGAGAGTTACAGATAGACAGACAGACAGACAGACAGAGAGACAGAGAAACAGGCACTATGATGGAGGTATTGAGAGATCATGATTCAGAATACCGACTTCTCGGGAACAAAAGACTGAATAGTTGTTTTTAATCCCCATAAAGTGTTATGTAAAACTCGACAACTCAGAAGACAGGAAACATATCGCGGAGAATATCCTTTTATAACAGACCTATAAGTTACATATGGTCTTTTAACAGTAACATGCGAAAAATCACCCCCAGCAAACAAACAAACAAACAGACTTCTCAAAACTTCGTAAGTATATATTGTTTTCTGAAACTATATAGTATTAGACAGTATACAGCCAAATGAAGCTCCTCTCTCTACGGATATTGTACACTGGGCAGATTAAATCGCTTTTTTTTGTTTCTCTTAATACGTATAGCAAGTGGTCTCACAGCCTTGCCATTATCTGATGCTCTTGAAACATCTGTCTAAATTTAACAGCATACGTTTTCAGTCTGATGTGTTGCGCAGAACAATAGCTTGAATCTGCCACTCTTCTCCATATGAAATTTACGCTCCTGCCATTTACATATAATCAATCTCTACATCAAAACGAGGGTTGACTGCCAGAACCCAGTATCTACATATATATATATATATATATATATATATATATATATATATATATATATATATATATATATATATAATGAAGATACTGGGTTCTGGCAGGCAACCCTCGAATATATTTTGTTTTAAGATACATTGCATCATTTCGAATTGTTGTTTATATTCTTTAAGTCTCACGGACTGTGTAAAACTATTACTTCATTCACCAAATACGTCACTCTTCTTCACATGGAGACTACATCTCTGCTATTTATATAAAAGCAGTCTTGACACCAAAAGTTATTGTCTTCAAGATACATTACATCATTTCGCGTTGTTTATATTACTGGAAAGTGTTTAAGCGCTGAGAGATTTTTTTTTTAACGATCACGCGTAGCATGAGAGAGAGAGAGAGAGAGAGAGAGAGAGAGAGAGAGAGAGAGAGAGGAGAGAGAGAGAAGAGAGAGAGCGAGAGAGAGAGAGAGAAGAGAGAGAGAGAAGAGAGAGAGAGTAGAGAAGAGAGAGAGAGAGAGAGAGAGAGAGAGAGAGAGAGAGAGAGAGAGAGAGAGAGAGAGAGAGAGATGAGGCAGTCAGATGGGCAAACAGGCAGACAGACAGACAGGCGGACAAAGCCGTCAACGGAAATATGAATAGAATGCAGACGGACATTTTGAGATAAATACGTCTATCACACCCCTGATAGTATTCACTTTCTTCTGTTCGGCAATTTGGCGTGCATAGTTGCTATCTCAAGCAGGCATGCAAGCAAAAAAACAAAACAAAAAGACTAGACCACATGCAAACGTCATACCAATCCATGTATAAATAAATGGATTAATGGATAAATAAATGTAAAAAAGATGAATGAATAAATAAATGAATAATAAGTTAATAGATAGATAAATATATAAATAAATATATAGGTAGATAAATAAATAAACAAATAAATGAATCAATAAGTAAAAGGATGCATACATTCATGAACAAATAAATAAATCAAAAAAGATTTTCTTTCATCGATCAAATCCCGCTGAGAAGGGTTATTCCCTTCTTTCAAAATTGATCGTGATGATGATGATGATGATGGTGATGATGATGATGATGACGACGACGACGATGATGATGATGATGATGATGATGATGATGATGATGATGATGATGATGACGACGACGACGATGATGATGATGACGATGATGATGATATGATGACGACGACGATGATGATGCTTATGGCTATGCTGACGATGACGGTGATCAATATGAATGATGATTGAAGATGTTGATGAGGAAGATGACGATGATACAAGAAAGCGGCAAAATTCCTTACATGATTTACGAACAGGATTAAAGCGGCGGTTTGGCATCTGAAAATCAAAGGTTGAAAGAAAACTCACTGACGGCACAACCATACACCTCATCACATAGGGCTCTACCTGTCAGGCAGACTACACATTCCCAAAGGATCTGTCACCAGAAAAAAAAAAATGGAAAGCACCACGCTTAACCGAAAATTATAATGCATGCAAGACACAACTAAGCTGCTGACACCACGGAGGCTACATCAAAAATAGTAATAACAATTTACTAAAATAAAGGGGAAAAAAACCTCAACCATCTTTTTTTGTCAAGTTTACATGAGATAACAAAATGAAAATAAACAACTCAAAACTAAATAACAAAGAGTTTCTCAAATAAACAAAGAAACAAAACCCCCTCTCTCTCTCTCTCTCTCCTCTCTCTCTCTCTCTCTCTCTCTCTCTCTCTCTCTCTCTCTCTCTCTCTCGCTCTTAGATTCAGTGAGTTCACTTTTTTTTACAGCAACGTAATGATAAGGTGCTATGTTTCGTCCGCTAAGCATCAAGATACTAATAAATACCTTATTGTTTTTAGCCCCCCCCCCCCACCACCTCGCCCCACCATCCCCAATACCTTCAAGTGAATTCGAGGGGAAAATAGGAATGTCAGTCGCCATGTTTTCATTTGTTTTTCCTTTGTGTTCTCTGCCGTATGCGAACATGTTATTAACGTTAATGTGGACCTGCAGTTCCCAGTGAATGAAAAACCGATCGACTCAGCAGAAAGCCATATTACTTACAATAGGTGAAGACACGTTGCAATGGAAATTACGATATGGAGCCATAGTCATGAATACAAATAATATCGTAAAATCGCATGAACAATACAGAATCTTATCTGAAGGAAACTAAATTCATAACTTTAACCGCGAGGGGGGGGGGGGGGGGGGGGGGCGTGGGAGGGGGGTCTTCAGAGAGGTCACCATAATGAAATACCAGACTATCAACAAATATTGCAACCATCGATCCCTTCATAATCTTCTTTCAGATGCTAAGAGAAAGAAATGACTTTTTATATTATAACTGATGTTCCCGTGATCAAATAATTAATCTCTTAATATCACACGTAGCTGTTCACTAATGCAAAAACATTCCCTCCATGAATAGACGACGTTTGTTCATCTAATCAAATACCCCCTTCTTTCGAAATTAAATACATTATGTTCCCTTAAGGACAGACCGTTGATCTCATTCCCCTTAAGAATAGGTCATTTAGCTCTTAAGGTAAATAAGTTTGCTCCACTAGTACAGAACTGTTGCAGACACAACGAGACATCATTTAATACTGTGATGGGAGATTATTTGCCCCCTGATGAGATTGCTTTTTCCTAATATGATATAGCTTTAGCTCTAATGATGAAGCGGCTATTGTTCTATGAATTGTTAAGGCGGGCGCGCAAGCGAGTGCTGTGTGTGTGTGTGTGTGTGTGTGTGTGTGTGTGTGTGTGTGTGTGTGTGTGTGTGTGTGTGTGTGTGTGTGTGTGTGCGCGTGCGTGTGCGTGCTTGTACGTCTGTTTAAATGAGAAAATTATGCTCCCAATAAGAGAGAGCATTTGCTTGAGCGATGGGCCGGTTTTACAATTCCATAATGAGACAACACTGGATCTTGCATTGAGATAACGTTTGTTCCCATCTTGAAACACTTTCCCTCCCATAACGATGCAACGTCTCTCCCATGAATTGGACATCATGAACAACAACGACAGTATATACCCCGTCATGAGAACACGCTCAGGTATACAGGAAAACAAAGGAACTACTAACATTAATGGACAACGGGGGATTCGAAAGCTTGGCAACCCGGGATCCACAGACGGGACAATGATGGATCCACTGACCAGAGAGGAAAAAAAAAAAAAAAAAACAACCAAAGAAAGAAAGTCATAGCGACTGACATACAAATCAATTCCCAGAAACCCACTTTTGTAACTAGCATAAAATAACTTCAGCATTCAACAAAAAGGTAGCCTTTTCACTCATGAGATTGCGTTCGCTGAGACACCAACAACCCACTACGTATACGTATGCATTTGATAATTTCACTTGAACTAAAACGGCTTTTAGTTTCAAAGTGTGTCGGAAATAAAGACACATTTCTTAAAGAAAAACTACAAATTAATCCACCAGAGAAACGGGACAAACGAATTACAAGATAAAACGCGACGCGTTTCGACCTCTTACGTCTTTTTGCAGGCAAGATAAACAACGTTGACGACAATGGGCGTTTGCGCCGAATTCGAGAGGATAAATGACTGATCGTTCTTCGTTTTCGTTGTCCTGAATGTTGCTATCTTGCCTGAAGAAGACCTAAGATGTCAAAACGCGTCGTGTTTTGTCCTGCAGTTTGTTTTTCTCCTTTGTCTGGCGGATTCCTTACAACTTGTTTCTGTAACAAATTTGACTTTGTCTTCAATTAGTGCAAAGCTTTTATTTCTCCGTATCTATTAACCATTACCTTCTACATTTTTAAAAGAAAAGGTGCAGATGAAAAAAAGAGGCAAGGTCTGGTGGTAAGGCACTGACCAATGACGGTGAGCGTGACGTTTCTGGTGAAGGGTTCTTTGGTGGACACCTGACACTCGTAGACTCCCGCATGGCGCTGCTGGACGTCTGTGATGCGGAGGTTCCACTGCGGAGAGTCGTGCACTTTGGGCCGTAAGACCTCATAACTCTTGTCAGGGTCGTACACGTAGTCCCCCACCGTGATGGGGTTGTCGGTGTTGTACTTCTTCCACACCACCTGTATGTCATCATCATCATCATCATCATCATCATCATCATCATCATCATCATCATCATCATCACCACCACCATCATCATCACCGTCATTATCAAGAGCATCAACATTCACTAGCGATGATAGTGCTGGTGTTGTTTTATTTGTAAAAGAACTGTTTATCGTCATTGTCGTCATTATCAATAATATCAACCTTTACCCACAAGGTATGGGTTGGTGGTGTTGGACTTATTCTATACCACTTGTATATCGTAACCATCATCATCTACAACAGCATCAACATCGGTGAAAATGAAAGTGTACTTCTTCCGCAACTCATCATCATCATCGTCGTATTCGGGGCCGGAATAGCTCAGTTGGTAGAGCGCCGGACTCGTAATCCAAGGGTTGCGGGTTCGAATCTCCGCTGGGCTGTTTCGGTACAGAGGGATTTTTCCCTCCAAGTTAACATTGGTTCTGACTCCATTTCCCATACAGTCCGAATGAGACTGTAAACCGAGGTTCCGTGTGTGAATGCACGCACAACGTCTTGCACACACGTAAAATCCCATCACCAACTTTCGGAAGAGAAGGCCAGCTTGGCCGTTGGTATGGATGACACGTTACACATAGCATGCACCTTCCCCGAAGATGGAGTATGGCTGCCTTAATGGCGGAATAAAAAAAAAAACGGTCATACACACAAAACTCCACTCCCTTTGTTGAGCAGATGGGATTAATGCCTGCCTGTCTATACAGGGAGTGTCCGCAGGAGTATCAGCCAGCGTACGCAGAAGAAGAGAAGAAGAAGAAGAAGAAGAAGAAGAAGAAGAAGAAGAAGAATCGTCGTATTCATCATCACTATCATCGTCGTAATCGACGTCGTCGTCGTCGTCGTCTCGTTTTCATGACAGCGATGGCTTGCTGTGATGGTAAAGTTGCTGTCTAGTTTATCATGGTGCTGCTGTTATTGATTTCATTTTCATGCCGTGCTCTTTGTCGTCATCCACTGTAAGGACCCTAAGCCTTCCGAACTTAGTGGGACTTTCAATGATACATCTGAAAGTATGCTGCCTTTTACACACAGAAAGCACACAAATGTACGTCCGAGCTCCGGATTGCACGGTCTCTCTCTCTCTCTCTCTCTCTCTCTCTCTCTCTCTCTCTCTCTCTCTCTCCACACACACACACACACACACACACACACACACAACACACACACACACACACACACACACAGCATTAATCATATAAACATGTCTTCCATTCCAGTTGATGTTTGTCAAGCAGAGCAATGGTTCGCCGGAACATGTTCACAATTCAGTTCTTAGAATGCTCTAATCATTTCTATAGAATGGAAAATACAACTGAGCCACAGAAAAGCTTTTTTGGGGAAAAAAAGATAATAAAAATGATGGGAGACGACATATCTCAAAAGTTCGATAAACTTACAAAGGACACAAGAAAGCTATTTCTTGAAAGGGCTGGGCATTTTCAAGAGGACAAATGGGCGCAGACGCTTGGGAAAACCTTTCAGAAAACTTTAAAATAATTTTCATACCGAAGCAAGTTGTGGGTATTGAAAATATATGCAAAGCTCATTCACAAAATCTAACTTGGAAATAAACAATTGTGAACACTGCAGATTTCGATATTACAAACGTCAAGAGAGAACTGTTAGCGACCTACGCACTAACCAAGGTAGGAGGATAACTTTCTCTTATTTCTTTCAGAATTAAAATGCAGGATCCCAAAGAATGAGTCACATGATAAAAAAGCTACGAAAAGACGAGAAATTACTGGGAAAAAAATGGACATTAACAAACAAATAGAGAGGCGCCATACACTTACTGCTTTTGAATATAACGTGTTGACTAATGCTGTACTGGGCATTCGGAAATATAGGACAGAACATGATCATTTACGCCTTGTAGTCGCTCAGACAGAAAATGTAATGTCTTTGACTGGTTGTGTTTTGACGGCAGATGGGACTAGACACAATGCAGTTAAATGTCCGTCAATAGCTCTAGTTAAGAAAAGTTCAATTTTTGCACTTCGTGAGATGTGGCTATCTGTGCCAATAACCAGCTGAGGAAACTTAACTGACGTATCTTCTCTGAAAAATTCAGCATAAAACACGTCCAACAAAAAGTACCACTTTACACAATGGCAAGAAAAGTCGGAAACAACAAATCCACCATATGCAAAGACAAAACTGACTTTACATATTTGTTTCTTTATGCTACAAAAGGGTTATTTTCCCCAGAGATGAAAATGTTGACAGAAAGGTTACGTCCAGCTTTAGGCAGATGCAACATCAAGAAGGAACTCTGTATAATCAGTGAAGAAACTACGGCAGAAACAAGGAACTTTGATTAACCTTCCATCATAATTCTGAAGTCCCACACACTTTCTCTCTCCGATTGTGAGGTTTATGAGCTTCAACGTTGATGTTTTATCAGGAAACATTTTATCAGGTTACATGTTATGGACATTATTTCACACAGAAAGGCTTATTCAACGAAGGTTCACACAGAAAGGCTTATTCACAGAATTGGAAATGAAATGAGGCAGGGAACAGTAAACAATAAACAGTAAACAAGTGGGGTAACTTTTGTTCCCATAAGAAAACCTAACACAGAGTAACTTTTATTCAAGACTGGCACAGCCTTTTGAACTTGAATAAAGTCAGACAAATACATAGACGAACAATCTAACAGAAGCTTCACACAGAAAGGCTTATTCACAGAAGCTTCACACATAAAGGCTATTCAAAGAAGCTTCACACAGAAAGGCTATTCAACGAAGCTTCACACATACACACAATTATTGAAAAAAAAAATGGAGGTTGCCTGAGGAATAAAACGGGGATTAAATATTGGGACATTACGCGTAAGTACATAAGAAGCATTAGATTCCAGCCTTACACCTTTCTTTGACAGCGTATGAGTACCATCGTAATTCGTTTTGACACAGAACCATTCGCATCTCCCTATCAATGGTTATTTATCGACCGATTCGCACGCTGTAGTGTAGCAATGTTGATTAGAGCCTTTGTCCCTTGGCATTGAATAGAGATACACCACACTCTATGATTCGGTACTTTCCTCACGACCAGGAGTTCACAAAACAGCATCCAACAACATCCCAGGGCAGCCACTGAAGGGATGCAAGTAAAACGAGAAGAAAACGCTGTAAGAAATAAGTTATTGATTTTTTTTTTAAAATCACCATTATTTAATGAGTAAGAAATGTCGGTGGAATTCTTCGACATTATGCTAGAAGATCCACCTAAGAGTGCAAGGGAGGTCACAATGTGTCAACCGGGCGCATGGTCAGACCTACTGTTCAACACCCCATGCATTGTCAGTCGCACGCACACACACACACACACACACACACACACACACACACACACACACACACACACACACACACACGCACATACACATACACACACACACACACACACACACACACACACACACACACACACACACACACACACACACACAATACCCAAGACTGCACGCATGAAGGTTACTGACTTTAAGTAGGTCAGATTATGCAGTAGACAGTATCAGACAAAATAAAAAGGAAAAAGAGATCTGAAATGAATATATGAAACAAGAACAAAAAAGACACTCAAGCAGAAAGAGAGGGCAAGAGAGAGAGAGAGAGAGAGAGAGAGAGAGAGAGAGAGAGAGACAGAGAGAGAGAGAGACAGACAGACAGAGACAGAGACAGACAGACAGACAGACAGACAGACAACCAACAGGCATGCAATACACCGACTCAACATGGCTGTCCTCACATGTTTGGGGCCCAGGTTACGCACGGCGCAGGGCAGGTCGACATCGGTGCCCCTGTAGGCGGTAATGTTGACCGGCGTGTCCAGAAAGGTGGGCAACGTGTACCTCAAAGGCCGTGCTGCCGACGCTGCAACACACAGCACCACACACAGGGGACAGGTCAGCCAGAGGAAGCTCTGGAACTCTTAAAGGTTTTTTTGTTGTTGTTATTCTGTTTTGTTTTGTTTTGTTTCTTTGTTTATGCGATTTCATTTTATTTGTATCATTTTATTGAAAGTTTATGTGTTCTTGTTTTCGTGTTTTTGTTTCATTGTGTTTATAGTATTTTATTTCAGTTTATGTTGCTTTGTTTCATTCTTTTTCGTCAGTTATTATCGATATAAGCGATGTTACGCTGTGCTTCAGAATCTGATAGACAGACAGACAGACAGACAACAGACAGACAGACAGGCAGACAGACAATAGAGAAATAGGTAAATAAACAATGAAAACACTAAACAATATAAACAAAGAAAAACGAATAAATGAATACATAATTGGGAAAAACAAATCCTCGATTGAATGAATAAATGAATAATAAACAAACAGTTAGATAGAGAAATAGACAAATGAATAAATAAATAAATACATACATAAATGAATACATAAATAAAATTTTCAAAATAAGAAATAAATAAGAAATAAAAAACCGGAACGAACGAGAGCAAGGGAAAGAAGGGTGATGAAGGATCTACTCATTGTGCAGAGTTACAGACTGCGGTTAGAATTCAGTCTGCAGGGTCCATTTTTCTGGCGAGGCGGAAAGGAGGAAATCGTGGTTGGCGTATCTGGAGTTGATGGAGACGAGGGCGGAGAATCTGAAGTGAAGTATATAAAAAAAAAACACCCACACGAGTGATACTGGGGACCTTTTGATTTGCAAAAGACTCAAAGAAACAAACTAACAAACAAATATCAACAAATATCAACAACAACAACAACAAA
>CM065729.1:27978482-27980982 GCA_033310375.1 Conus canariensis | reverse complement strand
AACATAGGGGATATTATTTGAGTCCATGTTTAATGATCCATATAACGATGCAAGGGAGATCAAAAAGGTGTCAGCAGCCAGAGTGGTCAGCTCTACTGTTGAATTATCCAAACATTGTCAGGTACGTAAGTGCACAGCAAGAAGACATTGCGCAGAACAGCCTTTACTTGGATCTCCGAAGAGATGCCATCTCCCACCGATTGACCAAACAATGATGTGTTCCACCATTTAGTACATACAGATAGACAGACAGCTAGATAGATAGACTGATAGCTAGATAAATAGACTATATATATAGAGGGAGAGAGAGAGAGAGAGAGAGAGAGAGAGAGAGAGAGAGAGAGGAGAGAGAGAGAGCAGGCACACACACACACACACACACACACGCACACACACAGCACGCACGCACGCACGCACGCACGCACGCACGCACGCACACACACACACACACACACACACACACACACACACACACACACACACAAACACACACACTCACACACACAGAGTCCTGCAGAAAAGGGAGATTGTCTGACTCCCGTCCGTGTGATGCGGTGAGCCAGAGACATTTGTCTAAGAGGGCCATGCAATCCTCGCCTCTGCCAGGAACCCATTTATCTTTCAGCTTGAAAAACGTCACTGAAAAGGCCGGGAGAGTATTGATTTTTTCCTTCATCATGAACTTCAAATCCCTCCCGATCAGGTTACCCGAGAGACAAAGACACTAGAAACTGGAAAAGATGTTCAATTGTCTTCGGAATCGGACATCAGATAATTTCCTTTTGGATTCCCAGGTTCCACCTCTCGCAACCATCGATTCCAAAAGAAATATGACATCCAAGTCGTTGTCTTCAGTACAAATTATGCTGGACAGATTTTCTTTTTGTGTACAAGTAAATGTATTTCCATTCAAAACATTCTTTATCCAGGATGAGCAAAACAAGCTTCATTGCCTGCTATGCCTTTGTCGTTTTCAACATTCACTAAAAGGTTGGAAAATCAAATATCATTAAAAAAATATAAAAAAAAAAAAAAAAACGAAAAAAAACAACACCAACGATAACAACATCGTTAACAATAATAACACGAAACACTAAATGACACGTTTTATGGACAGTAGAACATTAATACTAAGGTGATCAAATATTAACTATTCAATATTGTATGTTTTCGTTCAAGCTGGAAGGCTCTGTGTGTGTGTGTGTGTGTGTGTGTGTGTGTGTGTGTGTGTGTTGTGTGTGTGTGTGTGTGTGTTGTTTTGTTTTTTCTGTGTTTGTTTTTTAAACGTCATGCGGTTCTCAGCTTTGAATGGATCGCGAATTCATGCATGCGTGCACGCATGTATGTATGTATGCATTATTGCATGCATGTATGTATGCATGTATATATGCACGCATGCATGTATGTATGTTTTGTATATGTATGTATGTGTATATGCACGCATTCATGTATGTTTCTGTACATCTATGTATGTATGTGTGCATGCATGTATGTATACGAGTGTATGTGTGTAGGTAGGTAGGTAGGTACGTATGTAAGTACGAACGTACGAACATACGCACGTACCTATGTATGTATGTAGTATGTATGTATGTATGTATGTATGTATGTATGTATGCATGCATGTGTGTATGTATGTATGTATGTATGTATGTATGTATGTATGTATGTATGTATGTATGTATGTATGTATGCATACATGCACGTATGTATGTGTGCGTATGTCTGTATAGATCTACGCATGCAAGTATGTATGTATACGTATTTAAATGCATGTGTATGTGTAGGTGCGCATGCGCCCCTATTTGTGTGTGTGCGTGCGTGCGTGCGTGCGTGTATCTGTGTGAGTGTGTGTTAGTGTGTTTGTGTGCGTGTGTGTGGTGTGTGTGTGTGTGTGAGAGAGAGAGAGAGAGAGAGAGAGAGAGAGAGAGAGAGAGAGAGAGAGAGAGAGAGAGATGCAAATTATCCGCGATTGATCTTCATCCTTCTGGAAGCTGTGCATCTAAAGCTGGCAGTTCTGAATGTATCACGATTCCAGGAAAGATTCTCCAAAACTGTGTGTGAGCTGGATTGTAAACTTCTCGTGTTATTGATGTTTTGTTTGTTTCTTTTCATAAGCTCGCGTGTCACAAGACAAGGAGTAAACTCATGTGATTTCTCGTTTTCGAGATTGCAGCGGAACTGATCAGATTTTACGATTCGTAGTGAAGCCAGTGTCCATGTGAGTTATGTTCCATGAAGGGATGACATTGGAACGGTTGTGTTTGAGCCGAGATTTCTGTGTGTACATAAACACTTCTACCAAATTCGACATGTCTTATTGTAGTGAGTATTGTGTTCCAGCGCTTTGTATTTTACTGTGCAATTTTGGGGTTTCAACGAATCCGCCCAGTTTTGTTTAAACACGCACACAGGCACGCACGCACGCACGCACGCAAACGCACACACACACACACACACACACATCACACACATACACACACACAACACACACACACAC
>CM065729.1:27940982-27945982 GCA_033310375.1 Conus canariensis | reverse complement strand
GAGAGAGAGAGAGAGAGAGAGAGAGAGAGAGAGAGAGAATATTCTTTATTGTGGGAAAAAGAATAGCGCATAAAGGTTTTTTTTTACATCTTGCCCTCAGAAAATGTAGGTGACAATAACATATAAATGAAGATCATAGCTGGCGCAATAGTGAAAGAATAAACAATAAATATATAATAAGAAAATCAAACTGCAGAACGACGCTCAATACACCAGAAATCTATGAATTGGACACGTGGAGGAGGCAGTTGAAAAGGAGAAAAAAAAAACACACAAAAAAAAAACAGAAGGGCGGAGGTGATTTGAGGCGGATTGGTGTAGAGGGGGAAGGGAGGTAGAAGGATGAGGATGGGGAGGAAGGGTGGGGGGGTGGTGATATAGAAAAAGAATGAAGCAAGGAAGAAAGAATATTTCATCATGAAAATTATGGGAACGTGCATCACTTGTGAAACAATCTACTTGCATGAAATGAAATAAAATAATGGAGCGAAAGAAAAGTAAGAAAAGAGAAGAGAAGAAGAAGAAGAGAAGGAAAGAAGAAAAGAAGAAGAAGAAAGAGAAGAGAGAAGAAAAGAAGAAGAAGAAGAAGAGAGAAGAAGAAGAGAAAGAGAAGAAGAAGAAAGAGAAGAAGAAGAAGAGAAAAGAAGAAGAAAAGAAGAAGAAGAAGAAGAAGAAAGAGAAGAAGAAGAAGAAGAAGGAAGAAGAAGAGAAGAAGAAGAAGAAGAAGAAGAAGAAGAAGAAAAGAAGAAGAAGAAGAAGAAGAAAAGAAGAAGAAGAAAGAGAAAGAAGAAGAAGAAGAAGAAGAAGAAGAAGAAGAAGAAAGAAGAAGAAGAAAGAGAAGAAGAAGAAAGAAGAAGAAGAAGAAGAAGAAGAAGAAGAAGAAGAAGAAGAAGAAGAAGAAGAAGAAGAAGAAGAAGAAGAAAGAAGAAGAAGAGAGAAAAGAAGAAGAAGAAGAAGAAGAAGAAGAAGAAGAAGAAGAAGAAGAAGAAGAAGAAGAAAGAAGAATAAAGATGGTGAAGAAGAAGAAGAAGAAGAAGAAGAAGAAGAAGAAAAAGAGAAGAAGAAGAAGAAGAAGAAGAAAAGAGAATAAAGAGAAGAAGAAGAAAGAGAAGAAGAAGAAGAAAGAGAAGAAGAAGAAGAAGAGGAAGAAGAAGAAGAAGAGGAAGAAGAAGAAAGAAGAAGAAGAAGAAGAAGAAGAAGAAGAAAGAGAAGAAGAAGAAGAAGAAGAAGAAGAAGAAGAAGAAGAAGAAGAAGAAGAAGAAGAAGAAGAAGAAAGAAGAAGAAGAAGAAGAAAGAGAAGAAGAAGAAGAAAGAGAAGAAGAAGAAGAAAGAAGAAGAAGAAGAAGAAGAAGAGAAGAAGAAGAAGAAGAAGAAGAAGAAGAAGAAGAAGAAGAAGAAGAAGAAGAAGAAGAAGAAGAAGAAGAAAGAAGAAGAAGAAGAAGAAGAAGAAGAAGAAGAAGAAGAAGAAGAAGAAGAAGAAGAAGAAGAAGAAGAAGAAGAAGAAGAAGAGAAGGAGAAGAAGAAGAAAAAAAAATGGTGAAGAAGAAGAAGAAGAAGAAGAAAGAAGAAGAAGAAGAAGAAGAAGAAGAAGAAGAAGATGGTGATGAAGAAGAAGAAGAAGAAGAAGAAGAAGAAGAAGAAGAAGAAGAAGAAGAAGAAGAAGAAGAAATAGAAGAAGAAGAAGAAGAAAGAGAAGAAGAAGAAGAAGAAGAAGAAGAAGAAGAAGAGAAGAAGAAGAAGAAGAAGAAAGAAAGAGAAGAAGAAGAAGAAAGAAGAAGAAGAGAAGAAGAAGAAGAAGAAGAAGAAGAAGAAAGAGAAGAAGAAGAAGAAGAAGAAGAAGAAGAAGAAGAAGAAGAAGAAGAAGAAGAAGAACAACAACAACAACAACAACAAGATGGAGAGAGAGAGAGAGAGAGAGAGAGAGAGAGAGAGAGAGAGAGAGAGAGAGAGAGAGGGTTAACACAGTACATGATAACAACCTATACGTGAAGTCCAATTAAGAAAGGAAGAGAACAAAAGTTACTCTACTCTCGACAAAGACAGCCACAGCTAAACAATATAGGTGAAAGGTAACAGCTAGCTGAACAGATCTGAAGAAAGAGATGAGAATGGAGAGACAGACAGAAGACAGATAAGGGAGGAGGGATGAAGGTGGAGTGGGAGCGAAGGGAGGGAGGGTGAAGACGAGAAGGATGCCTTGAAAAGAAATAGAAGCACTCGATTCATAAAGCTGCGTTGGCAAATTATATTGGTAGGTCTTTACGAACTGTACACGTTAGAACGTTCAGCTTCATTTCAATATCTGAATATTCAACTGATGAATGAGGGTGGTGTAAGACCTGGTAGAATTGGAAACATGAAACAATATTTTCCCGTATTCTAATGGAAACGGCAGAACGCCCAATATTACATAAACTGAAACCAATCTAAGGATTTATTAATGGACTTATTTTAAAGCATGTCTGTAAACATTCAAAAGGGATGTTAAAGGGTTTTGTTTTCACTTGCAGAGTCCGAGATCATTAAGCGAAATTTGTATGCAACTCAATGAGACGTGGAAGAAAACTTACTGAATACAAGACAATTAATAATTCTTTCCAGACGCGGTTTGCAAATCATTTTCACACGAGTAAACCGTGTAAGGACAGAAAGTGATCCATTAAAATACCAGTAATTTCATTATTAGCAACCTTCTCAGTATACTCAACACTTATATAGAGAAAAGGGGGCAAACAGGACAGAGTTTGATCTTTCTGTCTGTGATGATGACCTCCAGTGTCATATGTGGTTGATGCTGACTCGTGTAGTTTTAGCCGGATCGTTCCATCACTTCATTGACACTGTTTTTCAAAGTTAGTGAGATCTGTGCTCAACTACTGTGATTAGTATCTGTCGTCGTATCTCCTGCAAATATGGCACATTGTGCAATAAGAGTTAAAGGGAAACACTAACAAGGACTGAAAATAACAAAGATCCTAAAACGGAGCCCAGAGGTATATCTACTTAGTGGGCCAAGATGTAGACACTTCCATTTATAGCTACTTGTTGTATCCTAATGGCATCAGAGACAGAAAGGGGGGGGGGGGGGGGGCAGACAGACAGACCGACAGACAGACAGACAGAGGGAGGGGAGTTGAAGATCAAATCGATTTTCTGCTGTCTGCGACTGGATTATGTGCTGTAATGTCAATGAAGTGAACTTTCTGTTTCTCTGTAAAAGTTAGAGAATTGAATTTGTCGGGGACGGGGACTTTTAAAATGGTATTTGCATTTCTGCTGCTTCACAAGGACCGTTTCTAGAACCGGTCTGAGACTGAATTAGCTAATGGCCAAAACATGGAAGACTGCAAAGTGTGGTTTATTCCCATGCAACTGTACTCACATTTTAAAGTCTTCAAATGTGTGGTTATATGATTTCAATTAAAAAAAAGTGTTGCTAGGTTGTATGATTTACAAGAAAAAGAAAAAAAGAAAAAAAAAAGAAAAGGTTGGGACCTGTTCCATTACGTGTGTTGTTTTGGAAGTTTGCGATATTTGTGTCAACAGTCGTATTATGCTACAACCATGTACACACCTCCAGTAGTCCAGCCCTCTTCTTGTCGGTTGAACAACGTCTTGGTGAGTGCATGTAATTCGCTGATTGAGTTTAGCCACATCTAACGCCCATTGCTCTTCCATGTTCTACGTCGTTGTTGTTGTTGTTGTTGTTCTTGTTGATCTTGTTGTTCGTGTCGTTCTTGTTGTTGTTCTTCTTGTTCTTGTTGTTTTGATATCATTTTTTGTGGGGGTTTTGTTGTTGTTTATGCAGGCCTTGTTGTTTTTTTTCTTTTTTTTTAAGAGATTAGCTCCTCTTTACCTAGTGGTGGATAGACTGTTCCAGAAAGTTGTGAGGAAGGATACAAAGTGAAAATCACTACTCTTTTCAGCGAGAGAGAGAGAGAGAGAGAGAGAGAGAGAGAGAGAGAGAGAGAGAGAGAGAGAGAGAGAGAGAGGAGAGAATCAAATCGATTCCTCTCTGTACTGCGTTGAGTTCTATGCCTGTGATGTGTGTGCAAAGAACTGTCTGCTTTCGGGTGACAGAAAATAAAATCCGGAGAAACACACACACACACACACACACACACACACATACACACACACAAGAGTCTTGGGATCAAGATTTTTTACATCACATTTGCATTTCTGTTCCTTCAAAAAAGCCATTTCCTAGAAGATTCTGTGTGAATGCCCATGTATGTATGTATCCACACCCTTGAAACTGCCGAATGAACTCTGAGCCATCTGTCTGAAACTTTCTCCGCTTTAAGGCCATGCACGTATCATGACGTCTGTGAGAAAAAAGAAACCAAATGTGCGTCTTTGCTTTACATAACGGGTTTAAAAACCAACAGTTCTTTCAACCAACTGCCAGGAGCTTTCACAGAATTCAGCGAATCACGTTATCCGACATACATATCGTTTGATCATTCATATAATTATGAAAGAGAAAGAAATGTAACAGAGAGACAAAGTCATATAAGCGAATGTGTCAGTGAGTAAATGTTTTGTGCATGCCTTCATTCGTGTGTGAATGTGTCTTAGCGTGATTTTGATAAACGATGTCCATGCTCTGCTAGTCCTGATGAAATTCAATCATGGATTTAATTAAATCTGATGGAAATCAGTGACCTTTTTTGCATAATGTCCGTGAATATCTTGATAACGACATAAAAAAAAAAAATTCAAGTGGGTGGCTGGATGACGTAAGGACACAAATGACGTCAGCGTCTGTGACCTAAAAAAAAAAGTGAGTTCTGACGGCTTTTCGTAGGAGTCATAAAACAGTTTTACTTAAGTTTGCGAATGGCGTATGTATAATGACAGAGACAGGTGAAAGTAAGCAAAGGAAAAAAAAAAACGGAAAAAAGAAAAAAAAATGAGAAAAAAGAAAAAGATAAGAAAGAAAAATGGAAAAAAGAAGAAAGAAAGAAAAAAGACAACTTTTTTTTTCAGTATTGTAG
>CM065729.1:27937091-27940882 GCA_033310375.1 Conus canariensis | reverse complement strand
TGTGGTGGTGTGTGGTGTGTGTGTGTGTGTGTGTTAGAAAAAAGGGGGAAATATACCTTTAAAAAAACCCCATCATTCATACGCAGCACACGCCCCCCCCCAACACCCTTTTCCCCCCCCCCTTTCAAGAACTCTTTTTAGTGTGGGGGGGGTTTCCTTTTTCCCTCTTAGACGTTTAAAAAAAAAACCCCCAATCTGCTTTTTCCGGGAAAAAAATTTGATCGAGAGGGAAAAGGAAGCAAAAAATCCCCTGGGGGGGAGACAAAAAAAAAAAGGGTTTTAAAAATGAACACAAAGGGGAGAGGGAGAGAGAGAAAAGGGGGGGAGAGAGGAAAGGGAGAAAAGGGGAGGGAGGGGGGTTGAGAGAGAGGAGGGGAGGAGAGAGAGAGAAAAGGGGGCCCCGATTTGTCCACAGTTTTGGGGAAAAAGGACTTAACCCTTCGAAACAATTAAAACCAATGACTTTACACTGCATAAAACCTATCGTCCGATTAATTTTTTTAAAAACCAAAAGTAAAACAAAAACGCAAAGTATTTTGCACACCCTGCCCCGGTTTTTTGGGTTTAAAAGTGACCTTTCCATGCGTTATACCCCTTTTGAGGAAAATTTTTGGTGAGTGTCTTCCCCCCACGTGCTCCAGAGGTACGCCGTTTTTTCCCCTGATACACAGCCACTTTCGCTTTTTCCCCCTCGCCCCCCCCGCAAAAAATTTTTCCCCCTGTTGTCAGTGAGCTGTGTGGGGTCCATGTTTCCCCGGGGGGTTCGGTCATGCCAACAGCAAAAAAATTTTTTTTTCGAAAAAAGGGGAAACACGTATGACAAGCCGCTGGGGGCTTTTTTTTAAACTTCGTTTGTATTTTTTGGTCCGTTTTATTACACAAGCTACAATAAATTTTGGGGAATTTTTTTTTTTTTTTTATTTTTTTTTTTTTTTTTTTTTTCGGGGACAGAAGTTGAAAAGTCTTCTTTCAACACCTGTTTCCAGACCCTGCGCATCGGACGGCTGGAGCGAATCTCCAACGGGGAAAACAAATGCGCCGGAAAAGGGCCCCCAAAAATTTCCCCGATGGGAAGTGGGGTTGGTTGGACACCCCCGCGTAGGGGGCAGGCCCCCTCCCACCCCAAACCCCTTTGAATGGAACCCCCGGGGAAAAGGGGAAGGGGGACGACCAGTCCCCCGGGAAAGAAGAACTTACAGGAAAAATCAATTTTAACCCAAAATGCCCGGGGTGAAGCCAAAAAGGAAAAAACCCCCAAAATAGGCGAAAGGAGATCTGCAGTGGGGGCCCCCGTTTCCCCATGGAAGAAGGGACTAAGTAAAATAATCAAGTCAATTGTGAAGATTTGAGGGGGGTTTAAACCGGGGTCAAGGGCAGGGCTGGTGGTAAGTGCTATTCCAGAAAACCCCCAGACTCCCCCTTAAAACCCCAGCCACAAGAAATGCCCCCTCCAAAAAAAAAAAAAGTTCCTGACAAATGAACAATCTGAAGGGCCCTTTCAAGAGGGAATTCTGGGGAAAGGTTCGGAAAGGGGGGAGGGGGTCGTTTATTTTGGGGGGGGAAAGGGAAAAAACAGACAGCATAGCAAATCGTTCGCCCAAAAAATCCCCAAAATGCACGGCCCAAAATCATGCAAATTCCGCCCTTTCCCCCTTTTTAAAACCCCCCCCCCCCCCCCCCCCCCCCCCCTTTTAGCCCTTTTGGGGGTTTTTTTCACATTTTGTTTCCGTACCTTCCCCGCTGGGAAAAGAACTTCGTTGTGTAATCCCCCGACTAATTTTTTCGTGCACCCCCCCTTTTTTCCCCCCAAACCCTTTTCCCCTTTCTTTTTTGTTCGGCCATTTTGGCCCCCTGTTTAAAAAAATTAGCCCCCAAAAACCTTGCTCCTGGACAAATTGATCCAGGGAGAAAAAAGGGAAGGGGAAAAAGGGGAAGCACTGGGGGGAGGGAGATAAAAGGTGAGAAGGGGGGCCCCTGGGGGAAGGAAGGAAAAAAAGAAAGGGAGGGGGGGAAAAAAATGGTGTAAAAGGGGAAGGGAGAGAGAGAAAGAGAGGGGAGAGAGAGGGGGGGGGGGGAGGGTTTTGAAATAAAAATCGATTTCCCACTGTCTGCCATTGAATTCTGCTCTGTGTGTGCGTGGAGTGAACTTTTGTTCCCCTGAAAAATTTGTTAGTAAAATTGAATCTGTCTGTGACCAGGCCTTCTGAAGTGGCATTTGATTTCTGTTGCTTCAAATGGCCATTCTGGAGAAAATCTGCGCGCGTGCGCGCACGGTGTGTTGCGCGCGCCGCGGGCGGTGTGTGTGGGGGTGTGTGTGTGTGGTGTGTGTGTGTTTGTGTGTGTGGTTGTGTTTGTGTTGTGGTTTTTGTGTGTGTGTGTGGTGTTTGGTGTGGGTGTGTGTGTTTGTGTGTGGGGTTTTGGGGTGGTGTGTGTGTGTGTGTGTTTGTGTGGGTGTGTGTGTGTGTGTGTGTGTTTTGTGTGCGCGCGGCGCGTGGTGCGTGCGTGCTTTGTGGGGCGTGCATGCATGCTGCGTGCATTCGTGCATGCGTGCGTGCATGTTGTGTGTGGGGTTTTTGTGTGTGTGGTGTCTGTCTGTCTGTCTGTCTGTCTTTTGTCTGTGCGTGTCCAAGAAAACTGTAATGATTCCCCTCCCATATTCACTCTAAGCTGCAAAGTTTGAGCTGATGGAAAACTTCCTTGCAACAGTTCTGATATCTCAAAGTTGTCAGATGTGTGATTTAGGGGAAAAAAGGGAAAACAACTAATGCTTTGGTCTGCCTCAAAATATGGACGAAGAAACAAAACAAAGGGGGAGGGGGTGGAACAGTCTCCTTGATGCATGTTTGCCTCGAGGGTGAGCCGATTGCGTGAAATTCTATTATGCCACAGCCGTGCCAAAACATCCTACTGCCCGTGTTTTCGCAGCTGCTACTAAACAATGCGTTTAGTGAGTGTAAAAGTTCAGCTGAATTCATTCTACCCGACTCTCTTCCCCTTCCCCCATCCTATCGAAATTCTCTTCTCTCGGTTAATGCAGACATTCGGGAAAAAAAATTAGTTTCCTCACCCCATTGCCCGTGACACATGTCTACAGAATGGGAGGAAGGGGGAAGACCATTTAGAGGAGAGAAATGAGAGAAAAACGAACGAACGAAATGTTGTTTAAGAGGAAAAAGAATAAGCACAAGTCAGGGGTTTTTTTTCATCCAGCCCTAAAACAATAAATACACGGAAGAAATAATTGCATAGACAAGCTATGAACTCATAAACAAAAATGAATACATAGCAATTTAGAATAACAGAATTACAATATAAGGAGGAAGAGAGTGTGGGAGAAAGGGAGGGAGGGAGGCGACAAAGGAGAGATGGATGGGGACTTGGAGACACAGAATAAGAGACGGAGTCTGACACAAGAAGAAGAAGAAGAAGAAGAAGAAGAAGAGGAGGAGGAGGAGGAGGAGTTGGAGGAGGAGAAGGAGGAGGAGGAGGAGGGTTGGAGGAGGAGGAGAAGGAGGAGAAGGAGGAAAGCATATCAAAATTTGCCACATCAAAAACGACAAGAAGAATCGTTAAAAGATCAAGTCATGCAAAAAAGAAAAAAGGTGGAAAGACACCAGACATGCCGAACTCAGCAGCAAACAACAATTCCATACAACGGGGTCCCCCCCCCCCCCCACCGCCCTTCCCACTTCAAGAAATACAAGAGAAGGAAGAAGGAGATCGACATAGGTGACAAAATGAGAGAGACACAAAGAAGAGAGAGAGAGAGAGAGGGAGGGGGGGGGGGACGA
>CM065729.1:27932091-27934591 GCA_033310375.1 Conus canariensis | reverse complement strand
TATTGGTAGGTCTTTACGAACTGTACACGTTAGAACGTTCAGCTTCATTTCAATATCTGAATATTCAACTGATGAATGAGGGTGGTGTAAGACCTGGTAGAATTGGAAACATGAAACAATATTTTCCCGTATTCTAATGGAAACGGCAGAACGCCCAATATTACATAAACTGAAACCAATCTAAGGATTTATTAATGGACTTATTTTAAAGCATGTCTGTAAACATTCAAAAGGGATGTTAAAGGGTTTTGTTTTCACTTGCAGAGTCCGAGATCATTAAGCGAAATTTGTATGCAACTCAATGAGACGTGGAAGAAAACTTACTGAATACAAGACAATTAATAATTCTTTCCAGACGCGGTTTGCAAATCATTTTCACACGAGTAAACCGTGTAAGGACAGAAAGTGATCCATTAAAATACCAGTAATTTCATTATTAGCAACCTTCTCAGTATTACTCAACACTTATATAGAGAAAAGGGGGCAAACAGGACAGAGTTTGATCTTTCTGTCTGTGATGATGACCTCCAGTGTCATATGTGGTTGATGCTGACTCGTGTAGTTTTAGCCGGATCGTTCCATCACTTCATTGACACTGTTTTTCAAAGTTAGTGAGATCTGTGCTCAACTACTGTGATTAGTATCTGTCGTCGTATCTCCTGCAAAATATGGCACATTGTGCAATAAGAGTTAAAGGGAAACACTAACAAGGACTGAAAAATAACAAAGATCCTAAAACGGAGCCCAGAGGTATATCTACTTAGTGGGCCAAGATGTAGACACTTCCATTTATAGCTACTTGTTGTATCCTAATGGCATCAGAGACAGAAAAGGGGGGGGGGGGGGGGGCAGACAGACAGACCGACAGACAGACAGACAGAGGGAGGGGAGTTGAAGATCAAATCGATTTTCTGCTGTCTGCGACTGGATTATGTGCTGTAATGTCAATGAAGTGAACTTTCTGTTTCTCTGTAAAAGTTAGAGAATTGAATTTGTCGGGGACGGGGACTTTTAAAATGGTATTTGCATTTCTGCTGCTTCACAAGGACCGTTTCTAGAACCGGTCTGAGACTGAATTAGCTAATGGCCAAAACATGGAAGACTGCAAAGTGTGGTTTATTCCCATGCAACTGTACTCACATTTTAAAGTCTTCAAATGTGTGGTTATATGATTTCAATTAAAAAAAAGTGTTGCTAGGTTGTATGATTTACAAGAAAAAGAAAAAAAAAGAAAAAAAAAAGAAAAGGTTGGGACCTGTTCCATTACGTGTGTTGTTTTGGAAGTTTGCGATATTTTGTGTCAACAGTCGTATTATGCTACAACCATGTACACACCTCCAGTAGTCCAGCCCTCTTCTTGTCGGTTGAACAACGTCTTGGTGAGTGCATGTAATTCGCTGATTGAGTTTAGCCACATCTAACGCCCATTGCTCTTCCATGTTCTACGTCGTTGTTGTTGTTGTTGTTGTTCTTGTTGATCTTGTTGTTCGTGTCGTTCTTGTTGTTGTTCTTCTTGTTCTTGTTGTTTTGATATCATTTTTTGTGGGGGGTTTTGTTGTTGTTTATGCAGGCCTTGTTGTTTTTTTTCTTTTTTTTTTTAAGAGATTAGCTCCTCTTTACCTAGTGGTGGATAGACTGTTCCAGAAAGTTGTGAGGAAGGATACAAAGTGAAAATCACTACTCTTTTCAGCGAGAGAGAGAGGAGAGAGAGAGAGGAGAGAGAGAGAGAGAGAGAGAGAGAGAGGAAGAGAGAGAGAGAGAGAGATCAAATCGATTCCTCTCTGTACTGCGTTGAGTTCTATGCCTGTGATGTGTGTGCAAAGAACTGTCTGCTTTCGGGTGACAGAAAATAAAATCCGGAGAAACACACACACACACACACACACACAACACACACATACACACACACAAGAGTCTTGGGATCAAGATTTTTTACATCACATTTGCATTTCTGTTCCTTCAAAAAAGCCATTTCCTAGAAGATTCTGTGTGAATGCCCATGTATGTATGTATCCACACCCTTGAAACTGCCGAATGAACTCTGAGCCATCTGTCTGAAACTTTCTCCGCTTTAAGGCCATGCACGTATCATGACGTCTGTGAGAAAAAAGAAACCAAATGTGCGTCTTTGCTTTACATAACGGGTTAAAACCAACAGTTCTTTCAACCAACTGCCAGGAGCTTTCACAGAATTCAGCGAATCACGTTATCCGACATACATATCGTTTGATCATTCATATAATTATGAAAGAGAAAGAAATGTAACAGAGAGACAAAGTCATATAAGCGAATGTGTCAGTGAGTAAATGTTTTGTGCATGCCTTCATTCGTGTGTGAATGTGTCTTAGCGTGATTTTGATAAACGATGTCCATGCTCTGCTAGTCCTGATGAAATTCAATCATGGATTTAATTAAATCTGATGGAAATCAGTGACCTTTTTTGCATAATGTCCGTGAATATCTTGATAACGACATAAAAAAAAAAAAATTCAAGTGGGTG
>CM065729.1:27922091-27927091 GCA_033310375.1 Conus canariensis | reverse complement strand
TCTTGAAGTAGTCCCCTATCTGGTTGTTGAGGAGGACTGCGCTGCTGGCGGTGTTATACAGCGCCTGGATGGTTTGGACGAGACCCTCCTCTATGCCAAACTTTCTGAGCACCTGCCACAGACCCCTGTGCCACACCCTGTCAAACGCTTTCCTAAAGTCAATGAAGTTGTGGAACAGGTCTCTCTGATGTTGCAGATGTTTCGCCATCAGTATCCGGTAGGTGAAGATCTGTTCTACTGTGCTTCTGCCTGCCCTGAATCCAGCTTGTTCTTCCGCCAGGTGTTCTTCCGCCTCTTTCTTCAGTCGATTCAAGATGACTCTGAGCATGATTTTACTGGTGTGGCTAATGAGATTTATTGTTCTGTAGTTCTGGCATTGGCGTAGATTTCCCTTTTTGGGCAGGGGGATGATGAGTGATTGAGTCCATTCTGTGGGCCACTGTTTTGTCTCCCAGATCTTCTGACAAATCGATGTTACTAGAGTGATCAATTTCTTCCCTCCATGTTTGAGCAGCTCTGCTGGAATATTGTCTGCTCCAGGTGATTTCCCTGCTGGAAGGCTGCGGATGGCTTCTTCCACTTCTTCTCTCATCACTGGTAGTGGTGAGGATTCCCTTGATGGTGTTGAGTCCCCCTCAAACCTCTTGAGGGGGACACTTACATAGTCACAAACATTTATGCATCTCTCTCTCTCTCTCTCTCTCTCTCTCTCTCTCTCTCTCTCTCTCTCTCTCTCTCTCTCTCTTCGTCCAATATTACATTTGTGAACAGATGCAAAACTGAAGTACCACACACACACACACACACACACACACACACACACACACACACACACACACACACACCACACTTACACACATAGGATTCGCAAGTCAACTCGCCTGCAGACAACGCTCGGCATGGTGCTTACAAAACAAAGTTTCTTTTCTGTTACAGATCCGTTTTCATGTCTCGTTTCCCTCATTCTTTGGAATGCATCTCATGCCCAGGCTTTGTTTGTTAGGAAGGAGGAAAAGGTGCTGGAGAGGAGGAAGAGTGGGAAGTGGGGGTTAAGAGCACACCTGATACAGAACTAAAATACAAATATGGCACTTCTCTCCCTTACCAATGTGTCAACCATCCGTTATTCGCCTCAAAACATTTCTTATAGTGACTGTTCATAGCGCCATGCATGAACACAAATGCGTACCACATCGGTACCCTATGGTCATTGACAACCTGACTGTGAATGCTAAAGGTCTGGTGACGATGATGGTGATATGTGTTACAGACTAACATGGGAAAACTGTACAGTGATGCCATGTCTGATGATGATGATGTGTTACAGACTAACATGGGAAAAGTGCACAGTGATGCCATGTCTGTGGAGCTGGTGTTTCTCCTAGAGCATGCTTCAACAACAGTTTGAAAACAAGATGAAACATGCCCCCCACCACCCCACCCCCACCACCACCACACCACACACACACAGAGAAATACACAACCATTGATAATGTTTATGTATTCTCGAATCGGATGTATAATTATGAGTGTGCGCGCGCGCGCGCGCGCGCGCGCGCGCGGTGTGTGTGTGTGTGTGGGGTGTGTGTGTGTGTGTGTGTGTGTGTGTGGTGGTGTGCGTGCGTGCGTGCATGAATGAGTGTGTGTGTGTGTGTGTGTGTGTGTGTGTGTGTGTGTGTGTGTGTGTGTGTGTGCAGGACGTGGGCGCATGCAAGGGCGTGTTTGTGTGATTTTAATGAATAAAAGTGTTCTTGGCCTGGCTACCACCACACCAGCATACTACATTCCGGACGCAGATGGAAACTGTGATATCTGCCTAAGAACCATGCACTGGGAATGACGTTAAGCCGTGTCCGCTGTGGAATGAATGACGTAAAATTGACGACAGCGTCTGTAGTTTTCACGATGGAGAAGTGTGGATGGGTGTATCTCCCAATTAAAAGAAAGTTTATGTCATCTGGAGAATCAGGCAGCCTGACATACACTTGATCAATATCTTTAAAGGATGAAACACTAAAAACAGTTTTAACGGCCCCATTTCTATTCCAGATTCAAACTTTCAATACCCGCCTCATCCTCAACAAAACTTGGCAGATATTGTCTTTCCGAGTGAAACGACTAAACCGAGATATTTTCTAATTACATTCAGTCATTATTTGTTACCCAAAATAGTAATACCCTCTGATTGGTTGACAAATTCTTTGGAAAAGCTGTCAATTTTCCTTCCTGTGAGTTAGACGAGAAACTTGAGATAATTGCTTAAAACTTCGCATCTGTTCACAGCTGCGCACGCGCACACCACTCTGCTTCCACTCCAGCTTGTCTCCTCAACAACTTTTAAGGGTGCACGGGTCGCTGAATAAGTCCTATACAGACTTTCACACACACACACCACACACACACACACACACACACACACACACACAAATTGGATCCCACCTCCTTTTCCCGGGCAAATTGATCCAGGGCCCACGGACGGAAAGAAACATACTATGGAGGAGACACGAAAAAATAGTGGATGGATATACTGGAACACAGTTGCTGGGGGGGGGGGGGGGGGGGGGGGGCGAGCGAGCGAGGCGAGAGAGAGAGAGAGAGAGAGAGAGAGAGAGAGAAGTCGATTCCCATTTTCTTGCATTGGAACCTGGACATGTGATGTGTGTGGAATGAACTTTCTGCTTCCTGCAAAAGTAAGAGAATTGAATCTGTTTGTGACATGACCTTTCTAAGTACATGTGTATCTCTGTTGCTTCACGATGGTAATTTCGTTGAAAAACTGTGCATGTTTGCGCATGAATGTTCATGTCATGCATGAAGGGGCACATAGATGTTTGCCCCCCCTCTCTCTCTCTCTCTCTCTCTCTCTCTCTCTCTCTCTCTCTCTCTCTCTCTCCTCGCACTGTTCCTTGTGGAATGGTTTTGTCAATGCCTGCTGATCTTAATACACGACATTATCATCTTATTTTCCCTCTTTTAACTTCGAATGGTCTAATGTCATGCCTTATTTTAGTCTGGACTTCCAAGTTGGTACTGTGGTCTTTGTATGAGATGCCAAGGATCTTGCGGATGCATCTCATCTCTAATGCCTGGATCCTTCTCCCAAGTTCATCTGTCAAGAGTCCACGTCTCAGGGGTTTAGAGAAATATGGTAATGGCCGGGGAGCGCTTAGTCTGATCTTGGAACTGATAGTGATGTTTCTGTCATCCCAGACGAGTCTTAATCTGTCTAGCGCTGCTGTCGTTTGTGCGACTCAAGAGGGCACTTCAGGCTTTGATCCGTAATCTGAAACAATGGCCCCGAGGTGCTTGAAGCCCTGGACTGTCTCTAGGTCTTCTCCTTTGATAGCCATGTCAGCGCTGATGCCATTGGTGTTGTTGGCGTAAGCTTTGACTTGTCGGCGCTGATCTCCATGATGAATGCTGCTAAACCTCTGTCAGGGCGCTCTGCTAGGTTGGCTATTTCCTACTGTTCTCCTGCGAGCCCGTCGATGTTGTCGGCAAAGTGTAGGTCTCTCAGACAGCGTTTGCAAATCAACTCCCCTTCCAAAAAGACAGTGCATGGCTTTAACTGGCCAAAGCTTCCTTTCTGTTAAGGATGTGTTTCCTTTTCTCGTCTCCTGTTTCATGTGTTCTTCGGCATGTGTCTTCTGCCCAGGCTTTGCTTTGTTAGGCGGTAGGAAAAGGGCATGCAAGCGTATGCCTGTGTGTGTGTGTGTGTGTGTGTGTGTGTGTGTGTGTGTGTGTGTGTGTGTGTGTGTGTGTGTGTGATTTTTTGGCCCTGCTGTTACCAGATTTGCTGTGCAATCTGTTTATGACCATGCACTGATGATCATGTTAAATAGTCTTTCACTGTAGAATGGGACGCGTTAAAAAAAAAAAACATGGCGTCAGGCTTAAACAACAGATAAATATGGACAGCTTTTTTTTCTCTAAATCACAAAAAAACGTTTTCGGTATTTGGCTTATTAGGTAGCACGACATAATAATAATGTTATCGATATCTGTGAATTGAAAACACACACATAAAACAAAAAGATCTCTTTAAACGGCCTTATTTCAATTTCAGTTGTTTTTTTTTTTTTTTCTCCTATAACACCTACTTCATCCGCTAGACAAACGCGAGAGATGCTCTCTGCCAAGGTGACATGCCAAATCTGATTTTTTTCTTCTGATTATGTTCAGTGATTACTTGTTGCAACAACAAAAAAAACCAGTAGCATCCTTTTCTTCGTTGGGAGAGTCGACGGCAATTGTACTTTTCAAACTTAATCAGGAGTGTTCATTTTCTCTTGTGTGTGGCAGACAAGAAACTTGAGATAATTGCGTAGACGTTCGCATCTTCTTGCCGCTGCAGACGCTCACACCCATACATCAGCCTCCACTCCTTTTTTATCACCTCAAATCCTTTTTTTTTTTTCTTTTTTTTTTTTATAGTGCATGGGTTATTGAATAAGGTCTGTCGTCACACCTTCCTCGACCTTCTCCAGACAGTTGATTTCTTCTTTTTTTTTCACTGCAGACTTTAATAAAAAATATATATATATAAAAAAGAAAGAAAAAAGAATCCATCTCCCTTTCCTGAGCAAATTGAGCTGAGAGGGGGTTGCAGGGAGGGCAGGGAGGGAGCGAAACATTTTCTCACAGCTCCACACGCAGCCTCTCCTCTGCCTCCATTCACCTTGCCTCCTCAACAACTATTTCTGTATGGGTGGCAGAATAAGTTCTATCCCACCTCCTTCATCATTCTCCTCTCTGCTGATCCTTCCCCCCTCCCCCCCCCCCCCCCCCCCCCCCCCCCCCCCCACCCCCCCCCCCCCCCCCCCCCCCCCCCCCCCCCCCCCCCCCCGGTACACTTTTAGAAGGAATTCGGATCTCGCCTCCTTTCCCCTGGGCAAATCGATCCAGGGGGCAGGGGAGGAGAGAAACACACTATGGGGGAGACACAAAGAGAGGGGAAGGGTACAGAGGAACACAATGTGTGTGTGTGTGTGTGTGTGTGT
>CM065729.1:27914591-27917091 GCA_033310375.1 Conus canariensis | reverse complement strand
TGTGTGTGTGTGTGCGTGTGTGTGTGTGTGTGTGTGTGTGTGTGTGTGCGTGCGTGCGTGCGTGCGTGTGTGTGTGTGTGTGTGTGTGTGTGTGTGTGTGTGTGTGTGTCACACACGCACACACACACACACACACACACACACACACACACACACACACACAGAGAGAGAGAGAGAGAAGGGGGGGCAGAGAGAGAGAGACAGACAGACACATTGAAAATCAAACCGGTGTAACAGCCTGTTCTTACCTCCCTCTGGAACTTACCCCGGGGTAAGTCTGGGCTAGCCTGCTTTTACCCCGGGGGTCATTCTGGGAATAGCTAGAACTTACCCCCCCCCCTCCTAGTTGGAACATACCCCCCTCCCCCCCGGGGGTAAGTTTGGGTTAGCCTGGATTTACCCCCCCCCCCCCCCCCCCCCCAAAGGGTCAAACCAGGACTATTTGGAATCTTCCTCCACCCCACCCCACCCTTCAAACAAGAGAGGGTTATTCAGGTTTTCCTCTGCCTTTTCCAAATGCACACCCGCCTTGAAAAAAAAATTGTGTTATCCTGCATATTTACACCCCCTCTCCATTTCCTATATTACAGTCAGTTGGGTTTAGACAAAGTGTAGTTCTGATTCTTCTCAATAGATGGACTACTTCCCCAGCCCCCTTCCCCCACACACCCCAGGTTCACTAACAGATACGTATTAACATTTCTCGCGCTAGCTTACACGCGTGGGTCAATATTCGGGTGTGTGAGTACGCCCGTGCATGCGTGGGAAAGAAAGACGGCTACATGCCAATGCGACCAAGTGCCAATGTGACCAAGCGTACTTGTGACAAAATGTCGTTGTGACCACGTGTCCTGGTGACCAAGTACCGTTGTTGCTTCATCCCGGTTTGCCTCTTTTTAACTATTTTACAGCTATTTAGAGTCTCTTGAGTACCTGTGTACCTTAGCTTGTACAATGCAGATGACTAGTGGTCAGTGCCACTGACCACTGGTCATTATGACGCAAATCGGAGATTTTAACTATTTAACAGCTAATTAGTGTTTCCCGAGTGCTTGAGTACCTTGTACAATGTAGATTACTTGTGGTCAGTGCCACTGACTACTGCTCATTATGACGTAAATCGGAGATTTTAACTATTTCACAGCTAATTATAGTCTCCCGAGTACCCGTGTACCTTGTATAATGCAGACGACTGGTGGTCAGTGCCACTGACCACTGGTCACTATGACGTAAATAAGATATTTCGACTATTTTACAGTTAATCAGTGTCTCATGAGTGTTTGTACACCTTGTGCAATGCAGACAACCAGTGGTCAGTGTCACTGACCATTGGTCACTTTTAATGTATATCAGAGATTTTAACTATATTTACAGCTAATTAGTGTCTCCTGAGTGCCTGTGTACCTTGTACAATTAGATGACTGGAGGGGGAGGGGGTCAGTTCCAACTAGGGGGGGATAAGTTCCAGCTAGTCCTGGAATGACCCCGGGGGTAAAAGCAGGCTAGCCCAGACTTACCCGGGGTAAGTTCCAGGGGCGGGGGGGGGGGGGGGGGGGGTAAGAAACAGGCTGTTACACCGGTCTCCATTGTTGTTTAGTGAAGTCTGTACGTGTTATGTGTATGGCGTCGGACTTTATGCTTCCCTGTAAAAGAAAGAGAACTGAATCTCTCTGTCACTATGACTTGTAAAACTTCTCTTGCATTTCTGTAGCTCCATGCTAGCTATTTTGTTGAACAGTTGTGCATATGTCTTTTCATGTATATACGTGAACGTGACTGCTAGCATGTATCCTTTCACACTATATGCACGTGGTAGCACACACATCTGTGTGTGTGTGTGTGTGTGTGTGTGTGTGTGTGTGTGTGTGTGTGTGTGTGTGTGTGTGTGTGTGTAAGTAATTTCTTTCTTTACATGAGGGGTTGTTGACAGTTAAAGATACATCGCTACTGGACTGCGTCATAAATGTGGCATAACGAACAAAGAAAGGCATAACTATTTAACATTTTAGTAGGTGATGTCGGTAGTGTCGATCTACGATGCAAAATAGTAGCACCAGCCTTGTGCACGGTATTCTTCGCTCTTGGACAATCTAGTAATTAGTGACTTACCCTAAGAATTTCCCACATACACATTTAACATTTTTGCTGTATTTGGTTCGAAGTGACACATCCTATGAATTAAGGTTACTACCTCTCTACATATCGGACTTTCGAATTTGTCTAATTGAGTCTTGGGGTGAATGTCAGGATTCGGTTGTATACAATTGTGATCATATTGACTATCTGTGTCTTTCAATAACCTTTTGAAACTGTTAAATGATGCTTTATTAAATCAAAGTGTAACATTCTAATGGGTCTAACGGAAGGTTCAGTGCAGTGGTGCCTTCAGTATTGCGAGCTGCTCTCCGAGCACCTTGATCAACTTCCTCTTTTGTTGACATTCCACAATGTGAAGGTATCCAAGAAAAAGTCACATTTATTCTTTTCATCGTGTGTGTGT
>CM065729.1:27897091-27904591 GCA_033310375.1 Conus canariensis | reverse complement strand
GCACACGCACGCACCACACACACACACACACACCACACACACACACACACACACACACACACACACAGATAGACAGAGACAGAGAGATACTGAGACAGACACACAGACACAGATACGCATACACACACACACACACACACACACACACACACACACACACACATACACACACACACACACGCGCGCGCGCGCGCGCGCGCGCGCATTCACGCACACACCCCCCCCCCCCCACACACACACACACAAAACAGGTGAGAGAGAGAGAGAGAGAGAGAGAGAGAGGAGAGAGAGAGAGAGAGAGAGAGAGAATCATTTATTGAAGAAACAAATAGTTCATTGCGGTAGGATCAAACGAAAAAAATGTGTCAAATAAAACAGTTGCCATATGTGCAACATAGGTGATTGTACAATTGTTTCCAGTTTTGACAGCCGCGCTTGAGAATCTGCTCAGACTTTAACCAACACAACCACCAATCACCAGTCATTCAGGCAGTTCTGAAATCCGATTTTCAAATACTTGATATGAAATTCCAGACAGCTGATGTACAGACACTTCATCATCACGCGACTTGGTAAAATATGCATTTTGATGTGCTGTACGAATACTGTCTATATTTTTATTCTGAAATTTGCATACAGCTAGCAATCAAACAATGCATGAGAGAGAGAGAGAGGGGGGGGGGGAGGGGGGAGAGAGAGAGAGAGAGGGAGAGAGAGAGAGGGAGAGACAGACAGACAGGCAGACAGACAGACAGGCAGACACACAGACAGAGACAGGTGCAGAGTGATACGGTGTAGCTCGAACTGGAAGACAGTGTTGACAGTATGATTAAAAATTGATAGGCTACCTTTGGTCACTCTAGCTCCACACATATGAAACAGTTGCGTCACTTTTTGTTTTATAGATCTGTTCGAACGAGAGCAGGAACAGAACTGTAGTAGTCAAGACTAGGACACTACATTGCCATGCTGAGTTTGCGTGAAATCAATAAAGAGAACAGTTCAGGCTGATTAAAAGTGGTAAGCTTGGAGGAATAATTCCAGACGTGTCTTCAAAGCTGTATTTGAGAACATAGGGAAAGAGCAATGGAAACAAGAAAGTTCATGCTGTGAAAAGCTGACTCGTGTGACTAAGAAGTGCAAAAGTTTGACATATGTGGTGACAAGAAATAGAGAGAATTGTAGTTATTAGAGAGAAGAACAGAGACTGGCAAGAGGCAAGAAAACTAGATGGAAACAAGATGCAAAGCATAGAAACGTACTCCCAGTACAGTGTCAGACAGGGGAGACAATTTCCAGTTAGTGGAAGAAGAAAAAAAAAAACACTCGACAGTGCGGTGGTTATTTCCCTTATCGGACTTGATTTTCAAGGATTAGCATTTATAGCAGAAAGTAACGGCTGTACTGGTGACATAAAACATCGTGCATCATCCGTGACCCATAACGAACACACCTACAAATCTTCAGAAAGATCGGCACAGACGTTTTGTCTGAAGCGAGTGGAACACATTTTGACCATGGAGGGACACACGGACAGACAGGCAGACACACAGACTGCACTTCGTTCCCATTCTAAAGTCCTCCCTGTTGTATAAGAACTGGGAGTACAAAATGGTGTTGTGGTGGGGGGGGGGGGTGGGGGTGGGAGAGAATAGAACAAAATAACAAAGGGGGGAGGGGGGGGGGCAGTTAAGAGAAGTTTCTGCCGTTGCTTACCTAAAATCAGAAAGAAAAAGAGAAATGCTTTATGACATCCTAGCTGTGAGAGAGAGAGAGAGAAGAGAGAGAGAGAGAGAGAGAGAGAGAGAGAGAGAGAGAGAGGGAGAGAGAGGGGGAGAGAGAGAGAGAGAGAGAGAGAGAGAGAGAGAGAGAGAGAGAGAGAGAGAGAGAGACTGGCACACAGCACAATGAAACGAAGACACCAGTACACATTGTAAGAGAAATAGAGGAGAGACACTGGCACACGCCACAGGGTGATAAACAAGCAGGTGAGAACAGGTGGAAACCTTAATGAGAATGTTTACAAAACAGACAGACAGACAGACAGACACATAGAGAAATGGGAGGATGAAGAACGACAAAGAAAGAAACAGAAAAAAAGGAGCACAAGGGGTGGGATGGGGAGGTGGGGGTTTGGGGGTGAAGGTTAGAAGCTTGGCTGTCAGATGTAGTGATAATTGTAGACGATTCCAGAAAGAACTCACACACACTATTTGGTGGAACTACGGCGCCTTCTGGTCTCCGAAACATGTTCTGCCCTGTCAAAGGAAGTAGATCGCAAGTTGTGGGCGCTACTTGAAAGAAAGAGAGTTGGAGACAACGTGACAAAGCTCGTTCATTTCCAACTGTCAGACAAACTCTTCTCTGTCTGGACTTTCATCTCTTCCCTTTCCACCCTCACACCAGAACATCCTCACCAGTTTTCTTTTTTTTTAACCAGTTCAGGCTTCCCCTCCCCCCTCCGACCCCCCCCCCCCCCCGTTCCCCCCCCCCGTCCCCCCCCCCCCCCCGCCCCCTCCCTCCCTGCTGGAAGGGTCAGCGAAACTCATTTAACTGGCATCGGTACTCTGTACAGAGCTCAAGGGAGAGAATCCATTGTGCAGTCCAAGTGCCCGCTAAGAAGAACGGACTAAACTTTGATGCTGTGTGGTCCTCCTGTGGTGGTCCTCCTGGCATCCTCTCTCTCTCTCTCTCTAGTCCAGACGTTTCCATTTCCGGAGTATTCTCAGTAAAGTCTGTGCCAGACAGTCAATGGTGACGTTTGCACAGACGTTGTTGATTTTGTATCAGTTGGCCAGTCAGAGCGAGGAATTGATCTTCTTTGAAGTCAGACCCCTGAATCTGTTCGTGCTCGTTGTAGGTAACAATGATCAGTTTACATCTGATGAAAAACATATGGGTAGCAAAAATTCAATACCCCCCATCTCTCTCTCTCTCTCTCTCTCTCTCTCTCTCTCTCTCTCTTCTCTCTCTCTCTCTCTCTCTCTCTCTCTCTCTCTCTGTCTCAGGCGGACGATGAGGACGAATTCCATGTGCTATTCGAATGCCAACAAGATAGTGACCTGAGAGCTAAGAATTACGTTCAAAGTGTAAGGACCTACCTTACCAAACGTGAACAATGCACAAGGATTTTGAGTAGTGGTCTTAATACTCAACTGAATTCCTGTTCGGGGCTTTGAAACGCAGAGCAAGTTTTGTTTTATGAACACACTTTTCTGCGATTATTGCGGTTAATGTGGTATTTCTGGTAATGTGTGAATGTTACGTTTGTTTCTGTCGTTGTCAATTTAACAGCTGCTTGCCGTTCCACTCATTGTAACGGGCCATAGGCCTATACGCAACAAAACATCTCTCTCTCTCTCTCTCTCTCTCTCTCTCTCTCTCTCTCTCTCTCTCTTGTTGTGTGTGTGTGTGTGTGTGTGTGTGTGTGTGTGTGTGTGTGTGTGTGTGTGTGGTGACGAGGGCAGTTTTCTAATACAGCTCAGGAGCCTGACCGCGCTATTTCTTGTTCAAAACGTACCAGACACACCCATTTTGTCCACACCTTATCTGTTGTTACCTTTCCGTTTCTAGATAATGGTTGAATTGACGATTTCACAAATTAGTCGTTGTGTCTTGTTTATTATTATCCTTGAGCGGAATGTTCTTTGTACGAAAGCGGAATGCACCCCCCCCCCCCCTTTTGCTCTCCTCTCCCTCCCTCCTCTCTCTCTCTCTCTCTCTCTCTCTCTCTCTCTCTCTCTCTCTCTCAAAACACGCCCTCTCTTTTTCTCTCTCGAGCACACACACACACACACACACACACACACACACACACACACACACACACACACACAAATGCGCGCGCACGTGCATGCGCACTGGTATACATATATATGCATGCACTCGCACGCGCTCTCACCCGATCCCACCATCAGCGGCACACAAACGTGCGAGCCTTTGGTGTAATGCGCGCTTGTGTCTGTAAACAACATTTAGATGTTTGTATACAACGCATTGTGGCCTTTTTAAACTTCTTTTGAAAGTAGCCAGGAATACTGACCCGGGAGTTTGCACAGTCTCGTGAATTTACAAGGAATTAATGTATTCACATTAGTAGGTACTCGGTATTCTGCACATAACTTTTTAGTGCAAGTACCTCGGATTGCCTCCTTCAGCCATACATGCGGAGCCGCTCAACACGTAGTCATTTAAATGTACGACACGGAGCATTTAAATAAACCACTCCTTGGTCAGAACAACATTATTGCTCCCTGCATCGCGAAATACATGAAACAAACCATTTTAGCACAGAGGTGTTAGTTTCACCAAACAATGACATGGTGTGTTGCCAGAAAAAAAAAAAAAAGAGAAAACATGAAGACCCGCATTGTCGTGTCTTCCATAGCAAATTTCATAGTTGAGACCCAGGGCAGTGCAACTGACATGTGTTGCACCTACTTTGGGTTCGGGTTAGCTCGATCCTACCCCTTATATATATATATATATATATATATATATATATATATATATATATATATATATATATATATATATATATATATATATATATATATATATATATATATGAGATAGGGAGTTATCCCTGCTCAATACTACGTCTGCTTACCAACTCTGTGTGTGTGTGTGTGTGTGTGTGTGTGTGTGTGTGTGTGTGTGTGTGTGTGTGTGTGTGTGTGCGTGCACGCGCGAGGCACGCGTGTGCCCACATATGGTCTTTCATAGTGTCGTGGAAACATTTCCTTTCTTACCCCCCTTCCAAAGAACACGATCCTGTTCCTATTGTGGGCCGGTGAGGAATGCGCTGCGGGAATATGGAGCAGGAGGATTATGAAGCAGGGGGAATATGGAGCAGGAGGATTATGAAGCAGGGGGAATATGGAGCAGGAGGATTATGAAACAGGGGGAATATCGAGCGAGAGGATTATGAAGCAGGAGGGATCATAGAGCGGCAGGATTATGAAGCAGGGGGGATTATAGAGCGGGAGGATTATGAAGCATGGGGAGTATTGAGCAGGAGGATTATGAAGCATGGGGAGTATCGAGCAGGAGGATTATGGAGCAGGGGGGATATCGAGTAGGAGGATTATGGAGCAGGGGGAATATCGAGCAGGAGGATTATAGAGCAGGGGGATATCGATTAGTAGGATTATGGAGCAGGGGTAACACCGAGCAGGAGGATTATGGAGTAGGGGGATATGGAGCAGGAGGATTATGGAGCAGGGGGGATATGGAGCAGGAGGATTATGGAGCAGGGGGATATGGAACAGGAGGATTATGGAGCAGGGGGATATGGAGCAGGAGGATTATGGAGCAGGGGGATATGGAGCAGGAGGATTATGGAGCAGGGGGATATGGAACAGGAGGATTATGGAGCAGGGAGGATATGGAGCAGGGGGATTATGGAGCGGGGGGGGGGATATGGAGCAGGAGGATTATGGAGCAGGGGGGATATCGAGCAGGAGGATTAAGGAGTAGGGGGAATATCGAGCAGGAGGATTGAGGAGTAGGGGGAATATGGTGCAGGAGGATTATGGAGCAGGAGAATATCGAGCAGGAGGATTATGAAGCAGGGGGAATATCGAGCAGGAGGATTATGGAGAAGGGGAATATGGAGCAGGAGGATTATGAAGCAGGGGGAATAGCGAGCAAAGGAAAGGGAGACTACCGAGTAGGGAAGAGTATATTGAGTCGCGACAACTGTGGGTAAGATTGAGCCCGGGGGATTACTGAGCAGGGGAGGGGGGTGGGAGGGAGAATTCCGCTTGGGGAGTATTGAACTGGGCATCGATACGCTTGCCTTTCAATTGCTGAGCAAACCCCGAGTGTACTGTTGCGAATAAACCGAAAAATAAAACTTGTTTATATAATTTTAGGGAACTGTTCAAAGTTTCAGCATGAGTAACCTTCCTTTCGGATGGCTGTCCACAGCCAGACAGCACAGAGTGAGCGTAAGGGAAGGGAGACAAATCAATCGCCAACTTCCAGGCACTGCGTCTTTGTACTGGTTACTGACCACAACACCACAGATAATTGGTTGGGAGTTGAGCAACGTTTCTGAGGCTAGGGCAAATCGATGGTATCGGTAAATCGTGCAAGTCACCGTGACATCTGTTTTCAACTGGGCAGAATGTTGCGAAAGTTTCTTGGCCAGAAATAACATTGTGTGACCATAACTCCGTACCAAATTATATTAACCGGTAAATGATTCGGCAACAAACGTGGCATTTCTCCAGGCAAGGAAGCTTTCAATTTTCAGTTTACGCTATTTATAGTCAGACCGACCACTATGGTCAAGATCAGAGCTGCAACATCGTCAAACAATCGATTCTGTACAAATATGGGCACGCTTTTGCAAAATGATATCTGATCATTTCATTTGGAAAAAAAAAAGCCACATGGAAAGGTGCACGTACTAAACCATCTAGGGGTAAAGTGGAGAAGTTATGCAGTTGTTTCTTTTCGTCTTGTATGAGAAGAATAGTAAACACCTTTGAATGTGTGCATTAGAATAAACAAACGTTACAATGCGTTTTCTTCATTTCATTTTTTCATCTACCACATCCTAAAGGGGTAAAAAAAAAAACAAAAAAAAAAGATTTCCACTAGTAGGATATAAACGCAAAGTTACGTGCTTTAAGTATGTTGCCTGTCGCTGGCTCTCATTTTTGTTTAATTCATGTATCTATTTATTTTGCGCGTGGAAGTCGTCACACACACACACACACACACACACACACACACACACACACGCCTCCCTTCTCCTTTCTCAACGACATCCCACCTTTCCCTTCTCTTCCCCCTGTAGGCAGGCAGAACTCCGATAAAGCCCATCTGCTCTCGACGTCTCTTGACTGCCGAGTAGACAGACGGCTCTTCTGATGTATTGTCGTGGTTCTCTTTTGTATATGTTCACCCGTTCTCTCGTCCGTGTGAATAGTATCATAGACAGACTTGCAGTTCTCTCTCTCTCTCTCTCTCTCTCTCTCTCTCTCTCAATAATGGTGATAACAATAGTAAAAGGAAGAAGAATGATAGCAATAATGGTGATGGTGATGATGTTGGTGACGACGATGACGAAAAAGAAAATAACAAGAAGATAATCGCATATAGATTATGCTGTCATACCATCTTTCATCAATAAATCAGGAAACATAATAATTCTAAAAGGTAAACACGGTGTTATGGTCCTTTCTGATCTCTTCTGTTTCCCAATTCTACCCATGCTACTCACCAATGACATCATTGTTTGTTCTCTTTCCTTACTGGTCCTGCGCAACTGCATGACATCTCAAAAAGTACAGGCAATAAACTGTCTCACTGTTAATCGTGTGACAGATTGAAACTTACGTGTTTAGGAAGGGGAAAAGTTTCGCTGCCTTAGAACATGGTTTGTTAGCAACACAAATTAGATTTTGTTAGCCGGAATAAATGTATTCCGGTAATGTTTTCCACGGAAATGTCTCATTTTCTTAACGACGTGGCAAGCAGAAAGAAATG
>CM065729.1:27869591-27874591 GCA_033310375.1 Conus canariensis | reverse complement strand
CAGCGCCAGTTATCCGCGAATACATCTGACAAGACATATACCTTGCACTGCTCACATCGGCACGGCATGGTAAAGACGAAAACATGTTCCCACCAACAGACGATACACATCCAGTGCCAGAATTGTGGCAGACTTCTTCGCCAGCAACAGACAGTCAGCCTCCAGCCGGAACAAGAGCCCCGACAGCAGGCACATAACAAAGTCCCAGCAGAGGGAAGGGGCAAGACACAATGGGCCATCCATCAAAGGGAATGCGCTGCAGGGATATCGATAGAAATTCTCAACAGGCGGAGAGCAAAGAGAGAGAGAGAGAGAGAGAGAGAGAGAGAGAGAGAGAGAGAGAGAGAGAGAGAGAGAGAGAGAGAGAGAGAGAGTAGATGATATTTGAGGCCACCACATTCATTCTGATTGCCTGTAGAATTAATTGCAACATTACACACAGCTGTATAACTAGAAACATCAATAAAATGAATTAGACAACCCATGACAATGATCATGTTTCCATGTATTCGATGTAAACTGTAGACGTCTCTGAAAATGTCAGAGAGTGTAGGAAAAAAACGATCAAAAAAAAAAAAAAAGAAAGAAAACGAAAAACATCAATGATAATTACAAAAGCAGTCATGAACGATGAGAATGTGGGGTATAACCAAAAAAAAATCTATAAACGCCAGTTATCCACGAAAACATCTGACAAGACATGTAGACTCGCACTGCTTACATCGACACGGCATGGTAAACACGAAAACATGATCCCACCAACAGACAATACACAGCCAGTGCCACAACAGAATGGGCCATCCATCAAGGTGAATATGCGCAGGGAAATCGAGAGAAATCGTCAACAACCAGAGAGCAACGTATGCCTCTGCAACGTGCCACAAAAGTGAAAAGAAGAGAAGAAAAGAATACATGCTATAGGCTGCAAGAAGCCACTACGAAGAAGATCAAGAAGCGGGAGAGAGAGAGAGAGAGAGAGAGAGAGAGAGAGAGAGAGAGAGAGAGAGAGAGAGAGAGAGAGAGAGAGAGAGAGTAGATGACATTGAGGCCACCGCATTCATTCTGATTGCCCGTAGAATTAATTGCAACATTACACACAGCTGTGTAACTAGAAGAAAAAAGGAATTAAATAATCCATGACAATAATCATATTTCTGCCCAGTTTCCTTTCTTGAGCTCCGTTGCATCAGCTCTATCAGACCTTTCCCTATAAAACAGGCCACGAAGACTTTTGTGTCTTCCTACATTCCGTCAAGATTAGATTATTGTAATGCTCTTCTCCTCGGTGTACCTGCAGCCATACTCCAGCCACTACAACCAGTTCAAAATTCAACTGCTCGCCTTATCTACAAGGCGCCAAAACAACATCATACCTTGCATGCATCTCTTGAAGGAATTATACTGGCTCAAAATCGAGCACAGGATTCAGTATAAGTCTGCGTGTCTATGCTTTAGGATTATCACAGGTGAAGCGCCTGCCTATCTCTCTGATCTCTTCGAAATATGTATTCCTCTGTTCTTCCTCTGATGACCGAATTTCCTCATATAACCGAAAACAGCAGGGCTCTAGAGCATTCTTATTTTCTTCAGCGACACTCTAGAATCCACTACCTTTCCATCTACGTCATGCCCATTCCTTCCCGACTTTCAAGTCTGCACTTAAAACTTATCTGTTTCACTACCAGTTCCAGAACACCACCTGAAATACTACTCATTTACATCATGTCACTTGCACACTTTGCTCGTGTACGAATCAGCTGTTCACCCACCGTGTTATATATTGTAAGTGTTTATGTACACGACATTGTGTCCCAGGGGTGTGTGTGTGTGTGTGTGTGTGTGTGTGTGTGTGTGTGTGTGTGTGTGTGTGTGTATTCAATTATAAACAAAGCTTGCTCTTATGTCTTAGATTGAAGAAATTGAATATATAAGTCTGCGTGTCTATGCTTTAGGATTATCATATATATATATATATATATATATATATATATATATATATATATATATTCAATTATAAACAAAGCTTGCTCTTATGTCTTAGATTGAAGAAATAGGGGGAAATAAGCATTCATATCTGCAGTGGTAGATCATTCTGCCTAACTAACAGTATGTGCTTGAGTGGGTGAACGGGGAAAAAATGAAATAAATGCTTCTCAAAATGAGCCTTCAGCAAGCTTCTAGTCTCCAATGGGGAGACATTCTCCAATGGGGAAGAAACTCACTAACATATAACTCCTGGTCAGATACCGATATTTCGAAACCTGATTGTTTCTCCTCAGTGACCGCGGAAAGTGGTAATTTGACTCCTCTGCCTTTTCGGTTTTAACAAGAATGCTATTCTAGAAAAGTCTGGTGTGCAATACTGTAGTATGTTTGTTGAGTTTTCGAAAAACCAACCAAAGGTGCCACCTAAGAAGCAAAAGAAAATCATGAAAGAGCAAAACAAGGAGAATGATCTATCACTGCAGATATGAATGCTTATCTCCCCCTATTTCTTCAATCTAAGACATAAGAGCAAGCTTTGTTTATAATTGAATATTTCTTGCAGTCATTGCAACACCAAGCTGCTCTGTAAGTTGCTGGAATGGTGCTCGGTATTTATCCTTGGAATTCATTAGTTTATTGTAATTTAGTCCCTTGCAGATTCATTCCAAGAACTGGCCCTCAGCACTTGTGTCTTAAGAGGTTATCTTTTTATATTTTCTACTTTTCATAAGAAAATGTAGCTTGTTTTGCTCTTTCATGATTTTCTTTTGCTTGTTAGGTGGCACCTTTGGTTGGTTTTTCGAAAACTCAACAAACATACTACGGTATTGCACACCAGACTTTTCTAGAATAGCATTCTTGTTAAAACCGAAAAGGCAGAGGAGTCAAATTACCACTTTCCGCGGTCACTGAGGAGAAACAATCAGGTTTCGAAATATCGGTATCTGACCAGGAGTTATATGTTAGTGAGTTTCTTCCCCATTGGAGAATGTCTCCCCTTTGGAGACTAGAAGCTTGCTGAAGGCTCATTTTGAGAAGCATTTATTTCATTTTTTTTCCCGTTCACCCACTCAAGCACATACTGTTAGTTAGGCAGAATGATCTACCACTGCAGATATGAATGCTTATTTCCCCCTATTTCTTCAATCTAAGACATAAGAGCAAGCTTTGTTTATAATTGAATATTTCTTGCAGTCATTGTAACACCAAGCTGCTCTGTAAGTTGCTGGAATGGTGCTCGGTATTTATCCTTGGAATTTATTAGTTTATATATATATATATATATCATGAGCAATATAAAAATGTCCTTAAAAAATCTGAAAATGCTCAACCCCTTGGGGAACAAAATCTGTTATTATTTTTTTTTTTTAAAAATGAAGTATAAAAATCTACAAGCTTGTTTCAAGCCTTGCTATCATCAGGATATCTGATGATAGCAAGGCTTGAAACAAGCTTGTGGATTTTTATACTTCATTTAAAAAAATATTTTTAACAAATATTTATATATATATATATATATATATATTTCTTAAAAATAAGGTTTAAAAGGCAATCTACAAATTTGTTTCTAGCTTGCGCTGTCGTCAGGATCCTGACGACAGCGCAAGCTAGAAACAAATTTGTAGATTGCCTTTTAAACCTTATTTTTAACAAATGTTGCTCCCCAAGGGGTTGAGTACTCTCAAAATCGTTTTAGGAATTCTTATCTTATTTATATATATATATATATATGTGTGTGTGTGTGTTTTGTGTGTGTGGTGCGTATATTTCAGAAGTTGATGTGTTAAAATTTGTAAAGCACCCTGATCCTACATTTTTAGGATGGGCGCTATAGAAACTGTCCTCATTATTTATTATCATTTCTATATGTCAGATGTATACTGTAGACTTTTTTGAAAAAGTTAAAACAACAAAAAAAAGTCTAGGAGAAAGGAAAGAAAAAAAAGCCCTTATAATCATTAGAAAACCAGGCGTGATTGCCGAGAATAAGCGGAATTAAAACCAAAAAAAAAAAAAAAAAAAATCAACCGACGCTAGTTATCCACTAAAGCATTGACAAGACATGCAGACTTCTTCGCCAGCAACAGACAGTCAGCCTCCAGCCTGAGCAAGAGCCCCAACAGCAGGCACATAACAAAGACCCAGCAGAGGGAAGGGGCAAGACAGAACGGGCCATCCATCAAAGGGAATGCGCTACAGGGATATCGAGAGAAATCCTCAACAGGCGGAGAGCAACGCATGCCTCTGCAATATGACATGGACGTGGATAGAAGAGAAGAAAAGAATACATGTTACAGGCTGCAAGAAGCGAGAAGCCGCTATGAAGAAGATCAATGAGTAGAGAGAGAGAGAGAGAGAGAGAGAGAGAGAGAGAGAGAGAGAGAGAGAGAGAGAGAGTGAGAGAGACAGACAGACAGACACACAGACAGACAGACAGAGACAGAGGCAGAGATAGAGACAGAGACAGAGAGAGTTAAGCAGACAGTCAGACAGACAGTTAAACAGACAGACAGACAGGCTGGCAGGCAGACAAACAGACGGACAGACAACCAGACATCGCCAGAGACAGAAAGTGTCCATGGTTACGAACAATGGTTGAATTAATTTACAACCTAAGTGATTTTCATCGGGGATGAATCACTATTCAAAGCAAAATACAAACGATGACATGATTTATATGACACAATAGTACAGAACATTATATTCTTATAATATTCACGTTTTGTGTCAGGTGGTTAGAACGTTTGCCTACAAGGCCTATTTTGCGAGTTCGATCCATTCGTGAGGCCGGATTTTTTTTTTTCTCAGCTTGAAAAACACACGCACTCTCTCTCTCTCTCTCTCTCTCTCTCTCTCTCTCTCTCTCTCTCTCTCTCTCTCTCTCTCTCTCTCTCTCCCATGCAGAAGAAAATCGGAATCAGGTTCAATTCAGGACAGGTTGAGGGCGGCAGAAAAAAAGGGATATGGGCTCCGCTTCCTGTCGTGCTGTACCAAAGCCAAAGTGAAGGCTGTCG
>CM065729.1:27859591-27864591 GCA_033310375.1 Conus canariensis | reverse complement strand
GCATGTGACCAAGCAGATGGTTCATGACACTCACCAATGGAGGTGATGACAATGCATGTGACCAAGCAGATGGTTCATGACACTCACCAATGGAGGTGATGATAATGCATGTGACCAAGCGGATGGTTCATGACACTCACCAATGGAGGTGATGACAATGCATGTGACCAAGCGGATGGTTCATGACACTCACCAATGGAAGTGATGATAATGCAGGTGACCAAGCAGAACAATGTTGCAATCAATCACAGTCTACTTTCTACTGAACTCCCTTTTCATCCGCCTGACATGAGATTATTTCATAAGGTTGAAGGAAGGGAAGGAAAGGAACTCTGTAACACTCACTACTATACAATGTGCAACAGAACACTTGTAAATATGAAGATAATTTAATTGTCAATGCCTGTTTGATGATGAGCACTGTCGGTAGTCAGTGACGTTTCAATGTGTAATAGAATCATTCTTAGCTGGCAGTGCTAAGAGAAAGTCAGTAACACGACAATTCGGTTCTCACATTCCTAACAGAAACCCAATAGTCAGATAAGCTGATGCTAGCGTTGCTAGCAGAAATGGGTTTTTTTTTTTTTTTCTGGAGAAACGGAGAACTGGTTCCTGGACGGCTGGGACCTGGGATGCATCCGTATTGTATGGTGTGTATCTATCTAATCTATCTATCTATCTATTTCTATCTATCTATCTATCTATCTATCTATCTATCTATCTATCTATCTATCTATGTATCAGTGTATCTTTTATCTGCCTACCTAAACTATCTACACATCTATCTGTGTATCTCTATGTGTGTGTGTGTGTGTGTGTGTGTGTGTGTGTGTGTGTGTGTGTGTGTGTGTGTGTGTGTGTACGTATGTATGTGTGTCTGTATGTAAGTATGTACATATGCATGTATGATGTATGCATGTATCTCTCTCTCTCTCTCTCTCTCTCTCTCTCTCTCTCTCTCTCTCTTTCATATATATATATATATATATATATATACCACATTTTCTTCATCTTCATTTTTTTCTTAAATTCAAATCTTTGCCAAGTCATTACTATAATGACTGAAGAATTGTTAGCCTGCACTTGTTTTCTCCCACTACTTAATTGTTCAGCATTATATATATATATATATATATATATATATATATATATATATATATACAGAGAGAGAGAGAGAGAGAGAGAGAGAGAGAGAGAGAGAGAGAGAGAGAGAGAGAGAGAGAAACTCGAAACTCGAAATCTTTAATGAGGGTGAATAGATAAGCTGGAAGCTTTTTTACACTATGCCCTCAAAATGACAATAACCAAAAGGAACAATTACGTCGATTTGACAAAATTAAACACAGCAATAAGAAAAACAACAATTTTTTTGTTTTTTTGTATAGACAATAACAAGCAATCTCATTATAACGTATTGCACACACACACACACACACACACACACACACACACACAAAACACACACATACACACACACACACACACACACACACACGCACGCACGCACACACACACACACACACACACACACACACACACACACACACACACACACACACACACACACACACACACAAAACTGGACATACGTAAACATCACATAGGCATACATAAACATTTCATAAGTCAATCATGTCATATGGCGTATAGCCCAGCCGACCACGGAGGCCAACTGAGGCTGCTACAACTTGTTTGTGTCAAAAGAACGTCAAACTTGGGAGAATATACAGTTAAGTGAAACATAATTTACAACTGGTCTATGAGGTATTTGAAATACGCTTTTTTAAACGATGCTAAACTATTTTTCTGCTTTAAATGTGTAGGTATTTCATTCCATAATTTACTACCAGAGTAAATAAGGAATGACTTCAAAAGACAGTTCGTGGTCGAGGGGTATAAAGGATATTTTTGCCTCGAATTTTGATTAATGGGAATTTGTCATGGAGATAAGGTGGCGCAAGATTATTAATAATTTTATACATAAAGACAGCTTTATTAAAGTAGCATTTTTGATCGAATGGTAGAATGTTAAGATCTTTATAATCACTAGCTTGTAGAGAAGATTTCAAGAGTATCAGCTTAATAGCGCGTCTGTACATGCTTTCTGGTGGTTTTAAGCAATTTTTGCTGGCTAAATCCCAGCATGTAGAGGCGTAGTTAATGTCTGGTTGTACATATGCATAGAAATATAACTTTCTAATATGTTGATCGAGGAAATTCTTGATTCGGTTCAACAAGAATAATTTTTTAGATAACCTTTTAGACAAATCAGAAATGTGATTAGACCATGAAAGATTATTATCAACTGTAAGGCCTAATAATTTGTGTGATTTAACTTCTTCTAAGACTTTATCTTGTATACGTATTTTAAACAAATCAGCGTTCATATTTTGACGTTTCTGTCTGGTTGTAGTCATCATAAATTTAGACTTTTGAGGATGGAGGGCCATATGATTCAGATTAGTCCACTTTGCAAGTTTATTGAGATCATTCTGTAATTTGATACATACTGAGTCAGCATCTTTGTCTTTATTATGGATAGTAGTGTCATCAGCAAAAAGCTCACAGGGAGAAGATATATATAAAGGAAGATCATTTATATAAACTGAGAATAAGATAGGCCCCAGGACTGACCCTTGGGGAACGCCATAATTTACTGGCATAAGAGAGGAAGTAGCGGAATTTTTAAAGACTACTTGTCGCCTACAGTTGAGAAATGAGGAAATGAGTTTAAGAGCTTCAGCGGATAAACCATACAATGTTAATTTTCTTAACAGTAGATTGTGATCTATAGTGTCAAATGCTTTAGCGAAGTCGACAAAAATTGTTCCTGTGAATAAATCATTGTTTATGTTTAAATGCCATTGCTCAATTATATTAGTGAGCAAGGTGTGACAAGAATGATTTTCTCTAAATCCGCTTTGATTAGAATGTAATAAATTGTATTTCATGAAATGTTTGTGGATGTTACATTTGATGTGTTTTTCAAGGGGTTTAGATAGAATAGATACGATAGAGATAGGTCTATAGTTAGAAGGATCAATGGGATCACCAGATTTTAAAAAAGGTAAAACTTTAGCATCTTTGAAGGATTGTGGATAACAACATTTATCAATGGAAAGATTGTAAATATATGTAAGATGCTCTGATATAATCGGAGCAGCAATTTTCAAAATTTTACCATCTATATCATCTAAACCTCGAGAACTGGACTGATGTAATGAACACAATTCCTTATAAACATCATGTACACCAATAAACTCGATTTGAAGATTAGATTTTATGTTTTTTGATACACAGTACGCTTTTAGCTCAAGTAGGTCATTGTCTTTTGAACAGTCAGCTTTGATCGTCTTTTCTGCAACAGTTGTGAAGTGATCATTTAAGAGTTCAGCAGACAATGTTCTCTCAGAAGGAGCACTATATGACAAGGTTTTACCGGAGAGCTCATTAATAGCTTTCCAGATCGATTTTGAATCTTCTTTACGGGAAATAAGGTCACTGAAATATTCCTTTTTGGCGGCTCTTTTCATATCGGTAACCTTATTTCTTTGCTTTTTAAAATTATCATCTTTACCATTTGTTTGCAATAGAATATCTCGTAAATTAATGGCCTTATCGATTTTTTCATTATACCACGGTGGCTTACCCCTTGGTTTGACACGTTTAGTTACTGATGGCACGTGTTTGTTAAAGACAGAGATAAATATGTCATACCAAGCAGCCAGCGCTCCATCAGGGTCATTGTACTGATACACCTCAGAAAAATTTGCGTTACACAAATCGGACAAGAAATTGTTAGTATCGAATTTACTATAGCTTCGAAAAGATGTACATTTGTGAACATTTCTTGGAATTTTAACCCCCTTTTTGGACCATGTTAGACAAATTGGAAAGTGATCACTGAGACCGTATACAGGCACAGATGTTTCTATAATATTAAATGGGTTTGTTGCGTATATGTGGTCAATTAGTGTTTCGGAGGATAGATTTTTTCTTGTCGGTGTGTTAATTAGCTGTGTCAAATTCTGTAATTCATAAACCCGTTTCCATTTATCATGTGGTTTAAGTAGATCAATGTTAAAATCTCCTAAAACTATAATCTCAGACGAACGCATTGAGACATCTTCCATCATATGTTCGAAACGATCGAACCATTCAATACGTTCGTTAGGATTTCTATATAAGCAGCCTAACAAAATCGGTTTAGTGCCCTTCACATAGATTTCTATCCATATGCATTCTATGTTGTATTTATCCAAATTGTTGATCTGTTTATAATTAATCGAGTTGTGAATATAGGCCACTAAACCTGTTTCAAGCTTTGTCTTTGGATCTCTTCTTATAGTATTATAACCTTGGATTGAAACTAAATTATCAGGCACTATACTGGAAAGTCGAGATTCTGAAAAACAAAAACAATGGAAACAGTTATCGGAATTGGACAAAATGTTGGGAACATCAGAAATTTTGTTTAAAAATGACACACGTTTAAATAGCCTATTTTCAAGCCGAATTTAGACAACCATTCATTCATTATACATGAAATTGATTTACAAATACACTCTACGGATTACACAACACTACAGATAAACGAGTAGAATAATAGTCAAACAGCAGGAACACCTGTTTGTAGATGAATTTTAGCAACGACAACAACAACAAAACAAAAAGAACAATTAAAAAAAAAAAAGGCAGAAAAAAATCAGCTGCCTTAAAGAAGTCAGTAAGGATAATATTAGCTACAACAATATGCGACAAAACTCAGAGAGAGAGAGAGAGAGAGAGAGGGGGGGGGGAGATACATGCATATATATATTATATATATATATTATTGGATTACGATGGTTCCCTCAGGCAGGTAGTGAAGGGTTTCTCATATTTATAATATACTCCCCCATTTTCTTCATCTTCTTTTTTTTTAAGTTCAAATCTTTGCCAAGTCATTACTATAACGACTGAAGAATTGTTAGCCTGCACTTGTTTTCCCCCATTGCTTA
>CM065729.1:27852091-27854591 GCA_033310375.1 Conus canariensis | reverse complement strand
ACTCAAATTCCGTTTGCTTTGGCAGCAAATTGAATGAAGCACAGAAGATTGAGCATTTGACGTAGTCAGCTGATTCTTACACACCGGAAAGCGGGAAATGCTGAGTAGGACGAAAAAGAAAAAGAAAAGAAAAAGAAAAAAAAGGAAAAAAAAAGAAACAAGAAGAAAAAGTCCAGTGTGTATCGATTCCTCTTTCTCCCTGACGTGTTGGAAGAAAAAGCTGGGCACAGGTTTCTTTTGATGCCAGACAACAGAAGTGAGCAAACATTAGGTGAAGGGTTTTGTTGTTGTTCACTGTGGAAGAAGACCGAGTTGGTGTTAAGAGTGATCGTCCTTTTTTTTTTTCTATGCAGGGGTCAGGAAGGTTGATGTAACGTAAGTTTTGATATGTTGTGACGCAGTGGATGAAATCCGTTCTCTTTCTCTCTCTCTCTCTCTCTCTCTCTCTCTCTCTCTCTTCTCTCTCTCTCTCTCTCTCTCTCTCTCTCTCTCTCTCCACGCACACACTCCCCCTCCTTACCACACATACGCCCACGAAAAATGCCAGAAATGTGTTTTCTATCACTTTCACACTGTAACAACATTTTTTTTGTGTGAAAAAAATATAATGAATTACTTCAATTTGAAATCACGATTCATATGTATGTAGTCAATCAAGAGAATAGTAACTAAAAACTTATAACATTTTTCGTCAATCACTTGTTTTCTTTGACGTTAAACATCTTTATTCCGTCCAAGTGTTCCCACGGGACCAACTGGATATTATTTGGTCACAGTCTTCCTAAGATTCCACAGACCATTTTCTGGTGCAAGTCTTCTTATGGAACACACAGGCCATTATCTGTTCCCAGTCTGTCTATGGAACTAAAATACTATTTTGTAGTCCCTGTCATTTGGTAGAGTCCACGTAAACTGTTTTTGTTCCAAGTCTGCAAATTGAACCTACTGAATATGTTCCGACTCAAGTTTTTTTTTTTTTTTCTATTGTCCTATAGAATATTTCCGGGTCCCAGTTTTTCTTGGGAACCAACCAACAGATCATGTTTTCTTCTTTGTAATCCTCTTCTTGTGCAAGACTTATTTCCTGCTCATATTGATTTTATTCTAACTGATAGCACACCGTCTACCTGCTCCATCCATTTCTTCTGCCTCTCTCAACACACACACACACACACACACACACACACACACACACACACACACACACCCCACACACACACGCACACACACACACACACGCTCGCACTCACGCACGCACGCACGCACGCACGCACGCACGCACGCACGCACGCACGCACACACACACACACACACACACACACACACACACACACACACACCAGAATTAAATAACCACGCAAACGAACGTAAACACCCATGATCCCCCTGTGGCTTTCACGACGTCAGTAGACAACGTGGAAGCTGTCAATATCCAGTGCAACCCATCGGAAGAGACGTGGCATCGGTGCTGAATGACTTTGATAGTGTGCAACAGAGCCTCTTCAGATTCAGTCTCAATCGCAAATCTAGCGTTAGTAAGACGTCCCCTCACCACGTCACCCTGCACCTTCTCCCTCGCTCTTCACGATGGAAACACCACTCCGCCCATCCAGAACAGTCTTCAGTAACTCACATTGCCTGAAGAACTTCCTACAGTGAAGGACGGGGGGGGGGGGGGGGGGTTAGAGGGATGACAGTGGGTCGCAAGCAGTAGAAGGAAGGCGGGGGGACAGGCGCAACTCATATCACTCTATAAGCAGATCATGAAGGGCCACATGATTTCGGACTTCCTTGAAGACTTCTGAGGATGATGAAGACGATGAGACAGAGTTCTGGAGTGTACCTGAAAGGTAGCACTCTACGTTTTCTCTTCATGAACTAATCATGTGTCACCAGGCCCCTGAGAGACGTCTAGTGTTCACCAGAACCCTCTTAGGTACATCTCCAAGACCTGCTCATTGCGTGTGCTTGCAACGTGGTAGCTACAAATTCCAGGCTGTTGATAACAGGTTATGATATTATGCTGAATGCTGGAAGTCAAACTCTGTTCCTGAATAAGATCCCATAGAACAAGGTCAGTGTTGCTGGTTAGCAATAATTTATCATACTTCCCAATGGCACATTGACTGATTGGTTAAGACAAGGGGACTGTGGCGGGAGTTGTCATTGTCTTCAGTGACATACTTTTGAACTGAATCCGTTCATGTACACTGGCAGACTTGATTACACACATAAAGTGTTGATCACCACCTGTTCTCCCCCCCCCCCCCCACACACACACAACACACACACACACACACACACACACACACACACACACACACACACACACACACACACACACACACACACACACACACACGTACACACCCACGCACGCATGCATGCACGCATGCGCGCACGCATACAAACAAACCACATGCTCTCTCGCCATCTTCCCCTACCTTACCCACAGTTCCTCACACTCCGCATCCCCTTCCTACCCCATACACTCCTGCCT
>CM065729.1:27839591-27847091 GCA_033310375.1 Conus canariensis | reverse complement strand
ATAGTTCATTTATCATGATTGAGAATAACAGAGGACTTGTAATTTCACCCTGTTTTAAACCTTTCTGGTAGAAAATGAAATTAGTCAGACCTGTACCACTACCGCATCTGACATGCTTTCAACACCTTGTACATGCTTTGAATAGCACTTAACATTTTACCCGATATTCCGTTCTTCAACATGATAGGCCATAACTTAGCATGGGAAATAAGATCAAACGCCTTCCTAAAATCAATGAAAGCGACGTAACGTTTTTTGTTACACGCTAGATGTTTTTGAATAGCAGCACAAAGTGTAAAGACATGATCAATAGTGCAATGGTCTTTTCTAAATCCGGCTTGTTCCTCGCCAATGATTCCTTTATCTTCGATCCACTCTGCCAGGCGTTTATTTAAAATATAGCTGTATATTTTACTACATATATTCAAAAGAGAGATCCCTCTGTAATTGTTGGGATCATGAGGATTCCCACGTTTATACAGAGGTTGAATGATAGCTTCTGTCCATGAATCTGGGTACTGTCCTGAAGTAAAAATAAAGTTAAATAATTCTTCTAAATAAGGCAGTATCCATGTGTACGAATAAATGAATACCTCAGGAATTAGTCCATCAGGACCACCTGCCTTATTGCATTTTAAATGTTTGATTGAATCGATGATTTCTTCGCGGGTAATAACCGAGTTTAAGCTATTTATTACTTGGTGTTCAACATTATTATTCTCCTCACAAACAATCGATGGCTGTGGCTGTAATGTTGCTTCAAAAACATTCGCAAAATGATTTCGCCAGTCTTCCTTCAAAATGTCCCCCAATGAATTCTTTTGCGTATGTCTGACGTTTTTAAGAGTAGTCCAAAACAATTTAGAGTCGTTGGTAGCATTCAATAATTTGTCTCTAAGACCAGTTTTATACATATCAGACTTAGCTTTCAGTAAATCTTCGTAGCATTTCTTCTGTTCCAAGTACTCAGTTAAATTTGCTTTGGATCGCTCATGTCTGAAGATTCTTAGGGAACTTTTTACGGACGCTTTTGTTGTCCTGCAGTCTTTGTCAAACCATACTTGCTTTTTCGGGAAGCTACCAAATTTCAGTTGTTTTAACATACATTCTGAAGCCAATGTCAAAGTATCATTGAACACAGCAATGGACACATTAACATCCACACTTATCGTTCGTTTGGCTTCTCCCAAAGCAGTTATGGAATTGGGTCTGATTAGGCACAGACAGACAGAGACAGTCAAAGAGATAGAGAGAGAGAGAGAGAGGGGAGAGAGAGAGAGAGAGAGAGAGAGAGAGAGAGGAGAGAGAGAGAGAGAGAGAGGAGGTGGTGTGGGCGGGCGTGGTCTGCAATGGGGGAGATGATCCTTTTTCATACCCCACCCAATATTCCCCCTCCCCCCCCCCCCCCACACACACACACATCCTTTTTTTAACCTCTTCCCTAAGAACACACCCACAACCACCACCACCACCACCACCACCACCAACAACAACAACGTAGACAGCCTTCATCCACCCCTCAGCCCAAGCTTGTCACTAAATACCTCCATTTACATTTGACAGACGCGGTGGCTCTGGGCTCCACTTTCCTACCGAGAGGCAGCTGTAATAACACGGGGCTCTGAACCGTCCCCTGCGGCACGCGCTGAGTAACTCATTCCCTGTGACACACATTCCGGTCTTGAAAACCAGAACCTTGGGGGGTGACTCGCTAAGAGGATGACGAACTGCCATTCTCTTTTTGTGACGAGATCGACTTGTAAGACAAATACTTCTCCCTGTCTCTGTCTCTTCGTCTCTGTCTCTCTGTATGTCTCTGTCTCAGTCTGTCTCTGTCTCTCCCTCCCTCTCTCTCTCTCTCTCTCTCTCTCTCTCTCTCTCTCTGTGCGTGTGCGTGTGCTCGTGTGCGTGTGTGTGTGTGTGTGTGTGTGTGTGTGTGTGTGTGTGTGTGTATGTGTGTGTGTGTGTGTGTGTGTGTGTGTGTGTGTGTGTGTGTGTGTGTGTGTGTGTTCGTGTGTAAATGGGAGGGTTAAACGGGAGCGTGTGTGAATTATTCATCCAGGGAAATGTCTCCGGAGTGCGGTCGCTGATTTGCTGTGATCTGCGCAGGTCGTCCTCAAGTTCGCCTAAAATATCACAGATCTTAAGTTGCCTCCAGGAACGTGCAACAGAGAGAGAGAGAGAGAGAGGAGAGAGAGAGAGAGAGAGAGAGAGAGAGAGAGAGAGAGACAGACAGACAGACAGACAGACAGAGAGACAGAGAGAGAGGGCGGGAGAGAAAGAGAGTGAGAAGAGAGAGAGAGAGAGAAAGAGAAAGAAAGAGAAAGTGAGAAAGAGAGAGAGGGGGATATAGAGAAAGAGTGTAGTAGAGAGAGAATAAGAGAGAGAAAGAGGAAGAGAGAGAGAGAGAGAGAGAGAGAGAGAGAGTAAGACAGCGAGAGAGATAAAGAGGAAGGAAGAGAGAGCGAGAGAGAGAGAGAGAGAGAGAGAGAGAGAGAGAGAGAGAGAGACTGAAACAGAGCGAATGAGAGAGAGACAGAGACAAGAGAGACAGAGAGTGATGAGGTGAGATCAGGAGCGTGGGCGGATGATAGTAGCGTGAACAGACAGACTCCCTCACCCTCAAGACAGACCCCTTTCTTCCTATCCCACCCAGCACCCCTCGGCTATAGTGCTCCCCCCCTCCCCTCCCCCTCCCCCCTCCCCCTTCTAAATTGAGTAAGAAAGCCATTTGCAAGGGAGATGAACGTGAGCACAGGCACACGTACGAAGGGGAAGCAGAACATCGGCAGACAGCACGCGCGCTGTCAATGTCACACCGTACTCGTCCTGGCAGCGAAGTTTGTGCCCACCAAGTTCTATTAGAGCGGCGCCAACAAAACCAGCAACCACTGGCACGACAGTAAACTATACTGCTCCAGACGCTTCGCTTACCACGTAAATAAAGAAAAAAAAAAAAAAAAACCGTCCGCCATATTTGAATGCTCGTCATAGCGTCAGAGAGAGAGAGAGAGAGAGAGAGAGAGAGAGAGAGAGAGAGAGAGAGAGAGAGAGAGAGAGAGAGAGAGAGAGAATTTCAGTTCCAGAGCTTATTCTTCTTATTTTTTTCCTCTCTAACATTCTTTCTCCTGTCTGTCTGTGCGTTTAAATTCCTGGCTTTCTTTCTTCCGTATAAAGACTTTCTTTCCTTCCTTCTTTCTTTCTTTGTTTCTTTGTTTTTTGTTTATTTCTTTCTTTCGTTCGTTCGTTCGTTCGTTCTTGTATCATTTCTTTCTTGCTTCTTTTTTTCACCGTTCCTTACTTTCATTTTTTTCTTTTTTCCTTTCCCTCTCCTTCCTTCATGATCTGTTCCCTGCTCTGTTCCTTCCTTTCTTCCATTTTTTTCTTTCTTTCTTTCTTTCTTTCTTTCTTTCTTTCTTTCTTCCTTCCTTCCTTCCTTCCTTTCTTTCTTTCTTTCTTGTTACATTTCTCTCTTTCCTTTTTTTGTCTCTTCTCTTCTTAATTCCTCAAAGCCATCTTTCCTTCGTTTTCACATTACTCCGGCTCCACGGCTACTTGATCTCTACAGAAAAGGGGAACTGTCTGGTCACAGAGTCAGCGTCCATCTGTAAGAGTCAGAGAACACGGAGGGCTACTCTTTCAGCTCACACCAACATTTACCTCCCCTCCGAGCGCCGTTCATCAAGATTTAAAGTACACGGAGAGTTACTCGTTCAGTTGGTGTCAACAGTTACCTCCCCTCCGTGTGTCGTTCATCAAGATTTAAAGTACACGGCGAGTTACTCGTTCAGTTCGTGTCAACAGTTACCTCCCTCCCCCTTCCGAGTGTTGTTCATCAAGATTTAAAGTACACGTACAGTTACTCGTTCGGTTCGTGTCAACAGTTACCTCCCTCCCCCCTCCGAGTGTTGTTCATCAAGATTTTAAGTAGATGGAGAGTTACTCGTTCAGTTCGTGTCAACAGTTACCTCCCCTCCGAGTGCTGTTCATCAAGATTTCAAGTACACGTAGAGTTTATCGTGCAGTTCGTGTAAACACGTTTCTCCCGTGCAAGCGTCGTTCATCAAGCTTTAAAGTGTCACGTGCCAATTGTTGGATTTTGCACTAAATCACTGTATAATCCATGTAAGCATTCCGAGGCCTACCAGAATTTTGAGCCAGTATTTGATATTGAACTGATAATCGATCAAAAGAACAACTCCCCACGAATCTTAAATAAATGTTAGTGAACCGCCAAGAGAATCGTGGACAATCTTTTTTTTATTATTATTATTTTTTTTTAAACATTTTTTTAAATAATAAAAACGGATTTTCTAACTATATTTCTGTATCATGCTTTTATGACCTTTACCTTCACAATAGCTGTTAGCAGTATCATCAGTAATATTATTGTTAATATTGACATCGCCATCGCCACAAAGACTGTTGCCACGGCAACCATGGTGCTTAAGAACCCTCTAACCCACTCTCCTTTCTCCCATATTACAACTGCTATTGCCTTATTATCACCAAAAGTGGTAGTAATCCTGTCTTAATTTATTATTTTAATATTTTGACCTTTATTAGTATTATTATCAGTAACATAATTATCATCATTGCTACCTTGACTCACACATCATCTCCCTTCTAACAGCCTCGTTTTCATTCAACGCCTGGCATCCTTGCGCTGAAGAGTGAAGAGATCGAAGCTGAGTACCAAATTCGTTCATTTTCGTTGTATTATTTGTTTTTGTCTTGCCTGAAGAAGACCTAAAAGGTCGAAACGCGTTGTGTTTTGTCTTGTGACTCGTTTGTCCACGATTCTCTTGGCGGTTCGCTAACATTTATTTCGGATTTGTTTAGATTTCCGCCTGCAGTCGTCTCACTTTGCAGCTAGATCTAACTCCCCACGAATTATTTTCCTTGCTTTGGGGGAATTCTGTCGTTGTATCACATACAATCTTCAAACGCATAACCTTCCTCTTGGTTGACATCACATTTCAGGCCTTTGCACACCACACACACACACACACACACACACACACACACACCACACTCGTAACCCCATCTTTGCACCAGGCTCCCAAATAGACCCATTCCTTTGATTTTAATCTGTCTGCTTGGAACCACCTGGCTTGTATCTTGATAGCCATATATAAAAAAGCAGGCGAATCAACTTTCAGACACAATAAGTATCCTCAAAACAATCCAATTGCGCCAGTCGGTAAATATTCGACTCTTTCAGCAAGGCCTTGGCGCATTATTTTTTGGTGTAACAGCCAGTACACGAAGAGGTTCCCCATCAGTTTGTACCAATAGTTACCTCCGCTCCAGCCATCGTCCATCAAGGTTTAAAGTACACAACGAGTTCCTCCTTAAGTGCGTGCCAACAGTTAGCTGCCTTCAGAGCGTCGTTCATCACGATTTAAAGTGCACGGACAGTTATTCCTCTAGTTCGCACCAACCGGTACCTCCCCTCCGAGCGTCTTTTAGGAAGATTTAAAGTGCACGGACATATTTTTCCCCATGCCTTATTCATTTCTTATTTATTTATTTATTTATTTTTGCTTTCCCATCGTCTGTGCCACCTCAGTGGCAGTGCACCCACGCCACTCATTCCGACACCCCGTCCATAACAACAGCCCGGACCGGCCCGTCGCAGCCGCAGCACCAGCAAACCACAGGAAGCAGTCAATGTCAAGTCATTGAGAGGCACCCCACCAGAGTAGACACTGCACTGCTGCCGAGTCACTTTGGTGATTTCCGGTGGTACCTATTCTGATCCAACATACGCAGGATATCACCTACTAATGCCCTACTGACGACAACAATTGCTTAGTCGCGCAGCCGCCGTGAGTGAGCTCTCCCTCCGGAGGGCTCCACCACGTCCGTTCAGCAACAGCCCCCATGGACTCGCAGATACCGATGACGTCGACGGAATCAAACCAAGGGCACAGACGTGGAGAGAACATCAAACCTGAGGACACCATGAGGGTAAGGCATGGAGGGCCGCAGAATTTAGGACTTTTTTTATGCTGATCGATGAGAATGGGGGTGATGAAGATGATGCTACGGGTTTCCATTTCGATCTGAGACTGTATGACAGGGTTGTACTCTACACTTCTTTTCATAACGGCGTCAACCAGGCCCGAGAGATATAGACACCTGCAGTGTTGGTCAGGAAATGGGAGCAAAACTCTCAGAGACGCATCCATAAAGTGGATGGAACTCAACTGTGTGGTCCCAGTCTTCCCAACGGAGCCCGTAGCAAACAAACTAAACTCTGGGTAGGAGCCGTTCGAGGCAGACAAATTCCATATGGCCCTGATGGGAATCGAACCCACGACCTCCCAGACGCTAACCACATCGCTACGTCGGCTGGTGCACGGACAGTTATTACTTCTGTTCGTATTAACATTTACCTCCACTCGGATCAAACGGCAGACCCAGACTGTGTTCCCACAGGGGATAAGATTAATTACTCTCTCTCCCCACAGTACGAACACCGTGAAATTGGTGTTACGACTGTTGAACATAGCAACATGAATTTTCGTGGAATACCATTTTCAGTGTTTATCTATTTCTGTATTCCGGGGCCGGAATAGCTCAGTTGGTGGAGCGCTGGACTCGTAATCTTGGTGATCCTGCGGTTGTGGGTTCGAATCTCCGCCGGGCCGTTTCGGTACAGGAGGATTTTTCCCTCGGAGTTAACATTGATTCTGACTCCATTTCCCATACAGTCCTTCGAGTCAGACTATAAAACGAGGTTCCGTGTGTGAACGCACGCATGACATCTTGCACACACGTAAAATCCCATCACCAAATTTCGGAAGAGAAGGCCAGCTTGGTCGTTGGTATGGATGACACGTTAAAGATAGCATGCACCCTGCGTGAGAAATGGAAAAAAAAATGAGCGAAGTAAGGAAATTGAGTGAACAATATTGAATGATATGGACTGGATGACACGGGAAACGACTGAATGAAGCGCCAGCTGGCAGCTCTTCAGTCGGCACTACTCAGGTAGGCAGCCCGTTGTGTAAACGAGTGTGGATTGTAAAGCGCTTAGAGCTTGGTCTCTAGCCGAGAACAGACGCTATATAAGTATTCATTGTTATTATTACTAATAATATTATTATCATTTACTTATTATTCATTTTGTTCCTCTATGGAGTAATTTGCTCTGAAAGAACTTTTTTTCATTCGATGTATATGTTTGTGGCAGATAGGTCCATTTTCAGGGCGCTTTGTGTTTCATGGAAAGAAACTCATCTATTCATATAATATGATTGTCTTTCTAACGTGCAAGGAACCGGGACTCAAACTGTGACAGCATTAACATGGCACCCCTGTGGTCGTGGTCGGCTGATTTTTGAATAACATGAACTGAATTCAAGAACGATATAAACGTTGTTATTTTCGCATGATCTGTGTATACTTTGATTGATCCTGTTACCACTTCAAAGGCAGATTGGGTATACACACACACACACACACACACACACACACACACACACACACACA
>CM065729.1:27832091-27834591 GCA_033310375.1 Conus canariensis | reverse complement strand
GTTGGCAAGGTCAAACACCTAGTAATGACGAAGTTGGCAAGGCCAAACATCCTGTAATGACGACGTTGACCAGATGGATACCTTTAGCACTTCCATTCCAATACGTTCGCGGTCTTTCGATTCGAAGCACAAGCCTGAGAATTTCGTGCCTCCAGTGGACATCCAGATTTGATTGCTAATATTCACTCGAGTAGTTCTTCCACTGAAGTGTTTAAATTGTCAGACCATTTTCGCAGGAAATAACACGATGATGATGATGATGATGACGATGATGATGATGATGATGATGGTAATGCTGGTGACGATGATGAAAAGGAGGATCATTATTATCATTATTGTTGTATTTTTTTTATTTCCTTCTTTCTCTCTCTCCGTTCTGTCTTTCCTCACAGTTCTGGGATTGTCCTGGCTCTTCTTGTGGCATCTATCCCAAATCACTCATTCCAGTTAACTCTTATCTTCCTTGGGAAAAACAATTTGTCCTAAAACCAAACCAAACTGGCCAAGATAAAACAGGGTGATAAAGGTGATGAGAGAGAGAGAGAGAGAGAGAGAGAGAGAGAGAGAGAGAGACAGACAGACAGAGAGAGAGAGAGAGAGAGAGAGAGAGAGAGAGAGAGTAGTGTAGCTATGGATGATGAGGGAGAGGAGAAGTTGTTGGGGCAGAGGGCAGGAGACAGGGGAACAGAGCACACCAACAATATTGCACAAAATATTAGATCTGACACCATGCCCCAGACCCATCCTCATCCTGCCTCCCTATAAGCCGCTTCCCCTCAAGATTAACATCAGCTGCCTGATGCTAGACACAAGAATCCCCTAGCCCCGACCATCCCTTCACACACAAACACATAACGTCAAGGTGAACACACAGACAGGGTTATTTCTCCTAAATCGAACCATCTCAAATATTGGATGGTCAGAAGCCATCGTTCAAGGCGAGGGAGCTGGAGTCAGTCAATACATACATTTATTAGTCGCGGGTGGGTACACACAGACAGGACACACATTACGGCGCAGAGACCTTTATGACACGCGGGCAACGCATCAGCCTTTCATCGGAGAACAAATAGATGAGAGTGCGGTCCTACGATATATTTGACAGAGATAAACCGTCTAACGAAAGCAAAGGCGGCAAGAGGGTGTGGTGCTGGGCGCAGAAGATGGGTGGGGAGTCAGAAAGCGCTTCGAGATCGGAAGGATGGAGAGGGTCAAGTGCTGAGAAAGAGGAAGCAGAGGGAGGGGAAGGGAGGGTAGGGGGATCGGAACCCTGGTCCGGGAGTGGGGGGGGGGGGAGGGTGATAAAGAGGGGCAGGGTTGGGGAAGGAATGAAGGAGGGACGTGGGTGCCTAATATTCTGTTCTCTATGGGTGCTATCATTCCCACTTCACTGATCCCACTTCATCCCTACAGACAGGATCACTCTGGCACCATTCCAGAGCTTTTATTCCAAAGGGAGCGAATAGTCTCTCCAGGCCACTGTGAATATCTGCATGGCAGCTGAGTTAGTTTAGCTCTATTCAATTTGTGGCCCTCGTAAGTCAAAGGACATAGGACTTCCTCCCACCTTTTCTACTTGATGACGGCGAATTTTCAGTGGAAGAGATGGGATGAAGCAGTATTTTTTTAATCATGATTACAGTCCCTCTATTTCGTCACATGGAATCCATGTAAAGACAGTCCTCATGAATCTTTGCATTCTCAATTCATACAAAGATAGTCCCCTGTGAATCTACCCTTGCCATTTCCCTCTCTGGATATTAGCCATGAACCTGCCAATAGCTGAAAAAAAGTAAAAGAAAAAGATAGGCTTGTCCCTCCTCTGTTCCATGAACTCTCACACACACACACACACACACACACACACACACACACACACACACACACACACACACACACACACACACGTGTGTGTACTCAAGACCGCATATATGCATTTAATGACAACAACAATAAAAACAATAACAAGTATAACGCTACTTCAAAAACTACTATATTGCTGCTACTACTGTCACTACTACTACTGCTGGTGCTGGTGCTGCTCGTACTGCTGCTGCTGCTGCTGCTGCTATTATTGCTGTTGCTGCTATTACTACCACTACTTCTACCACTACTATGACTACCACTACTACAACACATAACACTTATCTTCAGCACCACCATCATCATCACACTACTACTACTACTACGACTACTACTACTTCTACTACTACTGCTGCTGCTCTTGCTTCTACTACTACTACTACTACTACTACTACTACTATACTACTACTACTATCTACTACGACTACTACTACTACTACTAGTCATCATCATCATCATCATCATCATCATCATCATCATCACCATCATCATCATCATCATCATCATCATCATCATCATAACAATTATTGCAATAGCTTTTGATAATGATTATACAACAACAACAACTACTACTACTACTACTACTACTACTACTACTACTTACTACTATTAGTATAGTAGTAGTAGTAGTAGTAGT
>CM065729.1:27827091-27829591 GCA_033310375.1 Conus canariensis | reverse complement strand
CTCCGGTCTATAACAATGTGAGGTACAGTGCGCACATAAAGAGAAAAAAAAGAAATGACAACAAAAGTATATTTTTCGATGTACTAATCATGCTAATTTACGAGGGTAACTAATTATTCATACTTTGTGGGATACGAGTTCTTCTCTTTTTTTTTCAGTGCATAATAAATACACATAGCAATATCTCTTGTAATGTGCACGTTATCGTTTGCAAGTAATTGTTTTAGTTCAATAGAGTTGACGTTCTGAAATTGTCTGTGCTTCAGTATGTATTTTTCTCTGAAAGGCATATAAGCATCTCAATAGAAAGTGGAGTTAATTCTCAATAGGTTACAAAAAGGACAGAGAGAGAGAGAGAGAGAGAGAGAGAGAGAGAGAGAGAGAGAGAGAGAGAGAGAGAGAGAGAGAGAGAGATGAGCAGTTGTGCGGCATAATATGTCCCCAAAGTAGTGATCCATTTTATTGTGGTCTACATCCTGAAAGTAATGCTCCAAAATCTTCTGCGAGAACTCAAAAATGCTATAGAAAGTGCCACCATCGAAGACTAGTCCATATTCAATGAGATGATTTTCTCCCCAAATGGTGTCCCATTTTCTGTTAATGTTTTATTCAGGAGAGCGCTAGGTGCTCCTGTGGGTAGATTCAGTACGAAAAGAATGTGATAACGAACCTGTCTGTGCGGGAACTCTGTGAAAAAAAAAGAAACAGATACTGGTTTGCTTGTGTTGGTTTAGGTCTTTCTTTCTTCAGAAGGCAAATAAAAGGAAAACGTTCAGGAAGAACCACAATGTAAGCAGGAATTATTATATAACACGCAAGTGAAAACAGAATATTCATAAAATATAGAACAAGGGGGAGAGAGAGAGAGAGAGAGAGAGAGAGAGAGAGAGAGAGAGAGAGAGAGAGAGAGAGAGAGAGAGAGAGAGACAGTAGGCTCTGGTTGTTAAGTGCGTGGGGAAGGGGAGGAGGGTAGGATGTGGCTCCAGGAAACGTGGGTCTCTTAATCCTAATAAGATAAGAGAAACATTGCTTTGGATTGTCGTGTGTTTCTTTTTGTTTTGTTGTTGTTGTTGTTGTTGTGCTGTTGCTGGCGATGCTATTACAATGGTGGTGGTGGTGGCGTTGATGGGTAATAGTAGTAGTAGTAGTAGTAGTAGTAGTAGTAGTAGTAGTAGTAGTTGCAGCAGCAGCAGTAGTAGTAGTAGTAGTAGTAGTAGTAGTAGTAGTAGTAGTAGTAGTAGTAGTAGCAGTAGTAGTAGTAGTAGTAGTTGCAGCAGCAGCAGCAGTAGGAGTAGTAGTAGTAGTTGTAGTAGTAGTTGTAGTAGTAGTAGTAGTAGTAGTAGTAGTTGTAGTAGTAGTAGTAAATAGTTGCAATGGTAGTACAGTATAGCATAGCATAGCATAACGTAGCAAAGTAGAGTAGAGTATAATATAGTACAGTACAGTACAGTATAGCTAAGTATTGTTTAGTTTTTGTCGCTGCTGAAATACATGTTCCTTCTGTCCTACGTTCCCGTCAATCTTATCGAACCTCTATGATCTATCAGACAAAACACACACAACACCACGCCCAAGTTTCAATGATCTGGGGAGAGCGTACAGCGCACACAGCCTTCAAAGAGCGACAGGCAGCAGATGTCTTCATCCCTTCCAAGGACCCACCAGCTGTTGGATGTTTCAATGCAGTCACTGGGAGGAGCCAGAGGTCGACCTAGTTCGATACCAATATAATAATTCTTTGTTCCCCTTGATAAAGAGAAGACATTTTCATCCCTGGCCCCTTAATGTCTGACTTGGGATAAGCAGGTACACAGTACATGTCCTTTTTCTTCGTCATTCTTGACAGCGAAGAATATACTTGTGAGGACTTCTGCTTATACAACACAGACACACTGCATATGCGTAATAGCGTAGCCATATTCTTGAGAGACTTTCTGTTATGTTCATATATTTCCGACAGTACGAGGTAAAACTAGTCACCTGGTAGAGTATCTCCATATGTACATATTTACATATTCAACTCCTTCCATAAGTGTAGTCATCATTGCTAATAGTCTCCTCGCTTCATAGCCAATATGTTCAGTGTTAATGGTCTGTTCCGTTCATTTCTATTGACTGCAGTGTTGATGATCTGTTCCCTTGCTATCTGATGTCTTCAATGTCAGTGGCCCATTGCTTTCATGTGCGATATCTTCAGAGTTAATGAACTGTTCCTTTTATGTCTGATGTCTTCATAATTCTAGCAGATTCCCTTGGTGTCTGGTATCTTCCATTCAAATCTGTTCTGTTCATGTCTTACGTATTCCTTCATAATGATCTGTTTCGCTTATATCTGATACTTCGGTACTAATCGCCTGCTCCTTTCGTGTCTGATTTCGTGGATGAAAACCGTCTGTTCCTTTCACGTCCTCTGTCTTCAGAGCTAATGGCCCGTTCCTTTCACGTCCTCTGTCTTCAGAGCTAATGGCCCGTTCCTTTCACGTCCTCTGTCTTCAGAGCT
>CM065729.1:27799591-27802091 GCA_033310375.1 Conus canariensis | reverse complement strand
GGTCCAGGCTTGAGCTGTACGAGCCTAGTGAGAGTCCAGGCTGTGGTGGTCCAGAGGTGGTACAGCCAAGTGAAAGAAAGCTCCTCGACAAGTCAAGATGACTTGTCTTTATTGATACTATTTAATATAAGAACTGATAGTGTAACATGTGTGTGAGTGTGTTGGATTTTTGGTAAAACTTTGAATATTGTATTATTGTTTCTATGTGGGGAATTATCTTGTGAAGAGAAGAAGTAATTGTTGGAAAATGCAGTGAAATGCAAAGAAGAATTAAAACCCTTTTCTTTGTGAGTAAAGGGAGCGTTTTATAGAAAACTCAATTCAATTGTGATAGTGCTCCTTTGGGTGAATGGAGTGATTGCGTGTTGTGTACGAAGTAAGCATACTGTGTTTGTGAATGCAAGTGTGTATGTTCACAAACATGGGTGTGTGGCAGAGAGAGAGAGAGAGAGAGAGAGAGAGGAGAGAGAGAGAGAGAGAGAGAGAGAGAGAGAGAAGATGAATCGTAACTCAATGAAAAAAAAGAAAGCAAGAGAAGAAGAAGACCAAGAAGGAGAAGAAGAAGAAGATCGAAGCGGGGTATATGGCTCAGGCCTTGCTGCTGTAGGATGTCAATATTTATAGAAAACCTAGACATTCCTCTCACCAAGACTGGAAGAACTCGACAAAAGGTCGCCTGCCTTAGAAGCCATTGCAACAGGTGACTTGAGGATTTAACAGACACCGGTCGATAAGAAGCTAAAAGAATACTGCGAATCACACATGCACACACACACACACACACACACACACACACACACACACACACGCACACACGCACACACACACACTCACACACACACACACACACATACACACGCGCGCGCGCGCGCGCGCGCACACACACACACGCACACAGATAGATAAGTAGATAGATATATGGATAGATAGACAGATAGATAGATGTAATAGATAGACAGACAGACAGATAGATAGATATATAGAAAGATAGATAGACAGATAGCCATACAGACCTAAAATAGATAGATAGGTAGACAGACAGACAGATAGATAGATAGATAGATAGATAGATAGATAGATAGACAGATAGACAGATAGCCATACAGACCTAAAATAGATAGATAGGTAGACAGACAGACAGATAGATAGATAGATAGATAGATAGATAGATAGATAGATAGATAGAGTGGAAAGAAAGACAGAGAGAGGGGGGGGGGGGAGAGGAAACAGACAGACAGACGGACAGATAGACAGACAGACAGACAGTGGACAGCTAACTAGCTTGATAACTTCATAGCTATAGAGGTACTAGGTGGCTAGCGAGCAGGCAAGTTAGATATTTATATATATGGGATGATAGAGAGATCGATGGATGGATAGACAGACAGAGAAACAGACAGACAGATTGATCGATGGATAGATGGAAGAGAGAGAGAGAGAGAGAGAGAGAGAGAGAGAGAGAGAGAGAGAGATGGATACATAGATAGATAGAAAGATAAAGAGATACACAGGCACACAGACCGATCGAGAGAGAGAGAGAGAGAGAGAGAGAGAGAGAGAGAGAGAGAGAGAGAGACAGACAGACAGACAGACAGACAGACAGACAGACAGAAAGACAGAGAGAGAGAGGGAGAGAGACAGAGACAGAGACAGAGAGGCAGAGAGAGATTAGACACAGATTATCAAAAAGAAAAAAAAACACGACATGTGAACAACTCTGTCGCTAGTTTAACATCTTTTTCTTTTTAAAACGATCTTCATCTTCCTAGAGGATCAAGACCATTAATTCCTGGGGCACAAAAGAACAGACATAAAATCATAACCATGTACTGCTTGTTTCCTCCTGTGCACTATAGATAGTAACGTCTTTTGCTTGACGCACGAAATAATCGACATTCTCACTCCCTTATTTCGCAATTGCGGCCATGTATGCTATAAAAATCAAACAAACAAACAAAAAAGAAGAAGAAAAAGGAAACGAAAAGAAAAAGAAAAAAACAACAACAAGAAACGATGTATTTCCTGTTTATCTAAGCTGGAAAACAAACGCGTCACACAATCCACTCTCTTTCGCTTTTCTCTTGTTTGAAAACAAACATGCTACCGCCCGGTTTGTGTTACGTTTCTCGGAGTCTGAACACAAACATGTAATGCAGACTGGTGTGCTTCTCCGCTTCCGACGTTTGCTTGCAGATATATGTCATGACACGTGAGCTGTACATGCAACGTGGATAGATTGAAAGAAAGGAGAACGTTTGTAGCGTAAAATAAACATGAAAAAATACACTGATGAAACGGATGCATTCATATCAAAACCAGTCTCACAGTCTAGGCTATCCCTCTACAAAATAATATACTGGTAAAAACATGAGTCCAGACAGCGAATTTTATAAGAGGGGAGGGGTGGGAGGTGGAGGGGAGGGGTGCATGATGTTCAAATCTATAATGTCTAATTAAATCGAAGGCTGGGGAAAAAAATCTATAGACGATCAAGAAAAGA
>CM065729.1:27779591-27787091 GCA_033310375.1 Conus canariensis | reverse complement strand
GCAAAGTCTTAGGGTTAAAGACAAGCTGGAAGAGAAGAAAACTAAGTTTGAAGCCCAGAGGTGGGTGAAGACAGACAAACTGAAATTGAACCCAGAGGTGGGTGAAAGAGACGAAGAAGAAGAGTTCTACGTCGAGATCCCAGAGACGACCACGAAGACCCAGTCCTGAAACCTGGAGCCAGTCAACCAAGGGCATCACCATCAAGCAGTGCTGAAGAAGACGTGAAGAGACTTTTTCAAGAACTGTGGTGTGGTGTGAAAGCGTGGTTGTGTCTGTGAAAACCTGGCCAGGTAAGAAGTCATTTTTATTATAACCCGGGATTAGGAAGTATTGATCTTTTATGTGTTGATTTGTTCATTTTGTGTAATTGGATTTTTCATGTTTGATTATAGTAGCATAGAAATTGTATTTCTTGTGCTCAGTCGTGTTAGGAGAGAAACGAATGCGTGACATCCCATTCCCAGAGAGAGGTGAATGTTTGGTGAGCGCATGAGTGTGCATATGCGTGTATGAGTGCAAAGATAACCTTGGTGTGTTAAGCCTGACCAATAATACATCAACTTAGTGGACTTAAGCAATACCATCACGATTTCCCCCGTCCTGGACAAAACGAAACAGTTGCTCTTGTCTACAACGAATGATGAAATACAGCATGTGTTTTGTATGCCCAATTGAATTCCTGTTGTGAAGAATGAACGTTGGAAAGCCACGTCAGTATCTAGGTAAAGACACTAGCTGATGTTGTCAGGAACGATTGACAAAATATGTACTTAACTGAAATCCTATCGACAGTCATGAACAAGACTGGACATATATACATATACATATATACAGAAATGGATTCCTGTTGACAATGACGAACGGCTTGTGTATATGAATGAACGAAGATGGACAATGCATATTCATGTATGCTGAAATCATTCCTGGATTCAACAACAAATGATAACGGGCGACATCTGAACATGTATACAGAAAGGGATTCCTGGTGACAGTGACGAACAATCTCTCTGCACGTACATGCATTAGTTGTAGGTGTATTCATAACATCAGTTCTGGCAGCGGTAATGAACAACAAAGGACATTAGCAGGTCGAATAGTCATAAATCAATTCTGGTGTTGGTGACGAATGATGAAGGATATTAGCGGCGCATTTATGCATAAATCAGTACTGGTTGCCATGGATAAACGATAAAGAACTGTATACCCACACGAATGCTGGTGGTCAGAAATGTACATTAATGGACACTACCGGTCCATGTATAAGCCAGTTCTGGTAGCCAATGATGATTCATGAACAACACCAGTTGTACCTGTGTACCAAAACCAGTGATGCCATTCATGATGGAAGAAAGGACATTCTCTATACATGTACAAACAAATAATTTCGGCAGTCAGTGATGAATACTGCAGGACATTATCTGTACAAATGTACACGAATCAATTCTGCTTGTCTCTGATGAGCAATGCTACGCATGCATACAGAAATTAACCTCTGCTGTCAAGCAATAAACAATAGGGGAATGATGTATGTGGCCATTGCAACCAGGCACATATAGGTGAGACCTGCAAGCATAATGCAGACAGCCCGGCATCACAAGAGCAGGGCATGATGGTGGTAAGGCGTGGAGCGTCCCTATGTTGTTTTTTTTTTCTTTTCTTTTCTTTTCTGTTCTTTTCTTGTGTGAACTCTGTCACTGGTCGGGCTGTTCGTTTGCAATTGAAGAGAAAGAAAAAAGAAAGAAAGAAAGAAAGAAAGAAAGAAAGAAAGAAAGAAAGAAAAGAAAGAAAGGAAAGGAAAAGAAAAAAAGACAGACAGACAGAAAGAAAAGAAAGAAAGAAAGAAAGAAAGAAAGAAAGAAAGGAAAAGAAAAGAAGAAAGGAAGACAGAAAGAAAAAAAAATAAGAAAGAAAGAAAAAAAAAAGAAAGAAAACAAAGAAGGAAACCAAAAAATGAAAGAAAGACAGGAAGAAAGAAAGTAAACAAAAGGAAAGAAAGAGAAACAGACAGAAAAACGTTGTTGTAGTAGTTGTAGTAGTAGTAGTAGTAGTAGTAGTAGTAGTAGTAGTAGTAGTAGTAGTAGTAGTAGTTGTTGTTGTTGTTGTTGTTGTTGTTAAGAGTACTTACATACTATCCTCGATAGTAGTATTGTTGTTGTTGTTGTTGTTATTATTATTGTTGTTGTTAAGAGTACTTACATACTATCCTCGGTTAGAGACCAAGCTCTTCACTTTTTACAGCCCACGCTCTGCCTACCCGGGTAGAGCCGACTGAAGCACTGTCTGCTAGGCGCTACATTTTTGTCATTTCCCGTGTCATTCAGTCGAACATCAGTCACTCGAATTTTTTCCTTCATGCGTTCATTCTTTCGGTGTCTGCAATGTGTATAGGCGTCGTCCATTCTTCTGGTCACAACTGGCCTTCTCTTCCGAAAGTCTGTGAGCAAGATATGACGCATGCATTCACAAAGGGAACCTCAGTTTATAGCCTCATTCGAAGGACTTTGGGAGGACTATAGTCTGAACGAAAGCGAATCAAAACGGCCCGGTGGATATCGGACCCACAACCCCAGGATCGCCCGATCTCGAGTCCGGCCCCCTACTAGCTGAACTAGTAGTAGTAGTAGTAGTAGTAGTAGTTAGTAGTATAGTAGTGTAGTAGTAATAGTAGTAGTAGTAGTATAGTAGTAGTAGTATAGTAGTAATACTAGCAGTAGTATCACCGTTATTGCCAATGTTGCTGATGTACTGGCGATCAACCTCTCCACCCTCGGGGTCAATAGCAATAGTACTCGCAGCAGCAGCAGCAGCAGCAGCAGCAGTAGCTGTAGTGGTAGCATTTTAGACGGTCGAAGAAAGGGGGGGGGGGGGAGGGAGGGGTGATGAGGAGGAAGGAACGAGTAGGAGCCAACGAAGGATCAGCTGAGGAGAAATCCGAGGAGAAAGAAGAGAAGGGGAGGAGGTGGGGGGGGGGGGGGGAGGGGAGGGAGCAGAGGAGGAAAGAGAGGAAGACAAACAAAAAGGCAGAGAGGGAAGATGATAAGAGGTGGAAGAAGGAGAGGGAGGAGAGGAGAAGAAGGAGAAGGCGGAGGAGATGAGAAAGGGAGGAGGAGGAGGAGGAGGAGGAGGAGGAGGAGGAGGAGGTGGTGTGGTGGTGGTAGTGGTACAAGAAGAAGAATTTTAAAAAAAAGGGGGGGGGAGGGGGAGAACAACATGAAGAATCAGAGAAAGGGGAAAAAGGAGAAGGAAGAGGAGGAGGAGGAAGACGAGCATCAGGAAGAATAGGAGGCGGAAGGGGGTGGGGGGGAGAGAGAGAAGAGAGAGAGAGAGAGAGAGAGAGAGAGAGAGAGAGAGAGAGAGAGAGAGAGAGAAGTGTGAGTAGAAGAAAGACAGAGGAAGATGATGTAAAGAAGGAGAAAGAAAGAGAAGGAAGAGAGGGAGGAAGGGGTGTGAAGGAGGAGGGAGAAATACGAAGAAAAGGAGGAGAGGAAGAGGAGGAGGAGGAGGAGGAGGAGGAGGGAGAAGGAGAAACGAAAAGGGCAAGAGAGGACAACAACACAGTCTTACATGCGAGGGAGCACATGAAGGAAAATAGAAGAAAGAAGAAGAGGAGAAGGGAAGAGGAGAAGGGAAGAGGAGAAGGGAAGAGGAGAAGGGAGGAGAAGGAAGAGGAAAGAAGGAGAAAGAGACGAGGAGGAGCATTTCCCTCAGAGATGTCTCGCTCCTGCCTGCTTTCTATTTCATTTTTTTTTTTTTTCCTTCATTTTTTTTTTTTTTCTCCTCCTCCTCCTCCTCTTCTCCTTCTTCCTTTTTTTCCCTTCTCATCATCTTTTTTTTTTTTTTTTTTTTTTTTTCCCTTTTGCAATTCTCACCCTTCTTTTAGTTGTGTTGCTGTTATCGTTATGGTATTTTATAATGCAAAATCGGATTTTTTTTTTTTTTCTAGTAATGAATTATATGCCACTATTTGACAAGAGGTAACTAAAAACATGATTTCAAAACTAAGGAAACCAGTACGAACAAATATCCAGTAACGTAGAAACGCTGAAAAAAGATGATAAATAAAAGCAGACAGACGACAGACAGACAGACAGACAGACAGACAGACAGGACAGGCAGACAGACAGACAGACACAGACAGACGGACAGACAGACAGACAGAAACCGTCTCAAAAGCTTGCTGATCACTGATTCAGCTGTGGTTGATGGCGTTGCGAGCTGAATTTCCCACATCATAAGAATAACGAAATTGATTGCCTGCAAATTAATTTTTTTCCTTGAGTGAGATTTAACGAATCGGAAATAATGCCGCAAGAAATCTCCCGGCCTACGTCAATCGCAGAGAGAGATGGAATGCATTTTGAGATTAAGTGATGCTTTCCCTGTTTTTTTTTTTTTTTCCCCCCCGATATATTTCTTTGCAATTAGCGTATACTTGATCGTCTGATAGATTGGTCATACCTTGTGGGTGGTTGCTGTTCCTTTATTGCGTCGTTCGCTCTCTTATATGCCCGTTTTCTCTGTAACTTTTTTTTTCTTATGGAATAATTTTCAATGTTTGTGAAATGACTGACAATTCGAATTGTCATGTTGACTACTGCTCTAACGGAGATCGTTAACTATCTGGGTTTTTTTTAACTGTGTCTGAATACAGTGCTGCCTGTGACGGACTTATCGGTGTGTGTGTTGTTGTTGTTGTTGTTGTTGTTGTTGTTGTTAGAAATACTGTGAACATTGGTTTTCAAAGTGTAAGAGTTTTGTATCATCAAAATCGTCATTCGCAAAGATTGGGAGTTTCTTCCTCTAAGCCCACGAGAAATGAATATAAAGCTAATGCAAATGCTAACAGGTCATTAAACAAAAGTTGTGGCAAGTTGAACTTGGATCATTTTGTGGCAGGAAATCAATGGATGCCAAATGCGTTCTATGTTGGTACTGGAATCTGAAGGAGTGCCAATCATATAGCACATTTCATGATGGGTAATCGTAGGCAATTTCTGACAGAAACAAGCGCACTTGAAAGGCATTCTACATTTTAAAAACTGTGATCTTCAGACATTGGGTGCCAGAGATACCTATATTTCGCCTTTACTGACTGACGACATTGCCAAGATGTTTCGACAGTACCCCCCCCCCCCCCCAAAAAAAAATAATAATACTATCTTTTCATTGATTAGCGATGGTAATGTTATTTTTCGGTGCTACCAGATATAAAAACACTATCACTCCAATGATTGACGACGCAATATTTTTCGGCGGTACTGGATATACAAGTACTATCTTTTCATTGATTAACGATGCTAATGTTGTTTTTCCGTGCTACCAGATGTATAAACACTATCACTCCGTTGCTTGATAACGCAATGTTTTCCGGCGGTACCAGAAATACCAGTAATTCCTTTCATTGATTAGCGATACGGGTGCTGTTTTTCGGTGGTACCAGAGATGTTAACGTTGTCCCTCCATAGATTGACGACATTGGTGATATTTGTCGGTGGTACCAGAGATACAAGCACTATCATTTCACTGAGTGGAGACACTGGTGATATTTTACGGTGGTACTAGAGGCGTAAGAACTATCCAGTGATTCATTAACTGACGACACTGGTGTTGCTCAGGAGAGTAACAGAATTATACTCTCTCTCCTTTCGTGGGATGACGGCGCTGGTGATATCCTGGAAGCCAGAGCTACAAACACTTTTTCTTCGTTGAATGGTGTCGCTGACGATGGTTTGGACAGGGAGATCTCTTCACATTTCCAAATACACGCACTGCACCATTCTCGAACTATAGAAACGGAATGAACGTTCCAAGTTCTGATAAAGTCATACTGCAAAATAATACAACGCCGATATCAAGATCGATAACATCCACAACAACAAGAATAACAACAACACGGGCGACAGTAACAACAACTACACAAACAACGACAAAACCAACAAAACCAACAACAACAACAACAACAACAACAACAACAACAACACAACAACAACAAGATTAACACCAATAACAACAGCAACAAAACCGTTGGGGTTTTGTCTTTGCTTTTCTTTCTTTCGTTCTATATCAGATCTCTAAACTGTTCTCCCTCCTGCACAGAGAGACAGTAACAGGAGGTTGGATGCTGAACTGTGCTCTCGTTTGACGCAGGAACATCGATGCAAGAGGACAAAGAAACATCTAACCGGCAGACAGAACATGGTGAAGTACTCTTTTCCATCTTCCTCCATGCCTTGGGCACGCAGTTAACCCCCCCCCCCTCCCATCTCTGACGCTGTCGCTAAAACAGCCTAGAAGCAGTGGGAATTGGAGATAAAGCCCGCAAGTAAAAACAAACAAACAAACAAAAAAAACCGTGTTGCAGTGGAAAATAGTAAGGTTGAAAAAAAAGTAAAACAGTCATTCGAAAAGGAAAGATGGAATGTGGGAAAGATAGAAAGATATACAGGAAACACAAAGGAAAACGTGAACAACAACAACAAAAAAGGACAGAAATATGCAGTAGGGAGGATTGAAAGAAAGAGGGAAACAAATAGTAAAAAAAAAAAAAAAGAAATAAAAAAGAAAAGAAATATAAATAGAAAGAACGATTTTTGAAAACTGCAAAGATTGACACAAGGACAAGATAAACTGAAACAGAAACACAGAACAAAGACAAACAGAAAAAGAAAGAGAAAGGAACGGACGAGACACAAGAAAAGGCGGTGGGGGGTGGGGGGTGGGGGGGGGGTTGGGAGGGTGGAAGGTAGAGGATTATAGATCAATAAATCAAGCGCGTCTGTCTGAAGCAGAGTGAAGTATGGCCGATCTTTTCTGCTAAACAATCTGCTTTCAGCGCCACAATGACAGGCATGATGGGGGGGACCATCAAATAGGAATAGGAATACTGATCAGGTATACGCCCAAACTGCACATCGTGTTGCGGAATAAAATACAAATGAACAAAAAAATGTATGCACAGTAAATCAAGAGAGAGAGAGAGAGAGAGAGAGAGAGAGAGAGAGAGAGAGAGAGAGAGAGAGAGAACGAACGAACGAACGAACTTTTCTCTTACCAGGGTAATGAGATAAGCAATAAAAATGCTTTTTTTCCACCCAGCCCTGGGGCAAAAGGAAATAAAACAAATAATTAAAGATCAAGTTAATGCATATTAAAGATCAAATTAAGAGAGAGAGAGAGAGATACAGAGAGAGACAGAGACAGAGACAGAGACAGAGAGACAGAGAGACAGAGAGAGTGAAAGACTGAGAGAGAGAGAGAGAGAGAGAGAGAGAGAGAGAGAGAGAGAGAGAGAGAGAGAGAGAGAGAGATGGGTATAGACTGAAATAGTGTCGACTGAGTACAGGAAATAATCTAGTCAAATGACTGCGAATGGTTTTTCTCTCGGCATGAGTGCCTTTTACTTTCAAAGGGTGTCATTTTACCGAACCAGTTAAAATAGATATCATTGCAGCATGAGTTTGCCTTTTTTTTTCATTTTACTATCTGAAACGTTTAAATTT
>CM065729.1:27752091-27759591 GCA_033310375.1 Conus canariensis | reverse complement strand
CAGATAGATGAAAAGATTGATAGATAGATTGACAGATAGATAGATTGACAGATAGATAGATAGACAGATAGATAGATAGACAGACAGACAGACAGACAGATAGAGAGACAGACAGACAGATAGATAGATTGACAGATAGATAGGTAGACAGATCGACAGACATATAGATAGTTGGGATCGCGATTTTCGCCCCGTGGTGTAGAGAGCAAACCATAACATTGCAGATGGTGTTTCTCAGTTTATATACCATGCTTCGACCAGCGCGAAAGAAAGGAACGTAATAATGAGACGATATGATAAATGGGTAAATAAACATCATTGAGCCGACGTCCCACCCAAGAGACAAATCATCAGAGAGAATGAATGCCGCAAAACAAAACAAAACAAAACAAAAAGTCAAAATGAATAAATAAACGACGATGACAAAGAGCTCGCGGAATGATGACGCTCACCCAGGAGTGAAACTAGTGTCCAGCCTGTCAGGGTGATTCATGGTTGTCTCCCTTCTCCAGGGATTGGTGTTGACCCTCGGCACAGTTACAGATTATCTCCCCCATTATTGTTGCTTCCCACTCCAGCCTTCTGTCTGTCTGTCTGTCTGTCTGTCTGTCTGTCTTTCTCTCTCTCTCCTCTCTCTCTCTCTCTCTCTCTCTCTCTCTCTCTGTGACTCTGTCGCTGTCTATGTCTGTCTGTGTCTGTGTCAGTCTGTCTGTCTGTCTGTCTGTCTGTCTGTCTTGTCTCTGTCTGTCTGTCTGTCCTGTCCTGTCTCTCTCTCTCTCTCTCTCTCTCTCTCTTGTTCGAGGGTCGGTTTCTGAATCTGTCTCTCTCTGTGTCTCTGTCTGCCTATCTGTCTGTCTGTCTCAGTCTCTATCCCTCTCTCTCTCTCCGTCTCCCTTCTTCTCTGTCTGTCTGTACCTGTCTGTTTGTCTGTGTCTGTCCCTGTCTGTCTGTCTGTCTGTCTGTCTGTCGGCCTCTCTCTCTCAATCATCATCATCATCATCATCATCATCATCATCATCATCATCACCATTATCATCAATATCTTCATCTCTCATTCTCTGTCTGTCTGTCCGTCCGTCTGTCTGTCTGTCTGTTTGTTTCTCTCTCTCTCTCTCTCTCTCTCTCTCTCTCTCTCTCTCTCTCTCTCTCTCAAACATATATTCGCTCAATTATGTTGGTGCATTTGCACGTCTCTCTCTCTCTCTCTCTCTCTCTCTCTCTCTCCTCTCTCTCTCTCTCTCTCTCTCTCTTTGTTTCATTTGGTTTTGTTTGTTTGTTATTGATGTTGTTGTGTCCACTGCTACTTTTTGGTTATTTTACATCGCAGCGACACAACAGTTCCATGCTGATTCCAACGAAACTGCCCAGAGGCTGGCAGGAGGCGATGAGGCAGAAAGCAAGATAGCGGGAAAGAGAAACGTGTGTGTGTGTGTGTGTGTTGTGTGTGTGTGTGTGTGTGTGTGTGTGTGTGTGTGTGTGTGTGTGCGTGCCTCTCTCTCTCTCTCTTCTCTCTCTCTCTCTCTCTCTCTCTCTCTCTCTCTCTCTCTCTCTCTCTGTAGGCGAAGAGAAGGAAGGGGGAGGGGAAAACCTAGAGGGAGAAAGTGTGCGCAAAACACATGGGGACAAATTGGCAAAGGTCAGCACCGGAAACAGGGGTCACACACACACACACACACACACCACACAACACACACAACACACACACACACACACACACTGAGGAAATGCGGTCAAATGAAGGAGGGATTTCTTTGTCTAAAGCCTGGTTTACACTAAGTAAAACTGCGGACATAATTCTGCATCCTAGGTTCCGGACATGCTAGCTTATTGACATATTCATTTGTGGAAGGCTGGACAATGCTATTGACTTCTGGTTTTTGCCCCGTTGACGTGTCAAAATTTCCAGGATAAAATCACAATTGCTGGAAGAAATAAACAAGTAAGCAAGCAAACACCAATGCTGGTCACTGTCCCATCCATCGAATCGGACATCGTGTGAAGTTTTACCGTTTGCATAGACGATAAAGGAAGGCGGAAACAACTAGCAGCCGTGTCATCCCCCCAGTAAGCCTCCACGCCAGGAAAAATTACATGTACTTCACTGGCTAAGAAAAGCTGTATGCGGTGACCAGTTACTCTTCACAAACAATCACCAGCTTGAATCGGATCGCTAGGGAATGATTGCATTCGCGCACAGCTCTGAAGAAGAAAAAGAAGATGATGATGATGATGAAGAAGAAGAAGGTTACTTCGAACAGTGCATATATATATATATATATATATATATATATATAGAGAGAGAGAGAGAGAGAGAGAGAGAGAGAGAGAGAGAGAGAGAGAGAGAGAGAGTTCAGAAGTCCGATTATATACGAACTGAAAAAGCTAGTTTCCATGTACATTTCCTTTTTTCAATAGGGTATGGAACATATGACATATCCACAGCATGCAGCAGCGGGAATAGATTGGGAAACTCATTTCCCATGAATTGTTTGCTTATCTTGTTTGTCAAGTTGAACGTCATAGGGGAGGTAGGAAAAGCCAACAAATTAATGCCAACAAATACTGTAAAATAATCTCAATGAGCGGACGCTGAAACCGTCGTTTCTCCTCGTATTCCCGACAAAGTCAGACAGTTGATCGTCGGCCAACGGTGAATCTGTCCACCTAGTTTGGCTGACATCAGTTCAGACGTGTTTGCATAATCTCGCGACGTGTTTGCATAATCTCGCGAGCAGACAAACAAGCAAACAAAAGCAACGGACGTGACGAAAACAGTAGCGACGCGACGCTTTTTAATAACGTAGCTGCCGTTGTTGGAAGATGAGAGCCCCGAGATCGCGTGTATCCTTTGAGCTATCGAGAACCGACGGTGATGGTCGACGTTCTGAAAGCTTGGTTGGCTGTCAAAGCGAAGCGTGGCTTGTCACGTTTTGTGTGGGAGATTTCCTGCGCTTTTTTTTTCAGGAGCGCTTCTGGGTGAACAGGTCTAGTCTATGTGATGGCAGCCTAACATGCGGTGAATCGACTTTATTTTTTTGTTGGTGAATGTCATCACTGGCATGTATAAGCTGTTCTCTCTCTCTCTCTCTCTCTCTCTCTCTCTCTCTCTCTCTCTCTCTCTCTCTCTGCATCCCCCCCCCCTCCCTCCCTCTCTTTCGCAACATGGCGTGCGGTGAATCGACCTTAGTTTTTCGATGCATGTCACCCATTTTAATTATTGTTCTCTCTCTTTCTCTCTCTCTCTCTCTCTCTCTCTCTCTCTCTCTCTCTCTCTCTCTCTCTCTCTCACTCACTCACTCTGTGTGTGTGTATGTGTGTGTGTGTGTGTGTGTGTGTGTGGTGTGTGTGTGTGTGTGTGTGTGTGTAAGACTACATTTTCACTCTGTGAAATCCGATCTACTTTTCTCGAAAGACAGTCTGGCCAGAGAGCGATCCTCCCTCCCCTCACATAGTTTCGGCGTCACACACACACACACACACACACACACACACACACACACACACACACACACACACACACACATACGTGTGTGTGTGTATGTGTGTGTGTGGTGTGTGTGTGTGTGTGTGCGCGCGCGCGGCGCGCGTGTGCGTGTGTGTGTGTGTGTTGTGTGTGTTGTGTGTGTACGTGCGGTGTGTGTGTGTGTGTGTACGTGTGTGTGTGTGTGTGTGTGTGTGTGTGTGTGTGTGTGTGTGTATGCGCACGTGTGCGTGTTGTGTGTGTGTGTGTGCGTGTGTGTGTGTGTACGTGCGTATGTGTGTGTGTGTGTACGTGTGTGTGTGTGTGTGTGTGTGTGTGTGGTGTGTGTGTGTGGTGCGTGCGTGCGTGCGTGCGCGCGCGCGTAAAAATTCTGCCAGAGGCAATTCAACTGTCCATGGTGTGTATATTGCCTGTAGATTTCTTCGGTTTCCCAGTGGGGGGAAACGTGAATAAATGAAGAGATAAATATACAAATAGCTAAGTAAATACACGTATGAAAATGAATGAACAAATAGGTAAATGTCTAAATAAATAGACAAACAAATACGCAAAGAAGTGAATAAACATACGAAATAAACAAGTAAATGAATGAATAAATCAATAAATACATGAATAGATAGATAAATAAATAAATACATGAATACACAGACCTAAAGAAATGAATTTTGCTGGTTTTGCTTTGATTTGCTTTGTTTTGTTTTGTTTTGTTTGTTTGCTTCTTTGTATTCGCTTTCTTTTCTTCTTTTTTTAAAAAATTTCAATGGGAGTAGCGTGCACGGGTGAGGAGATTGTCTTCAGAAGCGGGGGGGGGGAGAAAATGATGAGAGAGGAGAGGAGGAGAAAGAGAGGAGGAGAGGAGGAGGAGGAGAGGAGGAGGAGGAGAGGGAGGAGGAGGAAGAGAGGAGGAGGAGGAGGAGAGGAGGAGAGGAAGAGAGAGGAGGAGGAGGAGTAGGAGGAGGAGGAGGAGGAGAAGAAGGAGGAGGAGGAGAGGAGGAGGAGGAGGAGAGGGAGGAGGAGGAGAGGAAGGAGGAGAGAGGAGGAGGAGGAGGAGGAGGAGGAGTGAGGAGAGGGAAGAGGAGAGAGGAGGAGGAGGAGTGCGTTTAAGGAGGGACGGTGTTATATATGGTCGGTTGAACAATCCCCGCAACAAACTTTTCTTTTTTTTCTTTTTAAACCGTTGCGTGCTATCAGGCCAAAGAAGACAGAGGAAAATCTACCCAGGCTTGTCGGATGCATAATTGATCCCTTTGGAGTGAGAAGCAAACGCACATGAAGAGGACCAGGAAGCAATCAATATCCAGGTTTTTCATGAAGCGGGTGGAGGGGGGGGGGGGGGGGGGGGGGGGGGGGGGGGGGGGGGGGGGGGGGGGGGGGGGGGGGGGGGGGGGCAAAAGAAAAAGAAAAAAAAAAAAAAAAAGAAGTCCACCACTTTTGGTTGTCCCTTTTCCAAGCCAGACAGAAAGCTGGACAAAACTCGCGGAACACAGTTTTTCCTTTTTTTTTAATTTTTTTTATTGTTGTTGTGGTCTTTTTTTTCTGCTTCTTTCCTTCTTTCTTTCTTTCGTTCTTTCTTTCTTCCTTTCCTCCTTTTTTTCTTTCTTTTCGAACGTTCAGAACTTCTTCTTCTTCTCTTTCTCTGTCTCTCTCTGTCTCTTATGTTTTTTTTTTTTTTTTTTTTTTTTGTTCAAAAGAGTTTTCTCCCTTATATTTCTTCTTTCCCTCCCCCCCCCCCCCCCCCCCCCATACTACCCATGAAAACTTCCTTATTGGCACCAGAGACCTGGCTGCTGCTGCTGCTGCTGCTGCTGCTGCTGCCCTCTCTTGGCCCGCCCTGCCATGCTACTGGGTCACAGGGGGTCCCCCTCCGCTTTCCTGCTGCCAGCCTCATTTCCCTGCTGGAAGCGCGCCGCTCCTGCAAGGTTCCATGGCGAGAATTGGAATCAATCAGTGTCGACGACCATATTGATTTATGCCTGCCTGGCCCCGAAAAGAACATGGGAAGAAAGAAAGAAAAATGATAAGGCAGTGGCACCCCTCGGACCTCTAATGCCCTATTAATATGGATGGGGGTGGGGAGGGGGGGGGGGTGGTGGTGGTGGAGGGGGTGGAGGGAGGGTGGGGCGTGGGTGTGGGGGGTGGGGGTGGGGGGGGTGGGGGGGGGTGGAGGTCTGCAGTTGAAGAAGTTTTGGAATTCAGCCTTGGTGCCTGTTGTATGTATTTGCATGCCGTGGCCAGTTATGCCCCTTTGTGATGTTAAATACATGAGGCAGTCTGGGTGAAAAGGCGGTTGGGTGGATGGTGCACATAGATAAATATATAAATAAATAAACGGATAGATAGACAAATAAGCAGAGAAAGAAATGAATAAACACAAACACGCAAGTAGATGAATAAATAAACAAATAAATGAACACATAAATATAATAGAAAATAAACACACAAACAAATAAATAGAGATGAATAAATAAATGAACAAAAAAAAATAAAATAAAAATACATAAACAAAAGGAAAAAAGAAATAAATAAAAAAGAAGTAAATCAAGAAAGATTTGAAAGAAAGACAAGAACAAAAGCAAGCAAGAAAGAAAAATTGAAAGAAAAACAGTAAAAAATAAAAATAAAAAAAAAGCAAGCGAGCCAAGACAGACAGACAGACAGACAGACAGACGGTAAGAAAGAAAGGGAGAAGATCACCAATAAGAGGACAATGAAGTACAGAAGGCAGACAACTCTTACGTGAATTGTAATGTTCACGCAATTTATGATAATGGGAAGGAAACAGAAAACGTGCTGGCATGCGCTGAAGTTCATGAAATTCAATAACCTGGGGAAGGGGGGGGGGGGGGAGGGAAGAGGGATAGGGAGGGATGTGTGTATTGGGGGGTGGGGGTGAAGGGGGGGGGGGGGGTGCTGCTGGCTCACTATGTATGCTGTTCATAGAAATGCTTCGTGCGGAAGGAGAATTTACGTTTATTCGGTTTTCTCTCTGCAAACTTTTTTTTTCCAGTCCAGGGGAAAAACAGGGTCACGGGAGAGCGAAGAACTCTGCCGAGGTTGAACTGTCCTCAGTGCATTGGATCTTGTTGAAATCCGGATCCGAACGTCGTTACTACCAAAGTCAGAAAACCAACTTTAAGTATTTGTGTCATTTTTTTTTTCTCTCTCCAAGTTTTCCTTTTAGTTAGTTAGTTAGTAAGTTATTGATTAGTAAGTAAGCGAGTAGCTAACTAGTTTGTTAGTTAGTTAACTAGTTAGTTCAATCTTACCAAAGGTTGTTACTCTCAACACATAACAAAGCATTTTTGGAATTGGTTTAATTTTTCCTCATTTACTTTGTTGGTTAGTGAGTAAGTAAGTTAGTTAGTTAGTGAGTGAGTTCGTTACCTAATAAGTTAAGTTAGTTAATCAATTAGTTCGTAAGTTCGCTCTTTCGTTCGTTAGCTAAATCGTACAACGTCGTAACTATCATAGCATAACAAACCAACTTTTAGTGTTTAGTTAGGTAGTTGATTATGTAGCTGGTTAGTTAGTTAGTTCGTTAGTCTCAGATTTTTCATTTCGTTGGATAGTTAGTTAGATAGTTAGTTTATCTTATCTTATCTATTCATTCATTTTACATCCCTGCATTTTGTTTTAGATGAAAAAGAATAAAGTGTTTAAACATTACCTTACCTCGCAATCTTTAACGAAATGATTTTTTTTTTTTAAATTCCAATCAGCCAGCCACCCACCCAGCCATCCACCCATCCCCTTCCCACAGTAATGTACGCGTTTATGCACAGGCCAGATTTCCCGTACCCCTACTCCACCTGGTTTCTTTAAAATCAGTTCGATCGGTTTTGCGTCATCTTACTGGCGAACAAACTGATATCAGCAGACGTGAGTGAGGTAAGGTAAGGTAAGGTAAGGTAAGGTAAGGTAAGTAAGGTAAGGTAAGGTAAGGTAATGTGCTTATAGCCCAGCCGACCGCAAAGGGCCATATCAGGGCTCTCACCACGCTGAAGTCAACTCAAGTCATG
>CM065729.1:27732091-27737091 GCA_033310375.1 Conus canariensis | reverse complement strand
AAGTAATTTGTGTCATGGCGAATCGGAACGCTAGCTTTGAAACGGTAGGACTTGCCTAACTCATGACGAGACAGCCGATCAGCCGAATCATTTACAGAATCTGATAGAGCGTCAGATTCTATTTCAGTTCCATTATAGCCCAGTGGGACACACGACACCTGATAGAGCGTCAGATTCTATTTCAGTTCCATTATAGCCCAGTGGGACACACGACACCTGATAGAGCGTCAGATTCTATTTCAGTTCCATTATAGCCCAGTGGGACACACAACACCTGATAGAGCGTCAGATTCTATTTCAGTTCCATTATAGCCCAGTGGGACACACGACACCTGATAGAGCGTCAGATTCTATTTCAGTTCCATTATAGCCCAGTGGGACACACAACACCTGATAGAGCGTCAGATTCTATTTCAGTTCCATTATAGCCCAGTGGGACACAGACACCTGATAGAGCGTCAGATTCTATTTCAGTTCCATTATAGCCCAGTGGGACACACACACTGATAGAGCGTCAGATCTATTTCAGTTCATATAGCCCAGTGGGGAGCACCAACAACAGCTGATAGAGCGTCATATTCTATTTCAGTTCCATTATTAGCCCACTGGCTCACCACGACACCTGATAGCAGCGTCAGATCTATTTCAGTTCATTAATAGCCCAGTGGGACAGCACAAACCTGATAGAGCGTCAGGATCTATTTCAGTTCCATTATGAGCACAGTGGGGACAAACAGAACCTGATAGAGCGTCAGATTCTATTTCAGTTCGATTATAGCCCAGTGGGACACACAAGAGCCCTTTCGAGGCTGTCAACCTGTGGGAAGAAAAAAAGGGAAGTCACTCCAACAACAGGCGTATTGAACAGAGCGGGTATATAGCGGGTATGCGTCACGAGACAGTTTACAGAATTATTTGACGTACCTAACCCCCCTCGCTCTCCCACCGCCTCCCCCCCCCCCTCCTCCACCCCCACCTCCATTTTCCTTCATCATATGAGAGAGAGACAGAGACAGACAGAGAGAGAGAGAGAGAGAGAGAGAGAGAGAGAGAAAGAGAGAGTGGGGGGGGGGGGGGGACAAAACTGATGAAAAACCAGTTTAATCTTCAGTTACTTATCCTTTCCGTTTGAATGTCGTTTAATTTTTTTTTTTTTTGTGAATATATTCAAGACAAATGTTGTCGCTGCAGCAAAGTGCCATTCAGACAATGTTTTTTCTCATCGTGTAGTTTGTTTCTGTCCATACATCATTAACAGTAATGTTCCCTGTTGTATGATACGACCAGAAGGTTCACCCTCCCACTCCGAAACTTGTACACATTTATTTGAATACTGACATCCCCAAAGGCGTACTTCTTGAAAGGTTGGCAATAATTCTTTGAAATCCAGTCTGTGTGTCCTGGAACTATAAATGGAATTGAAGATGGATAAAAGCAGAACACTGTTGTTTATTAGCTATGCGATATATGTACCACAATCTGACAGTAAACAATCAATAGACACAAAAAATAAGTGAAATAAAAGCACTCACACACGCACGACACACACACACACACACACACACACACACACACACACACACACAACACTCACACACACACACACACACACACACACACACACACACACACACACACTCACACTCACACACACACATACGCACGCACGCACGCACGCACACACACACACATTCCTCAATGTAATACATTCCAAGTAATCCCATCAGAGGCCTGTTGGCCTGCAGAGAGATTTGCTGTGGAAGCTGAGCTCAAAGTAACTGTGATCATCAAACAAGTTAAAGGAATCTCTGCAGACCATGTCGAATTTTCTTTCAAGTTCACCAGATTTGGGACTTACTTACTCCTCTCTCTCTCTCTCTCTCTCTCTCTCTCTCTCTCTCTCTCTCTCTCTCTCTCTCTCTCTCTCTCTCTCCCTCCCTCTCCTCTCCCTTTCTCTCCCCCCTCCTCCCCTCTTCGCCTCTCTCTCTCTCTCTCTCTCTCTCTCTCTCTCCTCTCTCTCTCTCTCTCTCTCTCTCTCTCTCTCTCCACTACCTCCAGGGGACCATCGCCGTGAAATGACGTAATTTGTGTCATGCCGAGTGGGAACCCCTGGCTTTGAAACGGTAGAGTCTTGCCTTACTCTTGACGAGACAGCCGATCAGCCGAATCACTTACAGAACCTGATAGAGCGTCAGATTCTATTTCAGTTCCATTATAGCCCAGTGGGACACACGACACCTGATAGAGCGTCAGATTCTATTTCAGTTCCATTATAGCCCAGTGGGACACACGACACCTGATAGAGCGTCAGATTCTATTTCAGTTCCATTATAGCCCAGTGGGACACACAAGAGCCCTTTCGAGGCTGTCAGCCTGTGGGAAGAAAAAAAAGGGAAGTCACTCCAACAACAGGCGTATTGAACAGAGCGTATAAAGTGGGTACGCGTCACGAGACAGTTTACAGAATTATTCGACGTACCTAACCCCCCTCGCTCTCCAACCGCCTCCCGCCCCCCCCCCCCTCCTCCACCCCCACCTCCCTATACCTCCATGATATGAGAGAGAGAGAGAGAGAGAGAGAGAGAGAGAGAGAGAGAGAGAGAGAGAGAGAGAATGATAATAAACCAGCTTCATCTTCATTTACTTATCCTTTTTTCGTTTGAAATTTGCTTCATTTTTTTTGTCGATACATTTGAGACAAACGTTGTCTCTACAGCAAGGTGCCATTCAGACAATGTTTTTATCATCGTATACTTTGTGTGTGTGTGTGTCCATACGTAATAACCAGTATTGCTCTCTGTTGTATGACACGACCAGAAGATTCACCCTCCATCTCAGAAGCTTGTTTGTTTGTTGGTTGGTTTGGTTTTTTCCCCACCACCCCGTGTTTACAATTGTTTTTTTCGATTTTCGTTTTTTTTCTGTTTTGTTGTTGTAAATACGTCTTTTTTTTTTCTTTTAATGGGGATTCCATCCTCTTTTTTCCCCAATTTTCACTTTTTAAATTTTTCTTCAAAGCCTCACACACCATGCATTGTCTGTGTGTTTCATTACCGGCGGACATCCGTTTGCTGTTTCAGTTTGTTCCAGTTTGATACAAGGCGCTTGGCTTTATTTATGATCTAATGTTTGGTGCGCTGTCACTTTCACTGCACTCAGTACTGAAGCTTGTTACATTTGTTTCCATCCTGACACCCCTCAAAGGCATACCTGAAAGGTTGGCGATGATTCTTTGAAAACCAGACTGAATGTTCTGGAACTATCGTATGGGATTTAAGATGGATAATATCAGAATACTGATGTATATGCACTCTGTTGTTTAGTTTACCACAACCAGATAACAAACATTCCATAGAAACTTAAAGCGAGAGAAATAATAATATTTAAAAAAAAACCGCAACTAAAGCCATTGTTCATCATTCGTTAAAAACAATAATAATAATAATAATGAATACTTATATAGCGCCTATTCTCGGCTAGAGACCAAGCTCTAAGCGCTTTACAATCCACACTCGTTTACACAACGGGCTGCCTACCTGGGTAGTGCCGACTGAAGAGCTGCCAGCTGGCGCTTCATTCAGTCGTTTCCCGTGTCATACAGTCAATATCGTCCAATAGGTTCACTCAATATCCTTGCTTCCTCCATTCTTTCAATTTCTCACGCAGGGTGCATGCTATGTGTAACGTGTCATCCATACCAACGGCCAAACTGGCCTTCTCTTCCGAAAGTTGGTGATGGGATTTTACGTGTGTGCAAGATGTTATGCGTGCGTTCACACACGTAACCTCGGTTTATAGTCTCATTCGAAGGAAGAAAACAACGCAGAATGGACCACAGAGGTTGTCAGAGGAGTTATCAAAGAAAAGTTAAAAGCTATTTAAGAACAGGGTCTGTAATTTGATCGCATGAGCAAGGCAACAGTGGTCTGCAGCACAGACACATGAAAAAAAAGACAAAAGGGCAAAGTTAAGTAGTGTGCCAAAAAAAGGGGGAAATCATCCGTACACAATACGCAAAAGACCAGCGTGAAATGAACATGTGAAAAAAGAAAAAATAAAGAAGAAAAAAAAAGAAAAAAAAGAAATAAAACAGAAAACAGAAAAAAAAAACAAGAAAAAACAAAAGTCGACAAACAAAACATAAAAGAAAAGAAAGGAAATCAATAAAATGCAACAAATACACCCGAAAAGGCTATAATAAGTGTGTGTGTGTGTGTGTGTGTGTGTGTGTGTGTGTGTGTGTGTGTGTGTGTGTGTGTGTGTGTGTGTGTGCGGTACACTAAAACATCGGGCATCATCCATGACCCATAACGAACATGCCTACAATTTTCAGAAAGATCGGCACAGTAGTTTTGTCTGGAGCGAGTGGAACACATTTTGACCACGGACGGACGGACACACACACACACACACACACACACACACACACACACACACACACACACACACACACACACAGCATTTCTTCGTTCCCATTCTAAAGTACTCCCTGTTCTATAAGAACTGGGAGTACCAAAAGGAAATTACTGACACAAAATGTTCATACAGCGGGAACGCATTTCATATCAGAAAACTTTTAAAGTGGTATAGACCATTTCGTGTTGTTCCATTGGAGAAAACAGAATCATCTTCCAGACAGAGGAAAAGACAGTAGAACAGAATTTTTCAAAACGTACGCACGTCTTACTTTAACAGTGGCGTTGACGGTTTTGAACGCGTGACAGCTAAATATCCATCATCTCTTGTAGAAGTAGTGCCACTGTCAAGCCCCACTGAATCTCCCTACTTTCGCCAGAATTTCAGTGTATGCACAGGGATACATAATCGTATACTTTCCTGGTCTACAATTGTAGCACGAGTGACTGTTTTCGATTAGCAGTTAATAAACACTGCAAACCAGAGTAACATGACTCTCCTTTCACAGGAGCAAGTGGTCTCGATATATAATGTTGGGCAATGTCTTGTAGAATGATGCGAACGTCTGTAGGTACGTTTAAGAT
>CM065729.1:27714591-27724591 GCA_033310375.1 Conus canariensis | reverse complement strand
TTGTTGTTGAAGTTTTCAGGTTTTTGTTTTGGGTGTGTTCACTAACAACGATTTCCATTTATGCCTGCAGTTGTTTACTATTTCTGTTTTGGTGTTTAGAGTTGCTAGGTGTGGTTTGCATAGTATTAACCATTTTTCAGTTAAACATAGGTTGCACCTTTTTGAAATATTGCTGTATGGTGATGCTCTTTTTATGATTTTCCAGGATATATTGTAGTTTGTTTTTGCGTCTTTAAGTTTCCAGATATATTTACTCAGTTCTGTATATATATATATATATATATATATATATATATATATATATATATATATATATAATCTCTGGCCAATGAAATAGTGTGGTCAAACACCTCATTAGTTTTCATGTGTTTATCGTTTCCAACCAGAACCAGCTCTAGTTTAAATCTCATTCTGCTACAATGTTCACATCTTTCTTTCTATATATTTTATTTTCCAAAATCCCTCAGGAATGTTTTGCAAACTGACTTTGCCGGTATAACCTAATTTATGTCATGGCGTATTGGTACGTAACCTTGAAGCGTACAGCCTTGCCTTACAACCTTGAAGCGGTACAGACTTGCCTTACGTGGGGTGAGACAGCGGATCAGCCGAATCATTCACAGAACCTGATAGAGCGGCAGGTTCCATTTCAGTTCCATTATAGCCCTGTCGGACACACAAGGATCCTTTCAAGGCTGTCGACCTGTGGGAAGAGAGAGGGACGTCATCCCAGCAACAGACGTATTGATGACAGCACACACAATATGAACCAGTTGGTATCAGTTACAAGGAAGTTTAAAGAATTCAGCGACTTACACCCCTTTCCTCCCCATCCTCCCACTTGTGTGTGTGTGTGTGTGTGTGTGTGTGTGTGTGTGTGTGTGTGTGTGTGTGTGTGTGTGTGTGTGTGTGAGAGAGAGAGAGAGAGAGAGAGAGAGAGAGAGAGAGAGAGAGAGAGAAGAAATGGTATTAAAGCAACGTACACTTCAGTTTCTTCTCCCCTTTCCATATGAAATCGTTTCATTCTTCAATACAAAGAAGACAAACGTTGCAATTTTGTATTTAAGGGCAAGGTACCGCACAGAAAATAAGTCGTTATTACGTATTTTGTCTGTACACGCATCATAACTAAATAATGGACTTGGTGTGTTGGATTAAACCAACAAACAATTCACTCCCCAGCTACAGAGCTTCTTTCATTTATTCCAATACTATTATCCAGCCCAAAGGCGTGTTTGAAATGTTGGCGATAGTTTGCTGAAAACTGGTCTTCTTGTTGTGCAACTATAGTATGGGATTTAAGATAGACAATACCAGTATGTACTGTTGTGCATCAGCTAGGCCACTTAGTTCCCCACAACGTGATGACAACTACTCAATAAAAGCAAGACAGTAAGTTTCTTTTTTTTTTTAAAATCTGAAACAAAAGTCATGGTTTCATTATTCGTTAAAAGCACTGCAGAATGGATAGCCCGAATAGGTGCCAAGACTAGTGGTTAAATTCTCACTCCTACCTCGCCGGATTTTCGACATCAAAATGAGCCCACGATAAAATGTCAGAAAAGTTAAAAGCTCCTTGAAATCTGGACACGTGGAAGCAAAGAAACAGTGGCTACAGCAAGGCTGAGGAGGAAAGACAAAAGGGCAAAGATGAAACGTGTGACCGAAAAGGACACGTTACCAGAACACAATTTCCAAAAAGCCTGAGTGCAACTGATATATGAAATAAAAAGAGAACTAGTGTTCACGAAAAGAGGGTGATAGTCAAATAAAAGAGCAGAAGAGTTAGATTTACAGAATATAGTAAGCAAAGAGGAAACCACTAGCACACACTTTCCATACAGCAGGAGTGAAATTAATTTTCGAGACAAATGGAGACAGTGCCTCCACATCAAAAGAAAACTTTAACAATAACACAGACCGTTGTATGATCCTCCCATTAAAGTAAGAACATTCCAGACATAGGGAAACGCATTACAACAAAGTTTTGAAGAAGCAGAAAGTCACACCATAACTGCAGTGTTGACATTTGGAAGGCATAATGGCCAAACATTCTCTGTCTTTCGCACTACAAAACCGCCACATTCCGTTTCATCTCTACAGCTTTGCCAAAGTTTCAGATCACGTCTAGGGGTATGTAATCATACATATCATAGATCCACAAGCGTAGTGCCAGGGTGGGCTTTCCTCAATTAAGAGCTAATGGCCTCCATATCAAAGTAAAATGAATTCTTTTTAACGAGAGAAACTGGTCTCAACACACAAATCAGAGCAGTTCCTTACAGAAAGGTGTGAACGTCTGTAAATAGCATTTATATATAGTTAAATGATTACATAAATAGACTAATGAATATTTCGAAACTTTATTTTTCTCACGTTTTTTATTCTTCTTATAGCAACCGCTGAAAGAAAAGTAAGTAAGCAAACTATTGAAAGAAGTCTTTTGGATCCAGTTTCTGACACATCGTGGCATCTGCGTCATTGTTCACGATGCGCTGTGTCACACCACTGTTATATGATAACTGGTGGCTCAACATCGTCTGGTAGCTAATAAAACAGAAGTAGTTGGTGGTTGATTAAACAGACTTTAGTGAATGAATCTCTGAAGGTGAAGGTCCAGCTTCCCGACAAGATGCTACCCTCGCCCTCCGCCTCAACTCCACCTCACCCCCAGCCACCCGACCGCCCACGCACTTATCCCCTATTTACCGCAAACTACACTAGCGACACCAACGGCTCCCGACGGAAGGGTAGTCGATGCAATGAGAGATTTAAAGATCGGCGACTTGTTGACATAAAGCCACACATTTGTAGGCCTCTCACCCGACCATCACTGAAAGAACTCGAAAAAAGGCTACCAAAAAGCATTTCGACCTACGATAAGCACCCTCCTCAAGTGAAACCAATATTTGAATAGTAAATGAACTGCCGCACTCCACAATTCGAAAGGATTTCCCTTTGTCCAACAATTTCCCTATAACTCTAATTCGTATCTTTCTGTACACCATGTACTACCAAATTAAATATATAGTACTGCAACCTTACAACTGTTCACACACACACACACACACACACACACACACACACACACACACACACACACACACACACACACACACATTTAACCATCTTCATAGCAAAAAGCCACTGAAAACGTTACTGCAAAGCAATAAGCTGCTCAATACCAGTGTTAACTCACTCAGCCTCAAGCAAGTACGAATCGTCAGCTATCATTTCCTCATAAAAGAGGAATCAAATAATAAGCGGAACAACAGGAGCAAGAACAGGAATCATAACAACAACAGCAACAACAACAACAATGACAGCGACGACGACGACGACAACAACAACAACAACAACAACACAACAACAACAACAACAACAACAACGACAGCAACAACTTGATTATCTCACCAGGCTTTCTATGAATTCGACCCGGCTCTAAACGGAAGATTTTCGACAAATCTTAAATAAATGTTTAGATTTCCGCCTGCAGTCCTCTCGCTTTGCAACTAGGAAGATTTTCGATTAGACACCATCAGCAGCCCAGACCTTGTCACAATGCGGTGTGAAATAACCAGAAGTCCCACATCAGGAGCAAAGTTCAGGTCCACAGTGAACCCGGCGCTGGAGCTGCAGCGGGCCGGACCGGGATGTAGTTGTGCACGGGGGTCGGAATGAGCGGAGTGGGTATAGTGTCACGGAAGTGGCACAGAAGATGGAACAGAAAAAAGAATGAATAAGTAAATAAATAAGTACATGAATATATAAATAGATAAACAAATAAATAAACCGATAAATAGACAAAGAAATGATTGATAAATGAAATAAAGCTCTGGCCCACAGTGAAGCCAGTGCTACACACTGACACTGTTTAAAGGTTCCCGTCCACCGTCCACTTCCTCGCAGACATTTTAGAGCAAACAAGCTCAGAGCCTTTCAAGACTCAAAGACAATAACTCTGGTACTAGTTCCAACTTTCCCACTTCGTTGGGACTTCAGCCGCAGTCGATCTGCTTCGATACACCTCTTGCAACAAACCAATCAAGGTTTTTAGCCAACTGGAAGTATAAATATCAGCTCAGAATCGCAGACGGCAGACCAAACGCCTGCTTGAAACAACATAATTTCTCCATCAGAGGGTAGAGAAAGAGTGTTATCTGACAGTCGACCTTTTACCAGAAAACTCCACTCCCCAAAAGATCCATTTCTTGATGACGTCTCTTCGAAGGTAGTGACAAAAATATGGAACCTTGACGAACCTGTACCGCCTGTTCAAATTTTGTGTAGTAAGTACGTCTTTTTGATGTTTTCCGCAGTACTGCGACGTAGTCTGCATTCACTGATAACAACAACAACCACCACCACAACAACAAAGTGTTAACAATAAACAACAAACAAGTAGGGTAACTCTTGCTCCCACAAGAAAACATAACTCCAAAGGAATGCTGCCTACGACACCGAATTGCCTAGCAGATAATTATGACAGCACAGAGCACACAGAACAAACAAGGAAACATTCCCATGGGTGTCGTAGGCAGCATTCCATTGGAGTTATGTTTTCTTGTGGGAGCAAGAGTTACCCTACTTGTCTGTTGTTTATTGTTTACTGTTCCCTGCCTCGTTTCATATTTGCTAAAGTTTGAACAGTTAGGCCAAAGCCTAGCGACTAGACGCAATACACTGATTAAAGATGGCTGAAAATAGGGGAGAGAATAAGTGTTAGTCGGACACCACAGCAGAAGTTGACGACCGCTTTTCTCTGCTAGACGATACCCTCTTCTTCAATTCTCTCATCTTAGTTGTTACTTCATTTATCCATCAGCTTAAAATCATGCGTAGTGTGGTCTCAAACCTTAGCGGATGTGGTGTAGCGTATATGGACTAGTCCGCACGCAGTGACGCCTCCTTGATGAAACTGAAACTGAAACTGCTAGACTGTCATATCACATGATACGGTAAAATGAAATCGATAGACACTTTTTCCATTAAAGGTTTGCTGGTCTGTCTTAGTTTTGCTTATATTATCATAATTCCCGCAAATTAACTCGAAAGATAATCCAAAGGTGCACCCAGAGAAGTACTGTTCTCAATTGCCAAACAAACCAGCTGGGAGGAATCCTACACCACCCTTGGAAGCTTGCGCTGTGTTGGCACGCACAGCGCACTCCATTAAGACGTTAAGGGACATAATTGCTCCCTACCAGATGCCCATTTGTAATGGCCACTGGAAATCTGCAACAAACTCATCGACGACGCCACAGTGCAAGTGGCTTCATTAACCGGCTTTTGCATTGGCTTGCCCAGCAGCCACCAGAAACTAACTACTTACTATGTTACTATCATAGGAATTACTTCATCCATGTATTGATTATTCCTGACAAGACTGTGTTCGCTGTAGTTTGGAGCTTTTACTTAGTAAATGGGAAAGTCAATGGGTCACGATGGTATTTCCGGAAAAGGAAAAATATCAAAGGTACGTTCTCCATTCAGTTTCATCCAACGCCATCACACGGTCACTACAATATATATATAATATATATATATATATATATATATATATATATATATTTCTTTCCTTTGTATCTGTTGTCTCTCCACAAGACATCCCAGAAACCTTTTTTTGCGAATTTTCTTTACGATCTAGAAATGAGCAACATCAGAATTTTTAATGAACACTTACATTAGAAAGAGGCAGCTTAACTGGAGTTATATGGTGTGATTTAGCAGGAACGAATGGACAGGTCAGACGTGCTACAGCGTGTTATTTGTGACGAAATGACACAAACACACATATAGATTTATAAAAGGATATATCAACCTTCGAAAGCGACTTAAAACAGGGAAAGCGGTCTTCAAATGTGTAGGGAAAGCCATTAGCAAGTGCAGGACTGTGTCCTGACAGCGAGATTTAGAACAGTAGTCCCAAGAACTTAGCTGAACTGAACTGGTCTCTATATGAAAACCGTGTATAAAATCGACCGTATCTATGTTCCGCCGGGTCCAACCCAAACAGGGTTTATATTCCTTCGTGTCTTCATTCAACTAGGTCTGACCACACTTGACTTAACGATGCATCGAGTTTATGCTCCACTCTTTGAAGTCAAAACAGGCTATATGTTTCGCCGTGTTTATTTCTAATTCTTTTTTTTTACCTAGCCAATGAAGCTCTGTGTTCCAACAATTGTTTCCTCCAACCGAACATGCAGTATGAACCGCCGTGCCCATCTTCCCATCCAATGTTCCATCTTGTCTAAAATGTTTTCATCTATTTAATGCGCTCTCTCTCTCTCTCTCTCTCTCTCTCTCTCTCTCTCTCTCTCTCTCTCTCTCTCTCTCCACACACACACACACACACACACACACAACACTCACTCACACACACACACACACACATACAAACTCACTCACACACACACACACACACACACACACACACACACACACACACACACACACACACACACACACACACACAAACGCACGCGCGCGCGCGGGTGTTGGTACAATCACTTCGCTTGTGCCGGTTCTTACTCAGTGACCAAAACAAACAAAATGAAGAGAGAAACGAAAACACAAACAAGATCTAAGCAACTCTTTGTCTCAGTTGCATCTCTCTCTCTCTCTCTCTCCTCTCTCTCTCTCTCTCTCTCTCTCTCTCTCTCTCTCTCTCTCTCTCTCTCTCTCTCTCTCTCTCATACGTATGTATATCATCTCAGTGGCCGGGATGTTTTGTTTCTTTATTGTTTTATAGCAGCTTCAGTGTGTGAAATATGAAACATAAATTCGCTTCAAATGTCAGTTTTTGAATCAGGAAATGGAATCAACAGTGCACTGCAATATGTTACCGGCAAAAACCAATGACTAACAGCTATATATTTTTAACTCTCTCCCTCTCTCTCTCTCTCTCTCTCCTCTCTCTCTCTCTGTCTGTCTCTGTCTGTCTGTCTGTCTGTGTGTCTGTCTGTCTGTCTGTCTGTCTGTCTGTCTGTCTGTCTCTCTCTCTCTCTCTCTTTCTGTCTCGCTCTCTTACGAGCAAGCATCCTCTTCAAGTGAAACCAATATTTGAAGCGTAAATGAACTGCCGCACTCCACAATTCAGAAAGATTTCCCTTTGTCCAACAATTTCCCTATAACTCTAATTCGAACCTTTTTGAAAATGCGAACTAGAGTGGTGGCCGTACGGAACAAACTGCAGGGTGTGTTGTTCGTGTTTGTCGCTGCATACCTTTTATGCTGTGGCGATGTGGAAATGAACCCTGGACCTACAGACAACGAGTGCCGCACAGAGGAGGCTGCTGCAAACAGTGATACAGTGACTGAATCCAGCAGTGACAGGATTACCATGACTTCCCCTTCCCAGCTCGCCACAGACTCAGGTTTCTCCTCTGACGTAGCATCACAGATACTGGACACCCTCAAACTTCAAAGTGAGAGGTTCGAATCTATTGACAGTCGTTTGTCCAGCATGGAAAGTAATATAGGTGCCATCAGATCTGACATTGGACTGGTGAGAAGCAAGTGTGAGGAGATTGGGAGACGATGTGACAGCTTTGAAAAGAATACACAAGAGATTGCTTCGTCCTTAGATGAAACCAGAGAAGACGTTGGGGATTTGTTTAGGCAGTGTGCCGAAAATGAAAAAAGGATTCCGAAAACTCACCTCCAGCGTCGAAAAAATGAAAAGTGAAATGGACTGTTTGAAAGAAAATCATGACAGACTGGAAGGTTTCTCACGTCGAGATAACCTTCGCTTCTACGGTGTGCCTGAGATGGCCAAGTCTGAAAACTATGACACTTGTGCCAGACTGATCGCCGATACCCTCAACAGTGTGGAGGGGCCGATGAAATGGACAACCGATGACATCGCCCGAGCTCACAGGGTAGGGAAGAACAGAGACGGCCGACCCAAACCAATGGTGGTCAAGTTTAGTCAGTGGAAGAAGAAGATGGCAGTGATCACAGACCGTGGTTTCAGAGAAAGACTGAAAGCGAAAGGTGTGACAGTGTCCAACGACCTGACCAAAACAACAACCAGTATTGTGGCAGAAGCCAGGAAGGAGGGGAAAGTGGCCTACTTTAAGAGAGACAGACTGGTTGTGGAACCAAAACGACCGGACCCCAGAACCTATGCGGAGATAGCAGCCGCAGGAGACGACCGCGCCGACGCTGATGCCAGAGGAACAGCTTCCGAGGCCAACGCCGATACCGCGAGGAAGCCGGCTGCTGACAGCGCAACAGAGGGCAGAGGGCAGCAGAAAGAATGCGGAAGCAGAGACGGAGATTCCCCTCGTCGCTTCTACAAGGTCAGCCAGTCTGACCCTGCACGGGGCGCACGTGGTGTGCGTGGTGGCAAAGGTGGGGCAGGACGAGGTGGGCATGGCGACGGCAGTCTACACCGCTTCTTGTCACCCCCTGTCAACAAGAGCCCTGCCAATGACGCACGACCCAGGCGAAGTGCACGGACGACTGCACAGTAGGACAGGCCGGATTATCTTGAGGAAGTGACATTTCTTGTTTACAATGTGGAAAACTTATACATCAAGCTTAATGACTTTTCTTTCATGGATTACATTTCGAAGTTTGATGTTGTATGTTTGACAGAGACTTTTGTTGATAGTTCTTTTGATTTCATTAATATTCTTCAAGACTTTAAGATTACTGCTCCAGCAAGAAAATTGTCACATCATGGAAGACATTCTGGTGGCGTTCTTCTGTTAGTGCGCAAATCCTTTTCCAGATATATTTCAGTAGTCAATGTTAATTGTGAAAATGTTGTGGCCATACAGATTGACAGATGTGTATTTAACTCGGATAGAGATGTGTTATTGTTCGCATGTTATGTTGTCCCTGAAAATGGTCCTTTGTACAATTCAATGGAAATCAAAGATGGGATCGTGAACTTGGAAGAATGTATCTTGCAGGCTACCGAAAATGAAAACGTAAATGCTTTGATAATGGGTGACCTCAATGCAAGAACTGGATCTGAACAACCAACACCCGAAGTGATGACTAATTAATCACCTGATATTGATGATGACGATTGTGTGACTGATGATGTTTTGCACAGATTTTCAAAAGATGATGTTATAAAAAGTTTCGGTAAATCTTTGTTGAATTTATGTTTCATGATCAACTGTGTCATAGTTAATGGTTGTGGTGAATGTGAGTCTGCTGGGGATTTTACGTATGTTTCTCCTCACGGCTCTAGTGTGATCGATTATGTCATTATGTCTAAGGATATGTTTTCTACGCAACATTGTAAACTGAATGTCGGAGACCGTATTGATTCCTGGCATTTACCAGTTAAATTTCAGTGGACAAATGTAGGACAGGATGTGAAAAGCCAGCTGAAGCTGAACAAGGTGTGGAAGATAGGTTTGTGTGGTCAGACGATTTGCTTAGTGTTTTTGAAGAGGAATTAAGTTCTCATGAGTTTGATGAAAGCCTACAGAACGCCTACCAAGCTCGAGATACAGATGTCAATATTTCCATTGAACTTTTCGTTAAATCACTTTGCAGCGCTGCTTCTTGCATGATGAGAACAAAAGGAAATAAGAAAAAGAAAAATGACTGGTTTGACAAGGAATGTGATCGAAAAAGAAGGCAGTTAAGGGGTCACTACGGAAATTTAAACGAGCTCAAAGAAATCACGTGCAGAAAAAAAGAGGAGTACGTAAAAGAAAGAAAAGAATACAAATATTTGTTAAACAGAAAAAAAGATGAATTTGACCAAAGAAGATTAACCAAACTCAATCAGTCGATTAATGATCCAAAGGTATTTTGGCAAACTATTCGATCAGTCTACAGAGAGTCAGCCATATACAACTCTGTTACCATTGAACAATGGCATAACTTTTTAATGTCTTTAATGATGTGGATGTATCACCTACTCAAGAAGAAAATATCGAGTTTAGCCATGTGGGAGAAACAACAGATGACTCAGATGTTTTGTTCGATGAACCAATTTCCAGGCATGAGGTTCAAGCCAGCATTGGTA
>CM065729.1:27704591-27709591 GCA_033310375.1 Conus canariensis | reverse complement strand
TGTGCCACAGCTCTTGTTTGGTGTTGAGACACAGCTCTTAGGTGTTTGAGCACAGCTCGTGGGTGAGACTGTCACCGTGTTGCTGACAGAGACGCCCCTATTCTTCATTGAGAACCACAGCTTGGAAGAGACTCTGTGTCAGACTTGCCTCGTCGCTGCCGTCGTCGTCATCAGCGCTGGACCCGGCAGTTGATAATTAAAATTGTATTGACTTGTTGTATATGTACACCTAATGGTGGGTGTACAACCTATGTTTAATTGTGTGTTTTGTTTGATGGCTCGGGCGGCATAAAAAAAGAGTTATTTTGTTGCCTGACTGTCCATGTTCGGATGAGTGGGTGTGTGTATGTGAATTAGAAAAAGACGTGCATGCATCCATAATTCTGAGTGAGTCAGACTTCCACACACACGCATTTCCATCCGTAACATAGATAGATAGATAGATAGATAGATAGATAGATTTGTCTTCAAGATGGATTACAATGGTTCCCATATTCTGCTAGTGAAGGGTTTAATATTTGTAATATATTTTCCTAATTTTCTGTTCTCATTTGATTTCTCTCCCTCTCGTCTCTACCTCCCCTCCCCCACTTTTTTGCCACGTCATTAAGATATTGACGGAAGAATTGTTAGCCTGCGCTTGTTTTCCCCCTCTACTAACTTGTTCACCGTAGAGAGCGAGAGATGGGGAGAGAGAGAGATATGGGGGGGGAGAGAAAGAGAGAGAGAGACAGACAGACAGACAGACAGACAGACAGAAGAACGAAAAGTGTCGGCAGTGTGGAAAGATCAAGAAGTGGGGCACGTTTCACTTTAGACCCGTCCCATGTAGTTCTGGTATTCACTGAAAGGTCAAGCAAGGAAGTTTACTAGCAAATCGAACTTATGATTTCAGTTAAAAGTAAACTGAGTGTTTTTCGTTCGAACCTTCCTTCTGCTCCTCCGAGACCGCCTTCTGAACACAAACTCACTCGTACATACATTCACGTGTTCACAGACAGACAGACAGACAGACACACACACACGCACGCACGCACGCACGCACGCACGCACGCACGCACGCACGCACGCACGCACGCACACACATACACACACATACACACACATGCGTACGGGCAGGAACGGGCGCGCACACACACGTAATTCTCTCTCTCTCTCTCTCTCTCTCTCTCTCTCTCTCTCTCTCTGTATGTCTGTCTGTCTCTGTCTGTCTGTCTGTCTGTCTGTCTGTCTGTCTGTCTGTCTGTCTCTCTCTCTCTCTCTCTCTCTCTCTCTCTCTCTCTCTCTCTGACCGACTGACTGCCTTTTATTGTGATATTAAACTTTGGGTTCTACCTGCACGTACTTTGTCTCTCTGTGTCTCTGTCTGTTTCTCTGTCTGTCCCTGTGTCTCTCCCTGTCGGTCTGTGTATCCGTCTGTCTGTCTGTCTGCCCCCCCCCCCCCCTCTCTCTCTCTCTCTCTCTCGTTCACACAGACACAGACAGGCACACACAGACACACACAGGCACACAGACACAGACACAGACACAACACAGACACACACACACACACACACACACACACACACACACACACACACACACAACAAAAACATGCATACAATCTAAGGAGGAGAAGGAAGCCGACTCCCAAGCAAACTACCGGAATTTATTGACGGAGAGAGACATCAAACAGAAACTGAGAGAATTGGGATGTCATTCAAAGCTTTGAAGACAAAACAAGGGGGGGGGGGGGGGGGGGGGGGAGGAGGGAGGAGACCTCAACAGAGCACAGTTCGATACGCTGAAGAAACTCATCTTACAAGTCCACAACAACGCAGAGCTAAAACCGCAGAAGATTGAGCGGTTCGTTCTCTCCACATGTGCGAGGAAAGTGTGCTAAGAACTAAAACCTTTGCAGTGTAGAGCTACAAACCATATAACCAGTACACTGGACCATACCTCCAATATCAAATCCGTGGATGCTCTGACACAGAAAGGAAGAAACTCGACTTATGCGTTAGATTCCGAAGCATCGCAAGGCAGACCAAAAACTGTATGCACAGCGAGAGCGTTCGACTTTTGTAGTGAAGAATGTGAGACAAGCAATGCCAGACAAGTGCAGGCAAAGAAATCATTTGCTCGGCGTGTTGATAACACATCTTGCAATAGAAATGAACGCATCAACCAGTACGTATTCTCTCTCTCTCTCTCTCTCTCTCTCTCTCTCTCTCTCTCTCTCTCTCTCTCTCTCTCTCTCTCTCTCTCTCTCTCCAAAAAATTTTTATAATTCCCTCCGTTTTTTTGTGTTTCTTTTTTCAAGAGAGGAACGGGGTGGGCTCGGTTTGGACTTACTATCAGGGCCCTTCGCTTGCTTTTCTTTTTACCTCATTTTATCGTCATCATCATGATCGTAGCTTCGACGTCGTCATCGTTGTCGTCATCGTCGTCGTCGTCGTCCTTCTCCTTCTCCTCCTTCTTTTTACCTCATTTTATCGTCATCATCATGATCGTAGTGTCGACGTCGTCCGTCGTTTCGTCGTCGTCTCGTCGTCGTCGTCGTCGTCTCGTCGTCCTTCTCTCCTTCTCCTCCTCCTCCTTCTTTTTACCTCATTTTATCGTCATCATCATGATCGTAGTGTCGACGTCGTCTTCGTCGTCGTTGTCGTCGTCGTCGTCGTCGTCGTCGTCGTCGTCGTTGTCGTCATCGTCGTCGTCGTCGTCCTCCTCCTTCTCCTCCTCCTCCTCCTCCTCGTCATAGTCATCATCATCATCATCATCATCATCATCATCGTCACCATCTCACCACTCACCACCCACCACCACCACCACCATCATCCACCATCATCCATCATCATCATCATCATCATCATCATCATCATCATCATTATCATCAACTGCCATACACATGCGGCTGACGATTCCCATCTGCATCCGTTATTAAATTTAGCGTGCCCTCCGATTGCTCCCGTCTGCTCCCGCTAGGAATACAGCTTGAGACACGTGGAGTCTTGCTCAAATTACAGAACAAAGCCTCGTGGCTACAACTTCAGAATCCCGCAGCTATAGAGCTTTATTCTTGGTGGTGGTGAAGCGTGAACCATGCATACCCATTTAGAGGCTAAACTCAGCAAAAGAATCTGAAAAAAACTGGGAGGAGGTTTGCCTCAGAGAATCTGAACATGTAAGAGGGTTGATAGAGGGTGGAATTTTTATTCTTCCCCAAGGAACCAATCATGAGATTATGCCTTTTACAGTGTCACAAGATGGGGTTAATTATAATGCATTCGCAAAGAACCAGACAGAAAATTATGCCTATTTTAGTGCCATGGAAGAGTTGAATTATAGTGCATTTCGAGCTTTCAGGTCATAACTAAACATAAGAACACATCGGCAGGGTGAATTATATCGTTTGCTGAAGTGTTGGTCATAAAGATCCACTGAGGAGGCGTGAGTTACGATCTATTTCCAGCTGGCTAGACTTATGGATCCACTAGAGAGGCATGAAGATAGCGAGCTGTGTTTCATTCCTTTCTTGCTGGATGTAAGGATCCATGGAAGGGAAATGGAAGGGATAGTTTTATGATACGTATTCCACTGTAACATTATTGAAGAGGTGACGAGTAATGCAGCTCCTACTTGCAGAGTGTGCAGATCTACTTAAGTATATTTTGAAAGATGAATCATAATGCATTTTTGAACAGTTGGTCAGGGAGCCGGAATAGCTCAGTTGGTAGAGCGCCGAACTCGTGATCCTGGAGTTGCGGGTTCGAATCTCCGCCGAGCTGTTTCGGTACAGGTGGATTTTGCCCTCGGAGTTAACATTGGTTCTGACTCCATTTCCCATACAGTCCTTCGAATGAGACTATAACCGAGGTTCCGTGTGTGAACGCACGCATAACATCTTGCACACACGTAAAATCCCATCACCAACTTAAGATAGGCCAGTTTGGCCGTTAGTATGGATGACACGTTACACATAGCATGCACCCTGCGTGAGAAATGGAAAGAATGACGGAAGTAAGGAAATTGAGTGAACGATGTTGAACGATATTGACTGGATGACATGGAAACGACTGAATGAAGCGATGGCTGGCACCTCTTCAGTCAGCACCACCCAGGTAGGCAGCCCGTTGTGTAAACGGTGTTGACTTGTAAAGCGCTTAGAGCTTGGTCTCTAGCCAAGAACAGGCGCCATTCAAGTATTCATTATTATTATCGTTTATTATTATTATTATGTCCACAAGCGTAGCATGCAAAGGGTGGGCTACAATGCCTTTTCTACTAACATGTTATAAAAATAGACGAGAGTATCTTTGGATCAGTGAGTTACAACTCATTTCCTGTTAAACTGTCAGGAACATCCGTTAGGGTATCAAGACAAGGATGAGTGACAATGCTTTCCCAAATTGCTGGTCATTAATAGCTATGATCTGGGTTGATGATATCATTTACTACATCTTATACCTGCATGAAATGAGGAAATCACAAAATCCCTAAATGAATTTAGGCGTGTAGGCGCCCACCTACACGCCCAGCAACATCAGTTCGATATGAAAACATCAGCGTTCTCAGACCGTGACAATAGATGGTTTCAGCGTGGGGTGAAGGAGGCTATCCATATTGCCGCCAACAACCCCACACTCAACCGGGACGGGCAGACACACCTTGCCATCGGTGTACAACACCCTCACTGTTCAGTCACATGACCAGGGTTCGACCCGTGGTCGTGTGCACTGAACGCCAGTTCACCCAGTAGCCACACCACCGCTGAAGAAGACAGACGGAGGTCTGTCGAAAGCTCCAAGTAAATGCTATTCCTAGCTGTTTAAATCCGGTCGTTAAGAATTTCAAAGCATTTGAACAATTTTATCTTCCTGTAATGTACATTCACACTCAGTTTCATTCGCATTTTCATCTGTTAGGGTTCGTATTTGTTTTTGATATATTACGAACGTGAAATAATTCTACGCGTAATACATTTCTCTGCCTGATATTCTCTTTCCGAAAGGCATTCTAGC
>CM065729.1:27689591-27692091 GCA_033310375.1 Conus canariensis | reverse complement strand
AACGTTAATCTATTGCATAAAGTCAACTTCATTCATGTAGAATCAGCACATATAAAAATGGAAAACATGTTATGACAATCTTGTTCGAGAAACATTGAAATTATCATTTATGAATTAGAATCGACGTGCTAACAATGTGAAGTGTATACAGACTGTATCTTGCATGAGTCCCGGTGATGTTTCTGCCCACCTCTGAGGATGAATAGCGACCTTACCATCACTGTTTTATTCACAAGAAATGACTAGATGTCTGTTCAAAAGGCTTCGTGCTGCTCTTCATAATCTCTAAGACTATGAGCATTCTGTAACACCAAGATCTATAGTCAACAGGGAATTTTTGTCGTGTAAAATTGAATTGTCTTCATACCTTTATTTATTTATTTTCTTAAAACGCATATTGGGTATGTAACTGTAGGAAAAAAAAGAGATGTAGAAACTTGTCTTTATTCTAGTAAGACAAACTTTCAAATTTATGTCTTTGTTTCTGTGTTTCTTTCTGTCTGTCATTTTTTTTTCTTCTTTGTTTTTGGGGGTTGTTTTGTTTCGTTGTTTTGTCTTGTCATTTTATTTGTCACATATTCATTCTTTACAGTAATTTAAGCCATAAATTGGAAATGGGGGAATGAAACAAGAACTATACATACGACTCTGAGAGAAAGAGGAAAGGGAGATCAGTTAGCAGCAGGAGACATAGAGAGGGAGACCGAAAGAGGAAAGGAGAGTATGTTAATGGGCTAGGCAGTGCGTGCGTGCGTGCCTGTGTATGTGTGTGTGTGTGTGTGTGTGTGTGTGTGTGTGTGTGTGTGTGTGTGTGTGTGTGGTGTGTGTGTGTGTTGTGTGTGTGTGTGTGTGTGTGTGTGTGTGTGTGTGTGTGTGTGTGTGTGTGTGTGTGTGTGTGCGTGCGTGACTGTGTGTGTGTGTGTGTGTGTGTGTGTGTGTGTTGTGTGTCTGTGTGTGTGTCTGTGTTGTTGTGTGTGATGTTGTGTGTGTGTGGTGTGTGTGTGTGGTGTGTGTGTGTGTGTGTGTGTGTGTGTGTGTGGTGTGTGTGTGTGTGTGGCGTGCGTGCGTGCGTGTGTGTGTGCACGCGCGCGCGCGTGTGCAGGAAGGATAGAATGCAAAAGCATGGGGGGGGGGGGGGGGCATGGTGTTGTGATGGAATTTGCTGCTGCCCATGTGACAACGATGAAAAAAACCGAATTACAATTGACACACATAATCTATTCTTTCCGCAATCGATGTGAGAGAGAGAGAGAAAGAGGGAGAGAGATAAAGAGAGAGAGAGAGAGAGAGAAAGATAGAGAAAGAAGAGAGAGAGAGAGAGAGAGAGAGAGAGAGAGAAGAGAGAGGCAGACAGGCTGACAGACAGACACACAGACACACGGACAGAAAGGTATACAGATAGCGTAGTGGTGGTGATATCTATACAAGTATTGATGTGTGCTTTCTGTAAAAACGCAGCGATGAAACATAAACTAAGATAACACAGGAAAGAAAAAGAAAGTGGACACTGGAGATGTTTTTTTTTTTTGAAAGCTTACATAGCAGAACATCATAGGAAAAGTGCATTTGGAGATTACTCCATTTCCGAAAATCCCACGAGTTGACTACATTGCGTCAATAAAAGAAGTGGGGTGAGTTAGGTGGATTAACTATTTTATGTATGTTTCGCCTTTCGATTTCATTGTAAAAAGCTTTGCATTGAAATATCCCCGCACCTTCGCTGCATGCGATCTGAACCACAAACAGGAGGAAAAAAAAAAGAATGTTGAAATATTTGAGAGAAAGACTCCTAAAGTATTGATTACCTGTTATCGTACACATTTCTGTTTGTAGGGGACAAAAATCACCGCTGCATTGCTGACATTTATTTGGTTTGTGCCCGCAATAAATTGCAGTGCGCTGCTCGATCCGGTGCCTTTTTACAGGTTTCACATTACGGAAAGACAGTTTCATCTTTTGCACGCTTTATCTGCAAACAAATAAACAGACAAACAAACAGAGCAAAGAACGACACATACACACACACACACACACACACACACACACACACACACTCTCTCTCTCTCTCTCTCTCTCTCTCTCTTTCTCTCTCTCTCTCTCTCTCTCACTCACACACACACGCGCGCACGCGCGCACGAACACGCACGCATGCACGCATGCATACACAATCATGCGTACACACGTACTCTTATGAATGGAAGGAGATGGGTTGGGGGGGGGGGGGGGGGGGGGGAGACAAATGCTTGGTCTCGAAAACATCACACTCATTGGACAAACCATCTAACACCGTCAGATGGGGGTGGGGGGTGGGGGTGGGGGGGTAGGGTGTGTGTGTGAAGACATGAGAACGAACAAGGACGGGGTTGGGTTGATTGGGGGGTGGATATAGGGGGCCAATAGAGGGAAGGAGGGAAGGGGTGAGGTAGACAATATCCCAGAGCAGCTGGATGGATATCGATTGGAAAAGGCCTTCCCCCTGCTTGGAGATCTGGAAACCGGA
>CM065729.1:27679591-27684591 GCA_033310375.1 Conus canariensis | reverse complement strand
TTTGTTACTGTTTTGACTTTTTATGGCTAAAGAGCCCAAAATAGACATACTGCAGTGGAATTGTCGCTCGGTGGCAACTAACATCTCCCACCTTCAAGAGCACATTGCAGATAATTCATTCTCCGTTTTAATTCTGCAGTCACTAAATGTGTCTAGATATAAACTACCACGACTGGCAAACTTTTTCTATCCCCCAGTGTGTCAACAGACTGCTAAAGGCGAAAAAGTGTCTACAGCCATCTACATACATGAACATCTGTCTTACCGCCTTATAACATCGCCGGTTCCAGAAAATGCTGCAAATATTCACTCATGCGCAGTGTGTGTAAGATTCGATAAGTCGTTAACACTCAACATAGTTTCTATATACCTCCCAAAAGGAGTGTTTGACTGTAACACTGACTGGTTACGTACAATAGACGTGCAAAATCAGAAGTGGTTGATCGCCGGCGATTTCAACGAACATGCTCCCTTCTGGGACAGTTGTTGCTCTAAAGTTAGCTCAAATCGCCTGGTAGAAAATATTCTTGATTCTGGCCTTTACCTTCTAAATGATGGGCGTGTCACTAGACTGCCAGATGTTCCTAACCATAGACCCTCAGCAATTGATCTTTCTTTCATCTCCCCATCTTTAGCTCTTAGCTGTTCCTGGCAGGTTGATAAAGATACTTTGGGAAGTGACCACCTCCCTATTACCATATCCCTCAGAGGTTTTACAGTTGCACAAGACAACACAGTTGATAAAATTCCAAAATATAATTACAAACGAGCTGACTGGGAGAAATTCAAATCTATTTTAATGTCTTTTAATGTAACAACTCTTGAAAACCAGGATGTTGAAACTATGTACACACATTTTTCTGAATCGGTCTTGTACGCTGCAACCAAATCCATTCCAAAAACTAACCACAAAAGAAGATCAGTTCATAGCGGAAATGTGTGGTGGACGGAATCCTGCAAACGTGCTGTTGATGAAAAGAAACTAAAATACAAAGAATATGTTAAAGACAAGCCGAAAAACAACGTCACTATGAAACGGGCCAAGAATATAAGCAGCAGAGTCATTGAAAAAGCTAAATGGGACCACTGGTCGTCCTTTTGTCTCGCCGAAGTCTCTGATCATCACGACGTTAAAAAAGTTTGGACAAAGGTCCATGAAATGAAACAGGGAGTGAATCTTCCAATTTATCCAGTTACTTTAGAAAATGAGCAATTTCCAACTGCTGCTCAAAAAGCCGAGGCGTTCGCAGATCTGTTTGCAAAGAATAGTTCCACAAATAGCCTTTCTGATAAATGCAAAACTATGAGGGAAAACTCAAAGAATAACGATATGTACTGTGATCCAGAAGAAAAAAATGACCATTATCTAAACGCAGATATCACTCTACAGGAATTAAAAAATGCAATAATATTATTATCAACAAAAAAAACATCAGTTGGTCTGGATGCACTTTCGAATGAGATGCTAAAACACCTGCCAGATAATTTTGTATCGTTACTTCATAACATTATAACAAAATGCTGGCAAGATGGAAGTATCCCTTCTGTTTGGAAATAATCTGTAGTCGTACCGATCTTAAAGCAGGGCAAACCTAGATCCAACATAAATAGTTACCGTCCGATTGCCCTCACCTCTCACACGTGTAAGTTAATGGAAAGAATTGTTTTAAGTAGGCTTGTATATCACTGTGAGAAACGTGGTATAATTCCGGCTATACAAGCAGGCTTTAGAAAAGGCAGATCAACAACAGACCATCTGGTAAAATTGACGACTCATGTAAAACAACAATTTGCACGAAGAAAAAATGTCCTCGCCACTTTCTTTGATGTCAGAAAAGCGTATGATCATGTTTGGCATGAGAGACTTCTATATAAACTGAAAACCATTGGCCTTTCTGGTCATGTATATAACTATATCAAAGCATTTCTGACCAATAGAAGTATAGAAACAAAGATACAAAATGTTTATTCCAGCAAGAGATATTTACAAATGGGCATTCCTCAGGGATCGGTAATCGCTCCGCTACTTTTTAATATTCTGATATGTGATCTCCCAAAGCATTTATCTAAAAACTGCTCCTTGGTGCAATACGCTGACGATATTTGCATGTGGATGAACGTAACTTTAAAGAAGAAAACTTCAGTCAGATCTGTCAGTTTCATTAAAAAAACATATCAGCGTGACCTAGATAATATAGCAATATTCATGTTTGAAAACGGCCTTAGTTTATCGGCAGAAAAAACCCACATGATGTTATTTGATGCTGGTGGAAGTATTTGCAATATTCCTACTTTTAAGGTAGATAACAATGTATTGAATTATGTCACCGAGATAAAATTTTTAGGAGTAAATATTACCTCTAAGTTAACTTGGAACAACCATATTGAACATATTATCAACGAAGCCAGCAAATCTCTTAATCTTCTTAAAGTGATCAGTAAACAATATTGGGGAGCAGATACACAAACTTTAGTACACCTTTCGACATCTCTCGTAAGATCAAAATTATCATACGCACAAGAAGTGTTCTTCAGCGCACCAAACTACTTACTAAAAAAGTTGCAAAGCATAGACTGCAAGGCATTTAGACTCGCACTAGGTGTTCCATTTCATGCCAGTGCATCAGGAACGTATTACGAAGCCGGAGTTCTGCCCCTTGACGACTATAGAAACTTGGCCTGTGCTAAATTCATCTTACGTAGCTCAGCTGTTCAGAACTCAAGCAAAGATGAATTAGCTTTACGATCAGATTTCCATTTCCCGAAGCGAGCTAGATCTATTAAATCTAATACAACTATAATGACATATTCCTCAAAATTACTGAAAGACGCTGAGATTGATCCCAAGAATATTGCTGATCGTTTTCCTGTATCCCCGATTCCAAATTGGGAATTGCACACTGCACGTTTTGATTATAAGTATACTGATCTACAAAAAAATGTTAACAATAATATATTGTCCTCTCTTGCCAAATCTCATATCGATAGTAATTATTCACACCACCTTAAAGTTTTCACCGATGGATCACTGCTAAATGAAAAAGCTGGAAGTGGTTTTGTTATTCCTACCCTTAAAGTTGAAAAATCTTTTCATCTCGGGAAGGGGTATTCTATCTTCACGGCTGAGCTGGTGGCAATTCTAATGGCGCTTAACTTTCTTGTTGATACTCCACTCACTATCTACAAAGCACTTTTCTGTGTGGATTCTAAATCTGTCCTACAAGGCCTTGAATCTATTGCTGTACAAAATCGAGGAGAGGTGATTTTAGAAATAAAACATCTTGTCAGTATTCTTATATCAAGAGGTACAACAGTTGATTTTTGCTGGATCCCGTCTCACTGTGGGATTTCTGGTAATGAGTGGGCTGACCGGGCTGCCAGAAAAGGAGCACGAAAGTCCGATGAATCCATAGAAATCAACATTCCTCTCTGTTTATACGAAGGATATGGTCTCTTAAAAAAGACGTGTATTGAAAAGGTTTATGAAGCCTACAAAAACTTGGTTCTTATTAAAATACATCTACCTTACTCCAAACTGCTCTGCTGTGACAAATCCCAGTCAGCTACTTTTTCTTCTAGCAACGCGGCTAAAAGTGGAAAGATTACCTATCAATTGGCCAACATAAACGTACTTGAAAAAAATAACCGAAAACTTGAATCCCTGTTTTACAGGCTTAAGCTAAACGCTTTCGCACAAAATTCCGCAAAAATTTAAATTGCATCTGCGGAGCAGTTGAAAGTTTTACAACTCAGCATCTTCTTTTCCACTGCGCATATTTCAAAAATGAAAATCCTGACTGCCTGCGGCCTGATGGCACGTGTATTTTCCAGAACTTACAAGGTCTTGTTTCTTTTGTTAATTCCTTGATGATTAGTCCAATGGGCTCTTTTTTGTAACAAGTGTTCCTATAGATATGAGCGCTTAACATTTGGTTATACCAAATATCCTGTACTCCTTTTGTGTTTTAATACTTGCTTTGTGCTAATGTTTAGCCTAGTTGTAAAGAATGTTAGTATGAATCACTATATATAGCTAACTGCTCGTAACAAATCTCTTATCGGTGCATCAACACACACACACACACACACACACACGCACACACACACGCGCACACACACGCACGCACACGCACACACACACACACACACACACACACACACACACACACACACACACACACACACGCACGCACGCATGCATACACACGCTATTTCCCTAACTCTGTCTAAAATCACTTTATGTGAATAGACGTTAAATTGAAGAACGAACACACACACACACACACACACACACACACACACACACACACACACACACACACACACACACACGGCGCACACTCGTAGTCATTCAGACACACACATCCACACACACACACACACACACACACACACACACACACACACACACACACACACACACACACTGCAACACTTTGGTGTTTGACTCGCCTCAGCATCAGCTCTGATGAACTCAGTTCTGTGCATGATTCATTCAATCAAAACAGACAAACGATTCGAGGAAATGACAGGTCACTGTATTGCTACAGCGCCGTGGCTTTTAAACCATAACGTGATCGATTCTTCATCTGATCAACTTCAGGTTCCAATATCGTTATGGTCCAATTCAAGAAAGACATCCATCATCCATCGCCCTTTCCCTTTTCCTCCTCGCCCTCCTTCCTACACACACACACACACACACACGCACACACACACACACACACACACACACACACACACACACACACATACACACACACACACAGACACCACACGCGCGCGCGCGCGCGCACACACACACACACACACACACACACACACACACACACGCACACGCACAAGCACACACACATTCGTTAAAATCCTCCGATTTGTTTTCATGCGCACGCACGCACACATGCACGCACGCACGCAGCACGCACGCACGCACGCACGCACGCAACACACACACACACACACACACACAACCGCACACACACACACACACACACACACAC
>CM065729.1:27644591-27647091 GCA_033310375.1 Conus canariensis | reverse complement strand
CCACGCGAACCTTCCTTGGCACAGTTCTGCTTTGTATGAACTCAGGATACATTCCAGCTTCTCTCTTCCTTTCCCTGACAGATCGCACTCCCTGGGTCATTGATTTCCCCCATTTCACTAGTTCTGAATTCGAGGGCAGAAGGCCATATACAGATCTGAGGATGAAGCTTATCATGAAATGTGCCGTGTGCTGTATATATTCCAGCTGAGATGTCTTTAGAGTGCGTTTCTAAGGTAGTGTTCTGCCCCTGTCGGTTTAAATAAAGCCACGGATATTTTCTTTGAATCGAGGATACGTTCAAAATCCACGGGTGTTTTCTTTAAAATGTGATCCTCCGAGATGCACCCAGACCACGGAAGTGTTGTTAAAAGATTGATGTTTGCAAGACGAAATATAACCACGGGAGTTTTCTTTGAAACATTGTTTTTTTTTTGATAGATGAACCACGGCCACTGAGTTTTCGTTATACTATTGGTCCTTGTAATGGGATAGGGCAACGGAAATGTCCTTTAAAGAGTTTATCTTCGTCACGCAAAAGGCAGTCTTTGGAGACTTTCTTTTTAATTGTCATAAAAACTTGTCTTTGCATGTACAATACAGCCATGGAAGTATTAAAAATCACTGATCTTCGCCAGGTAAAAAGTAGTTGCAGGATTCTGCTGGGGATACTCTTAAGAGACAACAGTTTCAAACACTTATCTGAGAATCGAATGAGTGGATTATCAGCATCTCAATACTGTCAGAATTGACGAATTAAGTGTGGGAAAGGAGTGAATCTTAATGCATTTACGTGGGTTATACACATAGTTAGAGCATCATGAAGGGCTGAAGCATGTACATTATGCAAATGCTAGTCAGGATGTCCGCTATATGCATATGCATCCAGGCAGCAGTATGGAGTTAAATATAGAGTTCCCAAATACAGTTCAAAACCACACACAACACACAACACACACACACACACACACACTAACACACACACACCACGCCCACGCACGCACCACGCACCCATACGCGCGCGCCGTGCGACAGCAAGCCTATAGGCGGCGATATGTTTAAGATGTTTAATTGTGTTTGTGTAGTGTGCGTGTGTGTGATGTGTGTGTGGGTGTGTGTGATGTGTGAGTGTGGTGTGGTGGTGTGTTGGGGTGGTGTCGTGGCAGCGCGCGCGCGCGCGCGCGTGCGTGCGTGCTGTCGTGTGTGTGTTGTGAAATATCTGTCTATTATATATATCTATCTTATTATCTATCTATCATTATCTATCTACTGTTGAACTGTATCAGCATCATTTAGGGGTCTTATCGTTACCTACATGCGGACATAGTATTTATTAGACATCGTGGTCTGTTAACTATCACGCATGCCGTATAGTTGAAATCAAGATCTATATTATGGGAAGGAGGTTTCAGCATTCATTTTTACGGATCTAATATCACTTCATAAGAAGGTGAGCTGACTCGGATTTTTTTTAAAATAAATCTTTTAACTCCTTCAGCAACATCATGAACATATGAACACATGTACAACATATACAACCAAACATTCCCTCACTCTCAGTCATTGCATACAAGTACAACATACACTTGTTTTAAGCTTGAATATGATTCAAGTTGTATCAAAATGTGTGCGATAATAATGTTATAAACCTCTTGTCACACTGTGCATAATGCATGCCTGCACTCAGCCCAGCATTCACTTCGTGCACAGCATCTCTCCAAACAACAGAAGGCGCACTACAATAACTCTTTTCTCCCTCCTCTCCGGGGAATAATTTACTAGACAATAATCAACTCTTCAAACTTTTCAATCTTATGTTCCTCACTCAGTGTGAGTACAGACATTCCACAGATCACTAGCTGGACCAATTTCATCTCATTATACATAGAATACATACATATGTCGTTTAACGGTTTTCCTTCTCACAGGAGATACAATATTTATATTTCAAGAAAGAATCAAAAAGATGCTTAAAGTATAGTATATTAAGTGAGTTCCAATCTTAATGTGGGAAATTAAAATCATTATGGTGTCAACATGACAAAATGCTTTGTTTTCTCACGACTGGTGCAGTCGTTGTCTTCTACAGCTCGATTTCCAACCCTGGAGACGATTTAGGTGCATGCCGAAAAGGCACTGTAGCCCAAATAATTATTTTGATGCCTCAGTCGCCTAACTGGTGCTGCCACAGCACTGGGAAGGGCTGAAACACGAATGAAGTCTGTGTAAGTAATCTATTTCAAAATCTGAATAATGACAAATTCTTTTCCCTTTTTCCCTCTTCTTAACTCTCTTTTTTTCTCTCCCATCTGTCTATACCTCACCTGGTAATGGTGAATTGAAGGTGGAACTCGTTCTTCAGACAACCTGTCCGGTCAGTGTCCCCAAACCATCTCCTTCCTATACTTTCTTTTTCCCTCCTGCGCTCACATTCAGTGAGTACTCGTCTAACTCTACGCATTACCAGCCCTTGTTTGCTGACCAATGGACAACGTCCGTCCA
>CM065729.1:27637091-27639591 GCA_033310375.1 Conus canariensis | reverse complement strand
AAATGGTCTGTCTTTGAATTCTGTTATAAAACCATATTCGGAACAAACTCCCTAGTTCAGCCAAACAATACAAAAGCCATTCTGACACCCAATTCAAGTGACCAGATTCGTGCTGTAACAGAAGCATTTCGTAGGCTTGCCTACATATTCTCGACATGGGGAGTCTGACTAGTTTTAACCAGTGTTTGATGCATTTTACAGTAGTTGTAACGCGTAGAGAATACCTCCCAGTTTCTCCATATATCAGTTTATTTGATGTATGTAGGGGTACATTCAGATATCTTTTTATGGCTATCATGTGGACATTTTCAATCTGTTTACTGTCTTGTTCTAATCCCCAGACTTCAGCTGCGCATGTTAGGATAGGCTGAATTTGCGTATCGAAAAGCTTCCAAAATAAATTTATATCAATAGTGTTTAGTCTTCTTAATGATTTCATGATTTCCATCACTCCATTTTTTGCCATTCTACAAACATCAGACAGAGCATTGCTAACACTCAACTTTGTGGTAAAAGCCATCCCTAAGTATTTGTATGAGTTAGTTACCTTTACTTCTTCATTTCCATAAAACCATCTTTCTCTGTCACTAAAGTAGCCACCTTTTCTGAAAACCATTACATTTGTTTTGTCAAGATTAACTGTTAACTTTAATCGACTGCCCCTTCTTTAAGACTATTTATTTGATTCTGGAGCCCAATAACAGAGTCAGATAACAAAATAACATCATCCGCAAACAATAGTAAGAATATTTCAGCTGCACCAGGAATAAGCTGAATACCATGTTTTCCATTGCTTTACAAATCAACAGCCAATTCGTTTACGAAAAAGGAAAATAAGAGGGGGCTAAGTAGACATCCTTGTTTCACCCCCCTTGGGCATTCAAAGTAATCTCAATAACCACATTTGTCTCGTACACATACTAATACAGAATCGTAAACACTTCGTATAGCTTGATAAAGTTTACCTTTCACACCACATTTTCTCAAAACTGCCCATAAAACATTTCTGTTCACAGAATCGAAAACCTTTCTGAAGTCCACAAAGGCAACATACAGTTTAGACTTTTTTATAAGAAACTTTTGTACTAACGCATATAGGGTGAAAATATGATCTACGGTACTATAACCTGGTCTGAAGCCTGCTTGCTCTTCTATTATTTTTTCCTCTTTCTCTACCCACTTTGAAAGTCTTTTGTTTAAAATATGTGTATTCGCCTTACTTACAACACTTGTTAGGGCAATAGTTATCTGGCAGGTTTAGATTTCCCTTTTTATATATTGGAACAACTATAGATTTCGACCAATCATCTGGGAAAACACCAAGTTCAAACAATTTATTGAAATAAATAACTAAGAAATCAATAATTTTTGAATTGGCATGCTCCAGCATCTCACTAATAATTTTGTCCGGGCCAGAACTTTTTTCCGGCCTTGAGATTACCAATGCTGGCTTGAACCTCATGCCTGGAAATTGGTTCATCGAACAAAACACCTGACTCATCTGTTGTTTCTCCCACATGGCTAAACTCGATATTTTCCTCTGGAGTAGATGATACATCCACATCATTAAAGACATTGTAAAAATGGTTATGCTACTGCTCAATGATAACAGAGTTGTATATGGCTGACTTTCTATTGACTGATCGAATAGTTTGCCAAAATACCTTTGGATCATTAATCGACTGATTGAGTTGGTTAATCTTCTTTGGTCAAATTCATCTTTTTTCTGTTTTAACAAATATTTGTATTGGATCAGAACAGACACTTCTGAACACCACCCAAGTGACTCGGCCGCAGTGCAGTGTCTCCTCCGGCGGGTTGCGTCTTGACGACTTGACATGGACTGCTCTCTGTGGATTGCTGGTACCAGGGCTGCGGTGGGCTAGGCTGGGCTGGGCTGTGACTGAGGTCTGGGGGTGGGGGAGGGGTGGGGGGCTTAAAATTAGCGACATGGGTGCAATGCCACTGAGATGGCACAGAAGATGAGACAGACAAAAAAAGAAAAATTAAAAAAAAAAAACTACAGTCGTTCCCGCTGACTTCAGACGGAATCACCACTACGTTGCCATCCCCTAGCACAGCCATTGACTCTGACGGTAAAAACAAACTTAGTGAACTGGCTTGTTCAGTGACAGGGGGTGAGCGGGTTAGGCATGTGGACAGGGAGGTATTTTTATGTTGGTGTTATTGTTATCAACACCCGTTTTGCCTTTGCGGTCAAGTTGATTAGGAGAGACAACACATTAATGAACACGTTTTGTTACCTGTCGAAGTTTATTCTCGCTATTGTCATTGCTGTTGCGATTGTTTTCCCAATAAATAATAATAGTAATAATAATAATGATAATAATAACAGTAATATTGATAATAATGATAATAATAATAGTAATAATGACAATATTGATAATAATATCAATAATGATAATAATGCGTCTTCATCAACACAGTACGCACACCACACACACACACACACACACACACACACACACACACACACACA
>CM065729.1:27629591-27632091 GCA_033310375.1 Conus canariensis | reverse complement strand
CAGAGTCATGTGGGATTTGTCTGCCCCGACCCGCTCCTAGCCAGAGTTACGTTTGCAACGGGCTCAGGTGGGAAGACTGGGACCTCACAGTCGAGTTTCATCCACTAAATGGATGCGTCTCAGAGTGTTGCTCAAATTTCCTGACCACCACTACAGATGTTTGTATCTATCGGGCCTGGTTGACGCCGGGATATATTATGAAAGTAAACGTCGAGTACAGCCCTGTCATACCATCTCAGGCCAAAATGGAAATCCGTAGCATCATCGTCATCATCCTCATTCTCATCGAGCAGCATATAAAGATGGTTATGTTAAAAATGCAACACTCATTAAGACTGCTATCACTGTCTTCGTTAACGTGGTCTACTTCATCACACCTCGCCTTCTTTTCCCCAGTCCCCTCCTTTGGAAAATCCACCCAGCGCTTGCTGATGCGCACTCTCCTGATCCCACACCCCATTCATTTTATCTACTTGCTTGAAGAAGACCACTATGTTCAGTTGGTTTTGCTTCATTCATTCGCAACTCAGTGCTTCAATCCCTCCCCCGCCCCACTCTGGCCTAACTGTCACCTGCAATCACTACATTTGCATTTTGCTGCAGATAAGATGGAAAATATAAAGGACCAGACAGGGGCAAAAACGAATAGATAAATAAAACTAACAGACACAAGTTATACATAAATAGATAACAAATAGGTAGATACACAGAAAAACAGACAGACAGATCGACAGATATATATGCGTACATAGGTACGTACGAACGTACATACATACATGCATACATACGTATGTATATATACATATATGTATATATATATATATATATATAGAGAGAGAGAGAGAGAGAGAGGAGAGAGAGAGAGAGAGAGAGAGAGAGAGACATTTAACGGTTCACATGAAGTGAATGGTGAATGAACTTCATTCGTAGCTGTGCTGTTTGTGTCGAGTAGCAACTTCGTGTGGTGTCACTGCGCCTTTGCAAAATCCTGATGAATGCATCAGTCTGGACAATGTTTACACTGAGACGCCTGGTGGCTTCCGCCCTCTGTCACATGAATCAATAGCGGTGTATACTCTGATACAACCCCACCTCCCCCTGAGCATATCTCAAGGGAAAAATGTTAGATATTTAGCTACAAAACCTTTTGCTTTTTTTGTTTACTGACCATATACCTCACTTCGTTTTAAGTTCATTAGAGCATCCTTTTCTGATTTTTCTTTGTGTTTTTAGATCATTTTTCCCTTTGTTTCTCTTTGTTTTCGTCTGTCCTTTCAGTAGTTCTTGCCCAACTTCACCCTTCATCCTCCCGCCTTCCTGCCCATCCCCGTCCTCCGTCCTCCAAGTACGCGACCCATTCCCTACATCCCTTAATCTGTCAACTAGAATTACAAACACATTATAGACTGCAGAAATGGTATCAGGCCAGTGTTACAAACGAATAAATTCAGTATTCCCTACTGGTACAGCCAATTTACTTAGCTTTAGATTCAAAGAAATCCACGAGACCAAAGTTTCAGACGGCAAAGACACAGATGATGTGATTCAGAAAGTTTCCTCAGAGATCATGAACCTTTTGGAAAAAGCCAAGAGATTCTAGAAAGTTTTGAAAATCATTTCTACGATGTCTCCCGCAGTTTGTCATGCAGACTACGTCATGGTCCTAAAACTTTCGAGAATGTTCCATGCATTTTAAATGGCTATACTTTGTCGTGATTTTCATACTCTGTAAGAATGTTCCATTCAATTGGTAAGTTGTACTGTGGCGTAATTCTCTATTTTAAAAGTTTTCTTGGAGTTGAAACCACACCTCCAGTTCAGCACCTTTGTAACAGTCTGTGAAATTCGTATTTTTTCCATATGGAGTAAACCCTTATTTTCGTTGCTTGAGTCCAACTTTGTTCATTCTGGTTCTTATTTCAGCCAGACATTACAACCAGTTCTTGAGACTCTTAACAACGAGCCTGCTACCTTATCTGAACTGTCTTTATAAAGTAAAAGTTTGATTCTCCATCATTACAGCGGTGGAGGGGGGGGGGGGTATTATCGGGATGAAGTAGAACATTCTAGAAAGCCACCTCACGTTTCACCTAAACTATCTGGCTGCTAGTGTTTTGGGGCTGAATCCAAAACACTGTGTGTGTGATTCCAGGATTTTGAATTGGAGTCCCAGGAACCCATTGCTGGGAATTGTGAAGGGATGGAAGGAACCACGGAGGAATCACGTGACAGGGAAGAGAAAGAGGGCACTGCAGGGACTAGTCCATTCAGGAAGAGAGAGAAGAGAGAGAGAGAGAGAGAGAGAGAGAGAGAGAGAGAGAGAGAGAGAGAGAGAGAGAGACAGAGAGAGAGATGATTTGACACTCTTCCTTCTTAACGTCCAGACACAGTCAAACGTAGACCGGTGTAGGTTGTTCAAAACACTCCCACGCTCAAAACACTTTTCTTTTATTCTGAACATACTTTTTTACAGATTGCCCCAGTGGTTTGGATATAAGCT
>CM065729.1:27617091-27619591 GCA_033310375.1 Conus canariensis | reverse complement strand
TTCTCCTTCTGACTGTCCTTTTCAATCCCTTTCCCAGTCTACACATACTCCACACGTTCCTGACGTCGCTGAAATGGCAAAAGCATCTTAGAAGCGTGGAAAGGTGATTTGGTCGGTCTTAAAGTGTGGTCGAGTGTGCATTGTTCGTTGGTTTAGACATGCAGTTTAGATTTGAGTTAGATTTATAAAACTATTATATGTTACGTTAATTTACCAGATGGCGTAGACGCTGGAGACGTAGCAACTTTTTAAAAATGTCTTCATGTCCCAGAATTACCAGACGAATCTACAATGTTCCAGAAATAAAGTAACCCATGCATTTATGATCAAATAATCTGAGGCACATTTTTTCGAAATTTCTGCAATGTTTTATGTGTTTTGAATGGAGGTACGTTGTGGTATTCCATCTTTCTTGACTATTCCATGCAGTTTGAATAGCTACTCTAGGTCATATTTCTCGAGCGTTCGCAAATATGCTATGTGTAATGATAAGCCGTGCCACACCGCAATTCTCACATGTTATGTTTTAAATGACCAAGAAATTGATTGTTCATTAGAACGAGTGATACGTCAATATTGCAGGCATTGAAGAAGACGACCTCATTTAGGACCATAAAGCTGTGATCCTGTGCTAGGAGTAAGTTCTTTGTTTCTTACCAGAGTCGAATATCATTTCTCTCCGGATAAGATTCGATATGATTCGATGAGATAAATCGTGCTTTTGTCTCTTACTTCAGCCAGCTTTGTACGTGCTCATAATTGTCCTCAAAGACTAGACATTCAAAGTACTATCATGACAGCCAGGAGATGTCAGGTGGAAATAAGTTATTTTAGAAACCCACCGTATGATTACCTCAGTCAACTCGATTTATCTGGCAGTTAGACGTTCTGAATATAATTGAAGACAACTCTGAATTCGATTCCAGATCTTCTCCCGAGCCGGTGCTAGGCATTGTGGAGATGGAATGAAACGTTGAGGACATCAGGTGGAGGAGACCAGAAAAGGAGTACCAGCAGAGGTTATAACAATACAGCACACAGTGTTATGAGAACACACACACACACACCCCACACACACACGTTATACAACACACACACACACACACACACACACACACACCACACACACACACACACACACACACAGCAGGGGAGAGGAGAGAGAGAGAGAGAGAGAGAGAGAGAGAGAGAGAGAGGAGAGAGAGAAATAGACAGACAGAGCGACAGAGACAGACAGATAGACAGAGACAGACAGACAGACAGACAGACAGACACAGACACAGACAGACAGACAGACAGACAGAGGGGGTGCCTGCGTGCCAGAGAGAGAGAGAGAGAGAGAGAGAGAGAGAGGACAGACAGACAGACAGACAGACAGACAGATAGACAGACAGACACAAAAGACAGACAGAGAACATGATGCTGATGTGGGTCGACATTATGGAGAGACGACCTCTTTTGCTTCTCGACTGCGAGACAAGGAAATGGAGGACAGCCCTGAAGCCAGCCAGACACAAACATCTGTTGCTGAAAACCTACGCCTCAGTCAGCCAGACAATTGGACATTTCAAAGTAGTATTTGTCGAACTAGCTACCCATTCCCATCACTCACCCAGTCTCTCCTTCCCGTCTTTCTTCCCAGTCTCCACAGCAGCCGCGCAAAGAACCTCGAAGTATTCCGATTGCTGCCATGTCTACATTTACCCACAGTTGATTTATTGTTCATCCTGTAAAGGCTTAGGCACCTACCGACTTCAAATGAGCAGATGGTTATGCTAAGGGCTCACACAAAGATGTCAGGCTTTAATTCTGCCGTCAGCTCGACATGAGTATTGCTGAAATTTATGCTGCTGTCTGTCTTTCTGACCAGACACAGTCAAATGTTTCTCAGCACGTCACATTTTCTTTCATGATTTTTGTATCACATTTTTTGTTTCTTTTTATGCCACCATACGGTTTATAAACACCAGAGTGGGAAAAGACAATCATACAACCGGATAGTATCAATCTCACAAATATAGAACATGATATTTGTAGATACATAGCACATATAGACAATCGGGAAAAGTACTGTAGAAAGCGAGGACAAGTCAGAGGTAATTTTACTTGTGCAATACTGAACTTCAAAATATCAACTTAATAATCAAACATCAGTGTAACAATAGCAGTTAGTTTCTTTCTCCTGTGAACTGATACATTTGGAAACTGGTCTATCAGGAAACTGAAAACAAAACTCGAACTTCTCTTTTCCCATAAATGGTGGAAAATCTAAAACAAAAATCTCTTCTAAAAAGTGCAAGTGAGTTTGAGGAGAGAGAGAGAGAGAGAGAGAGGAGAGAGAGAGAGAGAGAGAGAGAGAGAGAGAGAGAGGGGAGAGGAGAGAGAGAGAGAGAGGAAGGTTGTTGGTTCATGTTATTGTAGAGCAGTGGTAAGCTTAGAATAAAAGAGAATGTCAAACAAACAAGCAATGACGACAGACAAACTGTGTAAAGATGTGCAC
>CM065729.1:27609591-27612091 GCA_033310375.1 Conus canariensis | reverse complement strand
GATTTCCCAGCAAGAGTCCTTTATGCAGATGTTCAGCAAGAAAACAGCCGCAGCAGTAAATGGAGCAGGTCAGGCCTATACTTTGGTGAGTGGAGAGGACGGATGGAGACAGGCAGTAAGAAAAAGGTAGGGATGGGGAAAGACTGTCCCTTAGGGGCAAGTGGATGGAAGTGAGTGGGGGAGAGGGGAAGCAGCAAGTGGATGTCAGGACTGTCTTCTGCAGGTGTACGCGTAATTATAGCACGAAAATTGTTTGCATACTCCTAGCTTTAGCTCATAATCTTCTGCTGGTTTTCCTTTTATTTACGCCTTAGGGTTGATCCGTTCCTAGGGGGCGGTGGGGGGGGGGGGGGGGATGCTGATCAGAAAACTTTGTGCCCGCTTATGACATATGTTTCTGTCTCGCATATGTAACGTTATTTTCCATTAGTTGCAGCCATTTGAAATTTCCCTATGAACAGCGCAAGAGTTGTGTCCTTAGGCAAATTTATAAATCCGCGTTATATGCGTATAGTTTTTATGAAGGCCCCTAATTGGTGTGAATATTAGGACTGTTTTATTGCAGCTTCAATGTTGCTTCACGTACATGACATAGCTTCAGTAATTGTTGCAACCATGTTCAGTGGAATGCATCGGTATTCCTGTGGAAAACGTTCTTTTCAAACTAGAGCCATGGTTTCATGGCTCATATATGCTAGGTATTGTACTCTCTTTCCAGATTACTTAAACATGTGTTTGATTAATGTATCTGTGTAGCACAGATTTTTTTTCGGTTTATGTTGTTGAGCGTCCATGTCACATTTTGTGTGGGCTAGCTTTCTCTATACATGTTCCAGGGTATGTGTAATCATGAAACTACTTTTGTATCTAAGAAGCCGGAAGCAGACCACAGATAGCCAGTGTTTGTAAATAAGGAGCTGAAATACTTGGATAATAAGCTCATCTTTCTTGTTCAATTGTTTCCAGTCATCTCAACCTACCCTTCATCCCCACTCTGATTAATCCGATCCCTTTAAATCCACAAGCGCGTCTAAAATTTAGAAGTCTGAGATACATGTATCTCCTTCACTCGATAAAAACCAAAAGACCAATACAAATAAGGTAGACTGGAGTGTAAAAAACATACACTATAATTATGTAAAAGTATGTATGTTAGTATAACGTATGTATATATGTAAATAAGCAAGTCTCTCTCTCTCTCTCTCTCTCTCTCTCTCTCTCTCTCTCCTCTCTCTGTGTGTGTGTGTGTGTGTGTGTGTGTGTGTGTGTGTGTGTGTTATTGTGTGTCTGTATACAGAGAGAGAGAGAGAGAGAGAGGAGAGAGAGAGAGAGAGAGAGAGAGAACTCGAACTATAACTTGTATATTTTAATAGTGTGTGGCACGGTAGCCTCTGTCGCAGGGTGAGTGACACTAAAAATCATGTTAGAAAAGAAAGAGCCTTACTGAAAACAGTAATTTGACCAAAAAAATTCTTACAGACATCAGTACAACTTTGATTTATTTTTTTTCCATTCCACGCATAGACATTCACTTTTTAAATTGTTCAAGGGTTTTGTTTTTACTTTTCACAATAAGATGTTTAGCAACTTGACATTTTCCCCCTTTTTCAAAACGTTTCCACACATTGGTTTGGCCAACAGAGTGACTCTGTCTTAAAAAAATCCCAATTTTTATGACCCAGTTAATTTCCTTTAGTTATCCAGCTTACTGCGTAGCATGCAAGCTTGTTTGGGTAGGCGATCTGTGTCCATCTCTATGATGTGTAACCATTATTTCACAGCTCTAATGCGATAGGTCACCTGCAGGGGGTACTGCCCTAGTTCAACGTAGACCAAGAGTAATGTTGTGCACAGAGGTATTTTCAATAATCTTTTACAGACATACAAATGGTTCTTTTTCTACCTGACTGCTGTCTGGCAACGGGCCCCAGATTTCGAAAGTACACAAGAGAGAGAGAGAGAGAGAGAGGAGAGAGAGAGAGAGAGAGGAGAGAGAGAGAGAGAGAGAGACAGACAGACAGACAGACAGACAGACAGACAGACAGACAGACAGACAGAAACAGAAAGAGCACCAACACCACCACAACCACTGCTGTTGCTGCTGCTGCCACCAGCCACATTATGCACACCACACTAATATAATTTCGAGTCAGAAGACGTGAAACACACACACACACACACACACACACACACACACACACACACACACACACACACACACACACACACACACATTACACTGGAAAATGAGACGTCAATAGTCAAGATGAAAACATGTCCTTTTGGTTTCAGACATTGCTAAAACTGCCCGAAACAGCTGACGTGTCGAATACGACGCAGCGTCCTAATTTCTCAGTGGCTGACGGCGATTTTCCGAACGATTAGCTGATTGGTCCGTCTGAAATGCTGACAGTCTGTTTGCAGGAATGAATAAGACCGCCGTCCTTGTCCAGAGGTCTGTCTCAATGTTTGTCTGGCCTGTCTCTGTTCACGTTCAATT
>CM065729.1:27597091-27602091 GCA_033310375.1 Conus canariensis | reverse complement strand
CAGGGGGTCAAATGGAAAACATACCTTGATATGTGGAGAGTTTTTTTTCACGTCGTTTACACCTTGAACTATTATCTTGGACCACTGCGCTGTTCGCATGAACGTTACTGCTGATAAGCTGTGTGAAGAGATGGGCGAGCTCCCTGACTCCTATGTGCTGACATTTAACTAGTATTTTTGTAAAAGAGCGTTCAAACTCCCAGTCTCTAGTGTGTGGATACTGAATCCCTAAAATTGTGAGGGACCTTGTGAGCTCTCAGACTCCCATCTGTAGATACTGAACCCTAAGAACGTGTGAACTACTGGATCCCCACTCCTAACCATTATGATGGAGAGTTTGAAGTCCCAGACCCATGTGGGTCAGCACTGAACATGTGTTACAGTGTGGGAGTGTGATGGCTCCAAATCTGGACATTTGTTACCAAAAAGTTTGGTTAAACTCCTTCTGTGCAGGAAACACCAAAATTATCTTTGTGTAATCAGCCAAGGCTATAACCTTTTATGTCGTATTCATACGGGTGACACAATGGGTTTTAATATCCCCTTTGCATGTTGAGAAACCACGTGTAGATTCAGTAGCTGTTTCTGTTTTCATCCAGAAACTTACACAGTCTTCGGGGCTGCTTTTGTTTGATTACTGGCCCAAAGAGAGGATTCTTCTATGATGTGTCCTCCATTTTGCTTGGGGGATTACTGAGCAGTATTTGTGGACCTGAGCACATGTTGCGATCTTTCATGTATATTTTATCTTCGGGCTGGTACACCCATGGGGATGCTACTTTAAGGCTGTTATGAGATTACCTCTGTTCAGGAGCAGTTATGTCCCTTGATATCTTAATGGAGTGTCCTGCGCGTGCCTGTACCCATCGTCAACACAGCGCAGGCCTCCAAGGGTGGTACAGGACTGCTCTAAAGGCAGGTGAAGACTGCTTCTCTGGGTCCTCCCCAGCACCTTCGGGTGTTTCTTTTTCTTCTTTGCCTTAACTAGGCTGACCCTGGAGAAAGGTCCAGTGACGGTGAGGAAAGACCCACTGACCACAGGGAAAGTCCTGTTGACAGTGGGAAAGACTACAACTTTGGATTCTCTCTTGAGGGCACGTAAGACCGTATGGCGAAAGCTTGGCTGTGTCTGGAGTGGCACTGTCTTCATCTGTCCGTGGGCAGGGGTGGTTGGGTCTGCGGGGTGTGCTCGGCAGCTGGAGGGTGGTGTTTTTCGCCGGTGGCTCATGCAGTCATGAAACACGGGCTGGTACACCCATGGGGATGCTACCTTAAGGCTGTTATGAGTTGCATCCTGTAGTCTGATTTACCTCTGTTCAGGAGCAGTTATGTCCCTTGATATCTTAATGGAGTGTCCTGCGCGTGCCTGTACCCATCGTCAACACAGCGCAGGCCTCCAAGGGTGGTACAGGACTGCTCTAAAGGCAGATGAGGACAGTGCTTCTCTGGGTCCTCCCCAGCACCTTCAGGTGTTTCTTTTTCTTCTTCCTCCCTGTCCCTCCGCAGTTGTGTTGTCTGAAGAAGGTAATTAGAGTAGTTGTTCCTCTTGTTGCTCTTGAACTCTGTTTTTTTTCCTTGTTGTGAGTCCGTCTGCAGTACATTGTGGTTAGGTGCGTGCTAAACACATTGATTGTTTCATCCATGAATTAATTGTTTGGGTGGGAAAGTCTTTTGAAGTGTTCCTTTTGAACTCAAGTCTTCTGACAGATCCACTTTACAAAGACTAAACACCCAAACACTCTACCCATCACAAACGAGCGCGCGCGAAACACACACACACACACACACACACACACACACACACACACACACACACACACACACACACACACTCACAGAGAGAGAGAGAGAGAGAGAGAGAGAGAGAGAGAGAGAGAGAGAGAGAGAGAAGGCCAGATAAAGGCCGTGTTTATAGATTACTTTAATATGAAATAATTTAACTGAAACAAAATGGACAACAACAGTATTAAACAAAGAAGTAGTGAAAAAGACAAATTTCCCACTGATTATTTCTTGTAGTTTGAAATGGGTGAAAGGGTGGGATCATTCCCTGCCTTTGGAAAAAAATTGTCATATCATTCTAAGACACATGCGACACTTGGAGCGATGTGTTTTTTGTTGGCTCACACTTCTGTACAACCTCGTTCCTCCCCTCCCCCCCCCCCCCACCCTCCCCTCCTCTGCTCACATTGATCATAGATTGTTCAGGCAGACAGACATAGAGAAAGGGGAATGATGAATGATGAATGCTCTGAGAGAGAGAGAGAGAGAGGAGAGAGAGAGAGAGAGAGAGAGAGAGAGAGAGAGAGAGAGAGAGAGAGAGAGAGAGAGTGAGATGTTGGAGTGGGTTAGTTTGGAACCGTAACCTTCGTGAACTAGTTCTTTGGAGTGGTAAGGGGTCGGTATGACTGGTTTTTTTTCTGGCACGTGTACACACCTGCAGGTTTCTGGGTGGAATATTTTATTTGGTGATCAGAGTAACGCGAAAAGCACGCATGCAATTTCCTGCTGCTCATGTGTGAGAGGGTGTGTGTGTGTGTGTGTGTGGGGGGGGGGGGGGGGGGGGGGGGGCATACGTGTAGTGTACGCGCGACGCAAATGCCTGTGTGTGTGTGTGTGTGTGTGTGTGTGTGTGTGTGTGTGTGTGTGTGTGGTGTGTGTGTGTGTGTCGGCGCGCTGCGCGCGCGCGTGTGTGTGTATACTTGCACAGAGAAGTTAACATCTTCAGAGTCAACCAACATATGTACAGATTTCTAACACTTAGAAGTCTTTAAAAGGGGACACTGAAATTAAGTTCCCATGTGTGAACGCACGTATGCATGAGTAAACACAATTAATAACAGAAATGAATAACAACTTGCACATAATTATATCTAATTCAATGTTAATTCTTTGTAGAAGAGAAGGTCAAAGTAAAACCAAGGGGAAAAAAAAAACAACAAAGAAACAAAGACGAGCAAAAAAAACAACAAAAACAACAACAACAAAACAAAAACAACAAAAAACACCCTGCAAGCAAACTCTAACAGCATGAAACGTTCGCATTGGTAGCATACATAGGCAGGATTTCCGAAGACGTAATCTGGCTTCCTTGTTGGTTGAATTAAAATCTGCCATGAAAGGCAAGGTGAACACCAGAATTCCTGTCTTTGAAAGAAGAAGAAGAAGAAGAAGAAGAAGAAAAGAGAAGAAGAAGAAGAAGAAAGAAAGAGAAAAGAGGAACAAAGAAACAATAACAAGAAAGTATGCTATTGATGTTTGTGGCTGAGTTTCTGTCTTTCCTCATCAAAGTCCCACAATCTTCCTTTGCGTTTTCGACTGGACTATTGGCAACCAGAGTTGGGTTGACTTCGAGACATGTGATACAGCTGGATATAGAACGAGCCCTGGCCATGTTTTGCTCGGTAAAAGGCTTGTCACAAGTCAGCTCCTTACAAGCAAATGAAAGGCCAGTCGAGTTTAGTATGAAAGCTTCGACCATTGGTCTGCCTTCTTCTCTGCGTAATGCGGACTCTTAAAGACTTTTCTTCTTCTTGGCTTGGCTTCGCAGACGAAGATTATTGAGGGGGTTGTCCACGTCGGTTGCAGGCGCGCTGATGGCGATGAGTCCTATGCGGGACAGGCATGATCTGCCACAGCGGCCACAGGTCAGCGTCGGGTCCGGTGGTTCCTGAGCTGCTGCAGCCTGGCGTGCTTTCCTCCTTTGCCTCTTTTCTCGGAGACTTTCTCTGCAGGAGGCTTCAAACGAGGATGCAGCCTTGTGAATGGTGCTTCTCCAGGCGCCACGGTCGGCAGCGAGGTCTGACCACTGGCGGTGGTCGATGTGACAGGTACTGAGGCTTTTCTTTAGATTGTCTTTGTAGTGCTTTCTAGGCGCTCCTCTATCACGATGGCCAGTGGACACCTCTCCGTAGAGGACTATTTTTGGCAGGCAGTGATCCTCCATCCTGGAGACGTGCCCTGCCCAGCGCAGTTGGGACTTCAGCAGTAGAGCCTCTATACTTGAGACCTCCGCTCTTTCGAGGACTTCGACGTTGGTGGTAAAGTCACTCCAATGGATGTTGAGAATTGTGCGGAGGCAGCGCTGCTGGAAGCGTTCAAGGAGTCGCAGGTGGTGACGGTAAAGGACCCACGACTCTGAGCCGTACAGGAGTGTGGTCAGTACGACTGCACGAAACACGCTGATCTTGGTGCTTTGCTTCAAATGCCGGTTGTTCCACACGCGTTTGTAGAGTCTTCCGAATGCACTGTTTGCTTTATCCAGTCTGTTGTCAATTTCTTTATCAAGCTTGGCATCTGAAGAGATGGTGCACCCCAGACAGCTGAACTGGTGGACTGTGTTCAGCTCTGTCTGGCCAACTGTGCTGTGAGGAGAGTGGAACTCTGTTCGGGGTGCAGGCTGATGCAGGACTTCTGTCTTTTTCAGGCTAATTTCCAGTCCAAAGAGCTGTGCAGCCTCTGCAAAGCAGGAAGTTAGCCTTTGTAGAGCGCTTCTTTGTGAGCAACAAGGGCAGCATCGTCTGCGAAAAGGAGCTCTTGGATCAGTTGCTCCAGCATCTTTGTGTGGGCCTGTAGTCGCCGCAGGTTGAACAGGCTGCCATCAGTGCGGTAGTGGATGTAGACGCCATCTTCGTCTTCAAGGTCTCCTAGGGCCTGCTGGAGGCATCATGCTAAAAAGATGCTGAAGAGTGTCGGAGCTAGAACACAGCCCTTCTTGACGCCGTTTGTGATGGAGAATGGCTCCGAGAAGGCACCGTTGAGTCTAACCTGCCCGTTTTGGTCTTCATGCAGCTGGATGATCATGCTTAAGAATTTTGGTGGACAGCCCAGTTTTTCCAGAATTTGCCAAAGACCTTTCCTGCTCACAGTGTCGAAAGCTGAGCCTTAACCACCAGTTAAAATCTGCCTAGGAGAAGGAAATCTCTGATTCAAAAACTACGACCCGAGGACTTCACTGTCACCATCCCAGCTTGTTAGGCTATGACAGATGAACCACGGGT
>CM065729.1:27589591-27592091 GCA_033310375.1 Conus canariensis | reverse complement strand
TTTCTTTCTTTCTTTCTTTCTTTCTTCTTGTCTCTCTATCTCTGTCTGTCTGTATCTGTCTGTCTGTCTGCCTGTCTGTCTGTCTCTCTTTCTCTGTCTGTCTGTCTGCCTGTCTGTCTGTCTCTCTTTCTCTGTCTGTCTGTCTGTCTGTCTGTCTCTCTCTCTCTCTCTCTCTCTCTCTCTCTCTCTCTCTTTCTCTCTCGCTCTTTCGTCCTTTCCTTCTGTTTTTCTTTCTTTCTTTCAATCACTTTTTTTTTTCTTTTTCGTAATAAACATAACGAAAGTGTAAGTTGCATAAAACATTAGTACAGTAATAAACCCAGACTTTATGCTTCAAACATTAAAATGTTAAAGGTCACATGAGAATGCCCATTGGTTATAGCACATACAGATTTGCATAGTGATTGAGAATCGATAACGGATTATTCCGTTAGGGGGGAGGAATAAGAGGGGAAAGCGCCACCTGAAAAAGAGAGAGAGAGGGGGGGAGGGAGGGAGGGAGGCAGGGAGGGAGGGACGGAGGGGGTTAGAAAGGAGAAGAAGAGAAGAAGAGAAAGTAAAGGAAAAGAAAAAGAATTTGAAAAAAAAAAATTAGAGGTAGGAGGGAAAACTCTCTCTCTCTCTCTCTCTCTCTCTCTCTCTCTCTCTCTCTCTCTCTCTCTCTCTCTCTCTTCTCCTCTCTCTCTCTTGTTGTTTCCATTTCCCTTGAGGCATTTTAAGCAGTGTTGTTTTGCTATACTTTCCTTTTAGACTTGTTCTCTCCTCCTTACCGTCATTCTTTACTTCTCTCTTTTCATCTTTCATCATCTTTATTTCTTCTTTCTTTTATTCCTTCCTCTATTCTGTCTTTCTTTCTTTAGTTCTTTCTTATCTTCTCTCTTTCATCATTTATTCAAAACTACCTTTTTTTTTTTAGTGTGTTCTTTGCGTCCATCTATTTCAAACAAATGTGGCGGCACGGATTGTCGCAATGGCACGGATTGTCGCAAATTCACGAATGCGACAATCCGTGCCGGGCCTGCTATGGGTCTACCGGCACGGATTGTCGTAACGACAATCCGTGCCGCATGTGCACATTTTTTCACAGGGAATGCTTGAGGAATGACTGATTGTTGTGTTCCGGGTCTACAATGTGGGACGCTGAGCGATCCCATTTCACGTGTCCTTTCATCCATCCATCTGTCTCTCGGCCTGTCGGCCCGTTTGTGCACTGCGCTTTCTACTTTCCTGGCGGAATTTTGGTCATATTTATAACCCGCGAAGTTTACGAAGTGGGTTATAATATTTTGTATGTGTGTGTGTGTGTGTGTGTGTGTGTGTGTGTGTGTGTGTGTGTGTGTGTGTGTGTGTGTGTGTGTGTGTGTGTTTGTCAACAGCATATCATCATGAAGGAAAAAAAGATAGGAAGGTGAAACCTGACACACATGTAGGATAGGTACTGTGATGTGCCTTTTGGGGTTTAGGTAAAGGTCAAGGTCACAACACTGACTTTATGACCTTGACATTCAAAATCTATTTTTAGCCATATCTCAAGCACCAGTCAACACAAGATGTTGAAACTTGGTGTGCCGGTAGTTCGGCTCAAGCTTCTTTCGAATATTGCTCATTGATCAAGGTCAAGGTCAAGGTCAAGGTAGTATGACCTTAAACACTGAAAATCTATTTTTAGCAATATCTCAGGCACCATTCAACATAGGATGTTGAAACTTGGAGTGCATGTGCTTCGGCCCATGCCCCTTCCGAGTATTGTTGACCGATTAAGGTCAAGGTCGTATGACCTCAAACACTGAAAATAATTATATATAATAGCCATATCTCAAGCACCGGTCAACATAGGATGTTGAAAGTTGGAGTGCACGTGCTTTGGCAATGCCCCTTCCGAATGTTTTGACCTATCAAGGTCAGATTCAAGGTCAAGGTTGTATGACCTTGAACACTAAACATATATTTTTTAGCCATATATCAAGCACCAGTCAACGTAGGATATTCAAACTTAGTGTGAAGGTGCTTTGGCTCATGCCCCCCGAATACTGTTGATCGATCAAGGTCAAGGTCAAAGTCGTATGACCTTGAACACTGAAAAATAAAACTTTTAGCCATATCTCAAGCACCAGTCAACATAGGATGTTGAAACTTGGTGTGAAGGTGCTTTGGCTCATGCCCCTTCCGAATATTGTTGACCCATCAATCTCAAGGCAAAGGGCGAGAGAGAGTGGAAAGAGTAGAGAGAGAGAGAGAGAGAGAGAGAGAGAGAGAGAGAGAGAGAGAGAGACAGAGACAGAGAGAGAGAGAGAGACAGAGAGAGAGAGAGAGAGGTGGGGAAGGGGGGGATGGAGGGGGAGGCGGTATGAAAGAGTGAGGATCAACAAATTGTGGTCATTTGCGAGCACCTCAAAGAAAGTGTAGACTGCGACAATCCGTGCCGTTGCGACAATCCGTGCCGGGAAGTCAGACACAAACTGTCGCATGAGACAATCCGTGCTGTTGCGACAATCCGTGC
>CM065729.1:27562091-27567091 GCA_033310375.1 Conus canariensis | reverse complement strand
ACAGATTAAAAGCCGCTATAGTCTCACGTGGTTTTGAACACTGAATGGAAATGACTCCACACGATCTCCATATCGATCTCCATCAAAAATGGCGAAAGCCCTAAAGACTGCAGCCAGAGTGGGGACTCAGATCCTGCGCGCTGACGTGCGTGGCGGAGACGCCCTCTTAAAATATGTATCATTGTTACGATCCATGTGGAGTTCCTTTCATACGTTCTGCAGTTTCAACTGTACTCCAGGCCCCCTCAGTTTTGTGAGAAATGTGATCGCTTCATCCACCGTGTATCTTATGTGAAGCTAATTGGCCTGGATTAAATCCACGTTGAATGCAATTAGTGGTGTCACTATATCACATAGTTTTCATTCGTTTCAGAACGACGTTACTTCCGACATTCTTTTCGAGTCTAAATCCGTGACCCCCTCCTCTCCTACCGCTGTCGCCACCAATAGAGACCTAGTCTGATGAACATCAACTCAAATGTTTTTCATATTTCTTCATTTCCATGCAGACCAATAGCAACAATCATTCGAACGGCATGATCACTGAGTGTTGGACCAGACCAGTCTGAAAAAAAAAAAAAAGCAATGCTGCACTTCAAAGATGTCTGCAAAGCAGACATAAAGACCACTGACATCTCACCAACAGGGTAGGAGACCTTGGAGGCTGACCGCAAAAGGATTTGCCTGCAGCAGCTGCATCAAGTCAAGGATTGCTGCTCTGAGACTGGATTGTATAGGCACAGCAAGTGCCAGAATTTAACGATGAACTGACCATGGTGCAACTCTATTGACTTCTGAGACCATCTGATTCAAGCAGTTACTGCATTCATTGCGTTTTTAAAGTGGGGCTGACTACAGGTAGAAACTGCAACATAGAAGCAAGTGTAAACTATCTGGACCACTAGAGGAATGGAATAAACAAACTGTATGTTTCGACCTGTCCGACTCCTTGAGGTAGCAGGAACATCGGAATATTATTTGTCTCGCCTGCAGAAGAAAGTTTCAACCTATTGAAGTTCTTTAGGCAGGACAAAGAGCAGAATGTCGCCTGCCGTGCCTGAAGGTGACCACTAGGTCAAAACGTGTTGTGTCTGCGTTCTCCTTTGTCACTTATTGTGTCCATTTGTTTGTTAGCCCTGTATTTCTACTGTTGGTTCGATGCAGCATTCAGGATTGTATGTTTTCTAGACAATAGCACTGCAATGGAACAGTTATAATCTCCTAACACTCCATGCATTTTTTCTTCAAGTCATTTAAGATGGAGATGTACTGTATGGTATTAAAGGGGTATTCACCGTTTGGTTCCTGAATAAACAATTACTGTAGCTGTTAGTGCATGTAAAGTGTAATGTTATGCGTATTGAAGAACACAAAGATCACTAAACAGTCATCAACGTGATGATGCAGAACAAGGCCTCCACCGCTAAGGGACCTAATGACAGTCTAATAATGATGACTTTCTAGTAATGCGTAACTGTAGGAGGGCGGAGGATGATAATGCATGGGCTGGGGAGGGGGTACACGGGAATAGGCATTAAGGATAACGTTTCGGAGAGGCCACAAGATATTTGGCAGAAAGACACCATCAAAAAGTAAGAACAAAGTGAAAAAATAAATAAAAACTAACCAAACACTTGGGCCAGTGCAGATGTCTTCTACAACTGAATCAGACCACAGTTCACCCCGTTGTTCGAAATCTGCTCCACAATATCCACTGATACGTTATGGGTTTGTCTTGAGGCCGTAATTAATTCTTTCCTCCAAGTCTCGATTAGATAGGTTCAATAATCTCTCTCTCTCTCTCTCTCTCTCTCTCTCTCTCTCTCTCTCTCTCTCTCTCTCTCTCTCTCTCTCTCTTCCATAACATAGCTGACAAAAAGTTTAACCAACAGAAGTGGGATAATACAAAACTTCCTTTCCCACAGATATGAACACACACACACACACACACACACACACACACACACACACACACACTGCACACACATTCACACACGCACTAGGCACGCACACACGCACGCATGCATGCATGCACACATGCACGCACACACACACAACATGTAAGAAATATTGGAAGAAGAACTGAATGATATGAATTAGGGTTAATGGCCTTCATCATGGATATTTAAAATCTCTGTGCACTTGGGTTCCTCATCCTCTCTGCATAACATACAGATCTCACTCTTGCTGGGTGACACGCCATAGAGAATCTGTTCACCCTAGTCATCGCCTACAAATAGCGGGAAGGACGGAGTGGGAAAGTAGGGGCTGGAGTAATGACGGGGTGGATGAAGTGCGCGTAAGATGGGAATGTAGGTCGGAGATCGAAAGAGGGTTCAAAGGGGAATCGGCAGAGGGTGTAATGCCCTAGAGGGTGGGTTTATCCCGCTGCGCTGAACACTTTCTGCTCTGCTAGCCTCCGGCAGATCAACACACATGCAGGGCCGCCCGGTCTATGTGCATCCTCACCACTGAGCGACAGATCATTGAGTGCATTTCACTGGGTGAGAAAATTGCTGACGCGGGAGCCATACATCGCTATCAGGGAACTGAGGATTTAACAGGCCATCCAACAGGAAAGACAGAACAGCATCTCTCTGTCTCTGACCTCTCTCTCTCTCTCTCTCTCTCTCTCTCTCTCTCTCTCTCTCTCTCTCTCAGGCTCTTAGTCTATATAATGTGGGCAGTTGCTGCATTCATGATTACATGCTTTCCAGATAATAGCTCTGCATTGGAAGAGCTTATAAATATGTAATTCGAAATGCTGATTTTTTTTGTTTTGTTTTACTCACCTGAAGTTTGGGACATACTGGTTTTAAAAAAATACTCGATGTCTGCTTTATGAATCAGTTCTTACTATTGCCAATCATATACATCAGTTGTGATGCCTGTGAACTGTGAAATAGGATAAGAATGACTGAACAACCATGTAAAACATGATGCAGAACAACGCATTCTTTGACAAGGGACATTGATGAAATCTGACAGTGATAACTTTCTAGTGATGTTTGAGCAGCAGGGCGAGAGAGCACATGGGCTGGGGAGATGAAACTGGAAGAGAAATGTTGGGGCTAATGTGGCTGAGAGGCCACAGAAGATACGAGAAAAAAAAAGACGAAATAAGCTAGTGCCAACATTTTGTGGGTTTGTCTGTGAGCAAGAATTCCAACTTTCCTCCAGTTTTCATTGAAATGGGTTCTCAAGCTTTTGTGCTGCGTAAAGTGGCCAGCAAACAGAACAACAACTTAACGTATAGCAGCAGATGAAAACAAAACCTTTTGCACAGGCATAAACACACATAATAAGCGAGGGCTGACTGCCAGAACCCAGTATCTCTCTTATATATATGTATATGAGATACTGGGTTCTGGCAGTCAACCCTCAATATTATCTCCCCTCTCTCTCTCTCTCTCTCTCTCTCTCTCTCTCTCTGTATTAGTTGCTGCATTATTCAAGCACACACACACACACACACACACACACACACACACACACACACACACACACACACACATGCACATTTATACCTATGTATATATATATATATATATATCTGTGTGTGTGTGTGTGTGTGTGTGTGTGTGTGTGTGTGTGTGTGAAGAAAAGAAAACAAGAACTGAATGTTAAAAACTAGTCTCATGGGCCTTCCTGTGCATATTAAAGTTTCTGTTCAGTTGACGCCTTTGTCCTCCCTAGAACACATACATAGCTCAGTTTCCCTGGCGACTTGTGCAAATGGATCTGCTCACCCTGGTCATCACCCACAACAAGCGGGAAGGATGGGGTGGGAAAGGAGGCCAGGGGTGATAGCGGCGTGGGGAAAGTGTTTCTGTGAACGGAATATGGGTCGGAGATCGGAATCCTGTGGAAGGGGTAGAGAGCGTAATGCCCTGGAGGCTGGGTTTCTACCGCTGCGCTGAACCCGTTCCGATCTTCTAGCCTCCGGCATGTGAACACTCTAACAGGGTCGCCCAGTCTATGTGCATCCTCACAACTGAGCGACAGATCATTGAGTGCGTTTCACTGGATGAGAAGATTGCTTACGCGGGAGCCATACACCGTCATTTGGGAATCCGGATTTAACAGGGCATCTAAAAGGAAAAGACTGAACTCGCCCTGTCTCTCTCTCTCTCTGTCTCTCTCCATGTCTCAGCCTCTCTCTCTCTCTCTCTCTCTCTCTCTCTCTCTCTCTCTCTCTCTCTCTCTCTTCTCTACTACCCATCCGTCTTCTCCATTTTCCTCCCGCACATTCTTCCTTCTTCGTATTTCCCCACCCCTCTTTTATCTCCTCCATTTCCCTGCCTCATCTACGCTCCTTCCACCCGCCCTTCCCCAATCCTCTTCCCCTGTCTCATCTCTTCCACCCGCCCTTCCTCAATCCTCTTCCCCTGTCTCATCTCTTCCACCCACCCTTCCTCAATCCTCTTCCCCTGTCTCATCTCTTCCACCCGCCCTTCCCCAATCCTCTTCCCCTGTCTCATCTCTTCCACCCGCCCTTCCTCAATCCTCTTCCCCTGTCTCATCTCTTCCACCCGCCCTTCCTCAATCCTCTTCCCCTGTCTCATCTCTTCCACCCGCCCTTCCCCAATCCTCTTCCCCTGTCTCATCTCTTCCACCCGCCCTTCCTCAATCCTCTTCCCCTGTCTCATCTCTTCCACCCGCCCTTCCTCAATCCTCTTCCCCTGTCTCATCTCTTCCACCCGCCCTTCCCCAATCCTCTTCCCCTGTCTCATCTCTTCCACCCGCCCTTCCTCAATCCTCTTCCCCTGTCTCATCTCTTCCACCCCCCTTCCTCAATCCTCTTCCCCTGTCTCATCTCTTCCACCCGCCCTTCCCCAATCCTCTTCCCCTGTCTCATCTCTCCTTCTCCCATTTGAACCTCCCCCCTTCCCACTTCCACCCCCCATCCCCCCAGTCCAGCCTTATTTCCCCATTCCTCTGTCAACCCCCCCCCCCCCCCCCCGCTTTGGTTCCACAGAAAAAAAGAAAATTAAAAAAGA
>CM065729.1:27537091-27539591 GCA_033310375.1 Conus canariensis | reverse complement strand
AGGTTGACTAGAAAGCGAAGAGGAATAGGGGGGAGGGGGGGGAGGGCTGGAGGGGAGTGGTGGTGACGAGAGCGGCTTTGGAGGGGAAGGATTATGATGGGGATGTGTCGGAGAAACTGAAGATATCAGATGCTAGAGTCGAAAGTTGAAAAGGAGAGAGTAGAAAAAATAATAATAAAAGAGAAAAGCAAAGTGACAGGGAACAATGGATGAGAACAAAGCAGAGAGAGAGAGAGAGAGAGAGAGAGAGAGAGAGAGAGAGAGAGAGAGAGAGACAGACAGGCAGACAGACAGACAGACAGACAGACAGAGAGAGAGAGAGAGAGAGAGAGAGCCAACATAGCAAGTGAATGCTTTCGACATTTACAATTCTGAGCGCGAGTCAACAAGCAACCTTGAATCATACTGACCCCCGTAACTCATCATTTTTGTTGCCATTAATTTTCCTCTCCCGCCTTCCACCAAACCTCATTTACACACCCTCTCCCTCCGCCCCTAGCTGTCGCACGTTCCCCGTCCTTCATACGTCCACGCTCACCCCTTCCTTAATCAGAAAACCTTCCCCCCATCCACCGCTTCAAGCCACTGTCAGCCTCCCTCACCCTTTGTATTTGCCTCTTGAAAAAATCCACTCTCTCTCTCTCTCTCTCTCTCTCTCTCTCTCTCTCTCTCTCTCTCTCTCTCTCTCTCTCTCTCTCTCTCTCTCTCGTAAGAGAAAAAGTAGCGCCAGATTAAAAATTATATACGAGATTCCTAGGGACCAGATAGACACATTAAGAACAAAAAGCATTCTTTAACAAACTGTATAACCAAGAAACTACAGAAATACATGTTGCAAGCAGGGGAGGGGGGGGGGGGGGGGGATGGGGACGGGGAAGCAGAAATCCGTTAAAAAAAAAAAAAAAAACTACCCCAGTTTGAAGCTCCGTAATGTCAAGACACGAGACTGTAGAAGAAATGTCCAGTGCTAGAGAGAGAGAGAGAGAGAGAGAGAGAGAGAGAGAGAGAGAGAGAGAGAGAGGAGGGAGGGAGGGAGGCAGGGAGAGGATGAAAGAGAGGAGCGCCTGCCCCAGGCAGTGATAGCTTACACTACATCTCTCTCTCTCTCTCTCTCTCTCTCTCTCTCTCTCTCTCTCTCTCTCTCTCTCTCTCTCTCTCTCTCTGTGGACAGTTTTTTTTTAACTTATACAATGAAATCTGCTTAACAGGTTATCTCTCTCTCTCTCTCTCTCTCTCTCTCTCTCTCTCTCTCTCTCTCTCTCTCTCTCTCTCTCTTACACACAGACACACACACCACACACACACACACACTAACACACGCACTAACACACACACACACACACACACACACACACACACACACACACACACACACACACACACACACACACACACACACACACACACACGAAGTAGATGAATAATATGTGCACAGTTTTACATATAGGCTTTCCAAAATGGTAACCAATCTTCTCATACAGTTTGGGTGATCACTCTGTTATGTGAGGGAAATGATTCAGACGGAGACACGCTGAAAAGAAAACTTGGAAACCAGTTAAAATACGTATCCACGATTACACACAATTAGCTGAAGTATTAGCAATGCCCTAATCAATCGCAGGTAGGGTGTGTTAAAGGCAGAAACGTTACCACAAGTTATCGTACGATCGATTCATGGGGCATTTGAATGCTTAAGTGAAACTACAAATGCAAGTTGTTTGCTTTTAGCTTGCATTGGTTATACAAAGTCATTTTCCACAACATGAAAGACTTTTCTGCTAAACTTTTTTTTGTTTGTTTTCAAGGGGGGGGAGACGACGGGGGCGGAGAGGCTACTTGACAAACGTTGAACTTTCTACCATGAGACAAGGTGGGCAGATATCCAAGCTTGTTTCACGTAGGCCGTGGAATAAGACAATGTCGTCGGTTTTCGCCCTTATAACTTGTGTTAGCAGTCGAGTTGCTAGCCAGTAAGAGTAGAAATAGTTACGTTATAGGCGCCAAAGCTCCACAACATCCTTGACATGAAAATGCGCATACCTACCTTAAAACAAACAGATTGACACAATATTGTTTGGAAAGTCCAACTTGATATTGTGAAATCGTCAGAATTGTTATCATTGTAAAATATCTTGGTGTTAGAATGAACACTTTAGAAACATAATGTGGGAGACGTAGATAAAAAGTGGCAAGTTTCCCTTTCACAACAGGGGAGGGGGCAGGGGGGGGGGGGTGTGTCTAAATACCACCAAAATGGTGAAGGGATATTAAAGAGAATTAGAGAGTCAAAATGAGTAGAATACATGGCAATTAGATATGATTTTGACTCCGCGGCAGAAGTCTCTGAAAGGATGGATACATTTTTCGGTGACAAAGTAAATGGAAACTGAAGGCTAACCCATTGTAGGACTTGAACAACCTAGTAAGTTTTTGATTTATTTTAAAAATCTAAACATAAGGACAGAAGACACGAAGTGCAATGATAGATATACTAATGGTG
>CM065729.1:27522091-27529591 GCA_033310375.1 Conus canariensis | reverse complement strand
CTCCCTTTCCAGGACCGATTTAAAGAAGACGTTTTGTTCAATTTCCGTATGGATTTTGGCAGAACGTGTTCACAAAGCAGCAGGGGCCTATATTGCTGCCGGATTTTTTTTTCCTTTCATGCCAGAGAAGAAAGGCGTGTTATGTGCCTCTTAATTCAACAGTAAAAAAACAATGCCCAGTTTTCCAACTGTTTGGACATAGGCGGCAGACACTCTCCGTCAGACTGTCTGTCTGTCTCCCTGTCTGACTGTCTGGGAAGCTCTCTCACTTTATCTTTGTTTGTATATGGGGTGCCTCAGTGTATGTCTGAAATGCTCTCTCTCTCTCTCTCTCTGTCTGTCTTGTTCTGTCTGTCTGTCTCTCGTTCTTGTCTTTTCTGTCTGTCTGTCTGTCTCTCTCTCTCTCTCTCTCTCTCTCTCTCTCTCTCTCTCTCTCTCTCTCTCTCTAGGTGTTGCATGCCTTCCTCTTTGTCAGTGTGTATCCGCTGGATTGTTCTCCAGTCCCCGTAGAGATCTTCCTCTCCTTCCCTTACACCCCTCACCTCTCTCTCCCTCCTCCTCCCCTCCCCCCTCTCTCCCTCCCTCTCTCTCTCCTCTCTCTCTCTCTTCTCTCTCTCTCTCCTCTATTGTATCTCTTTGCCTGATGCCACCAGTTATATGTTTTTTTTGCTGTGTTTTCTTCTTCATTTTTTCCCTTTTTTTGGTTCCATTATCTCCTCGGTTGACTCTCTGGCATCTGACATCTCTAGGTCTCTCCACTAATGTTTAACCCAACCCCAGCTCGTGACGTTTTGACCTCAAAAACGTGGAAGACGAAACTAATTGTTGAAAGTTACGGCAACGGCTTGCCCATGATATAATGAGGAGCTGATCAGCACCACATTCAGCGTTTGTGTGTATAAATCGAGAGAGAGGAGGAGAGAGAGAGAGAGAAGAGACAGACAGACAGACAGACAGACAGACAGAGTCTGTATATGTGTGTGTATGTGAGTGATTGTTTCTTTGAGCGCACGCATGTTGTGTGTGTGTGTGTGTGTGTGTGTGTGTGTGTGTGTGTGTGTGTGTGTGTGTGTGTGTGTGTGTGTGTGTGTGTGTGTTCACTTAAATAATTGACATTTTTCGGTGCAGTTTCTGCACAACATTTCGACACAATGAAATCATTCATTTATACATCTAAACTGTGTATATATAAACAACATATTTCTTTTAATAGTTCAGTAAAACACTAAGATGCTTCAGTAAGAAACCAAGGAGTTAAACAATTTAAACAGATCTAATATCAGGCAATCACAGCAACAAAATGGACGTCCACAAATAGAAGACATATTGTTAAATAGGACAAGGAAAATAGAAAGTAGCGTGGAACACTTAAAACTATCAGACACGTGGAAACATACACTATCTCCACGCTTCTGAATCAATTTCTAGTAACTACTGCAGACACAACACACTTTAACAACATGGTAACCCATCCATATGGCTGATCCTGTTGCAGCACGCCTTGTCTCTAGCTTTCAGTGTTTAGCTATGTCCTCTTTTATCTACAGCTTTGCCTTGTTACAAATGACAGATTCCAGCTCTTGAAACAGAATGATTGTACTTTACACACACACCACACACACACACACACACACACACACACACACACACACACACACAAAACCGACGCACACACACACACACACACACACAAACACACACACACACACACACACACACGCCACACACACACACACACAACACACATCAACACAACAACACACACTAAACACACACACACATACACACACATACACACACACACACCACACACTACACACACACACGCGCGCACACACACACACACACACACACACACACACACACACACACACACACACACAGCACGCACATACACACACGCAAACCCACACACACACATACACATAAACACTACACACGCACGCACGCACTCAACACACACACACACACACACACACAACACACACACACACCACACACACACCACACACACACACTCACACACACCACACACACACACACACACACACACACACACACACACACACACACACACAAGGCGTGCGCACGGGACGCACGCATGACGCACGCGAAACATCCACCACACACACACACACACACACACACACACACACACACACACACACACACACACACACACACACACAACAACAGCGCATGCACACACATCACGCCACACGCACGCCGCACGCCGCCGCCCAACACACACACCACACACACACACACCACACACACCACGCACGCACGCACGCACGCACCACACCACCACACAACACACACACACACACCTCACCACACCCACTCACACACACACACACACACACACACACACACACACACACACACACACACACACACACACACACACACAGGCTCTTGGATCAAAGCAACTGTTGACACTCGATGGAATGTTTATCTGATCTGCCTATGGGTAAGGATGGTTTAGAAGAGAGGTAAGCCCACACAGGTGTGGACATATGTGGGTGGCCTTTGACAGACAAGCAAAAATAGATGCCACACACACACACACACACACACACACACACACACACACACACACACACACACACACACACACACACACACACAATTGATCTGGCGCATTAGCCTCCCCCCTTTCTCCGCCCCCCCCCCCCCCCCCCCCCAATCTGTTTCACCCCGCGGAACCTCACCCTCCCCATTACACCTTCACTCTTCCCGCACTCTTCATTACGGGAGGTCAAATGTACTGGCCCATTCAGACACAATCTCACACACACTGGATTTCTGGACCAGGACAGTGTTGTCCTATGTGTTGCAGGATTACATAGGAACAATGGAACCACGCAGTTCGGTTTTATTACTCCACTAAACAGAAGCTCTTTGAAGAGCGTCTGTCTCATTCCTCTACCAGCAAATCATTGGACGTGTCTGTATTTCACAGGCCAAGTTAGAGACAACATGTATTGTCTGGAGAAGCGCCCTGGCCAAGTTAGTGACAACATGTATTGTCTGGAGAAGCGCCCTGGCCAAGATAGTGACAAAATGTATTGTCTGGAGAAGCGCCCTGGCCAAGATAGTGACAAAATGTATTGTCTGGAGAAGCGCCCTGGCCAAGATAGTGACAAAATGTATTGTCTGGAGAAGCGCCCTGGCCAAGATAGTGACAACACGTATTGTCTGGAGAAGCGCCCTGGCCAAGATAGTGACAACATGCATTGTCTGGAGAAGCGCCCTGGCCAAGATAGTGACAAGTATTGTCTGGAGAAGCGCCCTGGCCAAGATAGTGACAACGTGTATTGTCTGGAGAAGCGCCCTGGCCAAGCTAGTGACAACATGTATTGTCTGGAGAAGCGCCCTGGCCAAGATAGTGACAACATGTATTGTCTGGAGAAGCGCCCTGGCCAAGATAGTGACAACATGTATTGTCTGGAGAAGCGCCCTGGCCAAGATAGTGACAAAATGTATTGTCTGGAGAAGCGCCCTGGCCAAGATAGTGACAACACGTATTGTCTGGAGAAGCGCCCTGGCCAAGATAGTGACAACATGCATTGTCTGGAGAAGCGCCCTGGCCAAGATAGTGACAAGTATTGTCTGGAGAAGCGCCCTGGCCAAGATAGTGACAACGTGTATTGTCTGGAGAAGCGCCCTGGCCAAGATAGTGACAACATGTATTGTCTGGAGAAGCGCCCTGGCCAAGATAGTGACAAAATGTATTGTCTGGAGAAGCGCCCTGGCCAAGGTAGTGACAACATGTATTGTCTGGAGAAGCGCCCTGGCCAAGATAGTGACAACATGTATTGTCTGGAGAAGCGCCCTGGCCAAGATAGTGACAACATGTATTGTCTGGAGAAGCGCCCTGGCCAAGATAGTGACAGCATGTACTATCGGGAGAAGCGCTGGTACCGCCTTCTCATTTAGTTTCAGACCAGAATGAAAATCTGTAGGCTTTTACAAATTCTTTTTATTATCAATCTCACACTTCGATTTATGCTCGCAAACCGTCTCAGAATAGCTATGCTCTGCTTTGTACTGATGATTGTTTCCATTCATTCCCTACATTGAAGCTTGTGATGACTTTCAATCAAAATTATCCAAAGTTGACAAATTCATTGGGACTGTCTTAAACTGACTTCAGAAATAGACACCAAATCTTGTTTAGATAGTTTATTCAGAGGGTCTCTTGTTTTCCGCACATTCCACTTCGTTTGAAAACGGCCTGCCATGATGTAAAGGATAATTGAACAGCGTTGAAAAAAAAAAGCAAGAGCAGCACTAAAGAGTTGTTTTAAACTAAGGACAATGTAAAAGACGGCAAACACATCGCGCTATTGATGCCAACTCACGTGTTAGCATGCGGACTTTTCAAAATGTTGCTGTACGCATCGTTTGAATCAAATCAGTGTCGGTACGCTCACTCTGTGCTATGATTTAACCAAAAGACATATCTCTGAACAGCAGTAACAGACCCAGGACCTTCTAGGTGGGTTTCCAAACGGCACCCTGGATTTATAGTGACGGGAATATGACCGCACAAGCCTGTGTGTTGGTGTACATGTGAGACTCAAGAGTCCGTTATTGACGAAGGAGAGAGAGAGAGAGAGAGAGAGAGAGAGGAGAGGAGAGAGATAGAAGAAGAGAAGAGAGGAGAGAGAGAGGAGAGAGAGAGAGAGCTCCGAAGTCTGATTTTTTCAATTGTAAGGCCACCGAACTGTATACAATGGGTACACGTTTGCTGAGAATGAAATAAAAATGAGTACGGGTCATCAGCAAAAGGAAGTGACTTGTTTTCAGAAACACACAAGCAAACAATTACAAGGGGAAATAATTCAAGGAAACAAACACGATACACCATAATATGTTCACTTGCGTTTGAAACCAATACCAGCACATATTCATATATCTAGTTTCCGTTCATAAGTTCATGTCTAGTTTTCAGTGCATAAAACATATACATTGCCAAATTTCTAAGGATCATCATTTTTTCAGATTGCACCAAATAAGCTAAACAATCGCCATTTGGATAGGAATGAATTCTTGATAAATACATTTTCTCGCAAACATGAGTACTTTAGACATTCAAACAAGAAATGAAATACGTTTTCAATTTCATTACAAAATGGACAGTTTTTTGTTTGTTCGTCATATCTGTTATTAATCTTCAAATTGCATAATCCCAAACGAGTTCTTGGAAAAAAAAACATACCGAAATTTACTAATCGTGATGACTGACAAATATTTTTCTTTGTGGAATGTAGATTTTAATGATCTGTATGTTGAAAAATGATCGCTCTGAGAACTTTTTTGCATTCCAATATTGCATATAGCAATCTAACATTCGTTGTTTTAGTTCCTTCAAGAACATCACTTCACTTCCAACCCCTCCTTCCACCCAAATCTCTGAAAAAGCAAAAATATCAAAACATTTTTAATATGATATGACCATTATAATAATTGAAATGAACCACGTGTAAACTCGGGAGTCTTATTCAAGAGAGAGAGAGAGAGAGAGAGAGAGAGAGAGAGAGAGAGAGAGAGAGAGAGAGAGAATTTACTCTTTTACATTTTGTTGCCTTTAGCTAAAAAGTACCCAGAAGTAAACTAAAGGAGTAAATGTTACCATGTTACTGAATTGAGGGTGGTGGATGGGAGGAGAGAGAGAGAGAGAGAGGGAGAGAGAGAGAGAGAGAGAAGAGAGAGAGAGAGAGAGAACGAGAGAGAGAGAGAGAGACAGAGAGAAGAGAAGAGAAGAGAGAACGAGAGAGATGTAATCTTGCGCTGCTCGTCCCGCAGTTCTAAATCCGTACCGCTCAACGCATCTCCCCAATATACAGTCATATCCAGGGTCCTTCCAGTCCCTGCATCAGTACCATTATTGTAGATATTATTTGGTTCATTTCGTCCATTTTCTGTCAGAAACTACACAGTAACAGTACATACACCAAAGGGACGTTCCCTTGAGTAAAAAAAAATCAATGGAGCAGCTATAAGAAACAGCGCCAATTCCCTGTGACGTGAAACAGTCACAGCGCCAATGCGGCAGTTTGAATCTCTCTCTCTCTCTCTCTCTCTCTCTCCTCTCTCTCTCTCTCTCTCTCTCTCTCTCTCTCTCTGCTCCTACTTTGCTTACCCTCTCCCTCTTCCCATTCTTCCTGCTCCCTTGGCTTGAAATCCATTCCTACATCAAATCAGTGCCGTCGGTGCCTGGCTGGCTCCAATTTGAAACATCATGTTCAACATTAGATGTCGTGGGTTTGAAAACTGCTGTACACTACAATAAAAACCAAACAAACAGTAGCAACAACAACAACACCGTTCCTCTCCCCACTTCCTGGTTTGGTGATAGCTGCATCTTAAGTCCCCACCGCCCTCCCCCTCCACTCTCTCCATTTCCTTTCCACTCCTTTTCCATCACTTCTATTGAATGGGTTTCGTGGCCTTGAACATTTGCCCTTTGGTGGATGAACAACAACAATCACTTATCTCCATCCTCACCCTCCGTCCATTATCTGCTCTTCTAAAACCTTTTCACACCCAGGCAAGCGAAAAATGTCCCCAAAGGTATGGTGCTCACCAGTCCCTTCCTAATCCGCTTAATATTCATCTATGAAAACACGTGAAGAAGAAACACGAGCACAGAGAAAAATAATGAATTCTTATGTACACACGCACGCACTCACACGCGCGCGCGCGCGCGCGCGAGCGCACACACACACACACACACACACACACACACACACACACGCACGCACGCACGCACGCACACACACACACACACACACACACACACACACACACACACACACGCACACACACACACACACACACACACACACACACATACACACCCTACACACACACACACACACACACACACACACACACACACACACACACACCACACACACACACACACACACACACACACACACACACACACACACACACACACACACACAACACACACACTTGTAACTTGTAGGAGGTGGGTGAAGCCTTATATGACTAACTAGTATCGCTGGAGTAGGTTAGATCAGCATTGTGAGCAGCGCCTGTGTTAGGATCCAGGAGTGGTTGTGTTGTGTTTGAGGAATGCTTTGGAGATGAAGTGGTATGGTTTGCTTGATGTGCATCAAGTGCTTTCTTCAGGTCCCGCAGCGTGTTTCCTTGGCTGTCTCCGCAGAGTGAAAGTTTGATGTGTTTTGTAAGGACTGCATTTTCTTGTGCTTGGTGCTTGGTTCACTGACAGTTCTGTGGCTTTTAAAGAATGGTCAACGGCAGCAGTGCTATTTTTTTTGCTATAACTTCATTGTCCCTAACGGTGTTTTCCAACATGTTGTGTTTGTGCTGCAGTGTCATCATTGATAGTCTTCTCTTAAGGTGGCCAGCCCATTTTTTTTTTACAGCGAGCATTTCATTTGACATTTGTGTTATGACAGAGACAGAGAGACAGAGACAGGGATAGAGACAGGGACAGAA
>CM065729.1:27517091-27519591 GCA_033310375.1 Conus canariensis | reverse complement strand
AAGGCAGGGATAAGAGGGGGGGGGGGGGGGAGGAGGGGGGGGGGGGGGGCAGCGACAGCAACAGAAAAATAGTACTAATGTGACTCCCAACGGACACTTAATGAGTTGTAAAATGATCTCACAATATTTTTTTTTATTTCTCTAACGAGAAAAAAAACGCTCAATCTGTGCTCAGTAAAAGTACACCAAGTGAGAATAATACTCTCCCCCTTTAGTTTTTAATTGGTTCTGTCCGGCTGTGTCTTAACTACTATCGTTTTTTTTTTTTTTTTTTCTTTTACTTCCGTGTCAGTCTGTGTGTCTGTCTGTGTACTTGGTCTGTCTGTATCTGTCTGTCTATCGTGTCTGTCTGTCTGTCTGTCTGTCTCTCTCTCTCTCTCTCTCTCTCTCTCTCTCTCTCTCTCTCTCTGTTCAAGTTAACCTTGTTAATGTCATCACCAAATGAGACCACTGTTAAAAAATTTAGCTCTTTATCTATTTGTAATTTAAAAGGAGAACTATTCATACAACATGAAGAAAAGACCAATATTCATGAGCGACTTACAAGGTACATCCCCATTTCTAAGAGCCTTTATGAATGAAAGATTTGTCTTGAGTTTTCTTCTTCTTCTTCTTCTTCTTCTTCTTCTTTTTTCTTCCTTCTTCTTCTTCTTCTTCTTCTTCTTCTTCTTCTTTCCTCTTCTTCTTCTTAACCCCCCTCCTTCTTACCCTTCCAACCCCCTTGGCTTGGAATCCCTTTCTGCAATCAAATCAGTCTCATTGGTGCTTGGCTGGTTTTACTGTGAAGTATCATGTTCAACGATTGATGTTGTGAGTCTAAACACTCTTGGATTCCAAAAATAAAACCAAACAACAACAACAACAACAAACGTGTTCCCCTCCCTATCTCAATATATAGTTGATTGCTGCCGCTTGCCCCCCCCCCTCTCCCCCCCCCCCCCCCCCCCCCGCCTCCCCATTCTTTTGGTGGATGAACAACAGCGATCATCTTATCTCCATCGTCACCCTCTGTTCATTGTCTGCCCTTAAACTACCGCTCATACCCAGGCAAGCGAAAAATCCTCCCTGCAGGCATAGTGCTCACTCGTCCCTTCCCCATCCGCTCAGAATAAGCACATGAAAACACGTGAAGCAGAAACTCGAGCACAGAGAAAAATCATGAATACGTATGCACGCACGCACGCACGCACGCATGCACGCACGCATGCACGAACGCACGCATACACGCACGCACGCACGCACGCACGCACGCGCGCGCACACACACACACACACACACACACACACACGCGCGCGCGCGCGCGCGCGCGTGGGCGCGCGACGCACACACGCACGCTCATGCACGCACGCAGAGAGAGAGAGAGAGAGAGAGAGAGAGAGAGAGAGAGAGAATCACACACACACACACACACACACACACACACACACACACACACACACACACACACACACACACACACACACACACACACACACAGTTCAGAAACCTTTCCTTATTATTTATAACAAGATGAATCGTGTTGTTGATCCAGTCATTACATCCAAAACGAGCCAATTTTTTGTCGTTCGTAGATGGATTCCTGCCTAAATTTCGTCTGCATCAGAACAGTATAAACAGGCAAGACCGGAGATAGGGAGCAGCATTGCAGTGTCTCCTGTAATTGGTTGCCGTTTGACGACTTTGACATTGATGGATCCATGTGGGACTATGTGCTGGGGCTACACCTGGATCGACGTGGTTGTACTTATACATGAGGAGGGCAGGGATAAGAAAGGGGGGGGGGGGGAGGGATGCAACACGAAAATGGCATAATTTGGACTTCCAGAGGACGTTTAATCAGGTGTAGAATCATCTTGGAATATTCTGATTTCTCTAACAAGAAAAAAATATTCAAACGTGCACAGTAAAAGTACTCCAAGCGAGAGTCACACTCACCCCTTAAGTCTTTCACCGTTTCTGTGTCTGTACGTCTGTCTGTCGCTGTCTCCCCCACCTTCCTCCTCTCTCTCTCTTCCTCTCTCCTCTCTCTCTCTCTTTCTCTCTCTTCTCTTCTCTCTCTCTCTCTCTCTCTCTCTCTCTCTCTCTCTCTCTCTCTGCAAATTGGTACAGATCAGTGGATGGCATGTGACTGGCTTCCCCCAAATTATGGCATGCTTAAATACATGTTTAAAACCAATGAACTGAACACATAAACGTTCCAAGCCCAAACAAGGCCGATCACAGTGACAACATAAACAGACACACAGACACGCAGACACACACACACACACACCACACACACACCACACACACACACACACACACACAACACACACACACACACACCCACACACACACTCTCCACACTCTCTCTCTCTCTCTCTCTCCTCTCCTCTCTCTCTCTCTCCTCATCTCTCTCTCTCCTCTCTCTCTCTTCAAGTTCAGCCCCATGGAGAGTTAATAGTTCTTTGTTAGTACGCATAAGGCAAAGATCTCCAGTATTGACAATTTTTTCAACAGC
>CM065729.1:27499591-27502091 GCA_033310375.1 Conus canariensis | reverse complement strand
GGAAAAAGTAGGAAGGTGGGGCCCCCTCCCCCCCCCCCTCCCCAAAGCAAAAACAAAAACAAAAAGGAGGTTGGAGGACAACACTCACACACACACACACACACACACACACACACACACACACACACACACACACACACACACTAAACACACACACACACACACACACACACACACACACACCACACACACGGGGGGGGGGGGGGACAAGAGGAGAAGTTACTACCCCCTATTTACTTATCATGCCAGTTATTGCTAATTTGCATTTATCAACCTCCGTTCCCTCCACCTCAAGGTTTCATCCTGTATATAACTGGAAGCCAGATTGTCATCAGAAGAAACGTATAGCACTGTGAATATGCATTATGTTCATACGCGTGGACCCAGGTCATCACACATGTAGAAATCTCCCCTGCTGCTTTGCACAAAAAAGTCATGCAAGGATACTTAAAAAAATCCCCCCCCCCCCCCTTTTTGTGTAACAAACAGTTTGGATTACTGATAATAACAGTCATACAAACATTACATTCTCCCGTCCAGAAAAGTGCAAAATTGCCTTCACACAATCATGTGCATGGATGAAAATAGACCACAGTCTGTTTGGCCCGACGATGAGAATTGCTGCTACGCTACCATCTTCATTGCAAAAATTGGAAAAAAAAAAGAAAAATACATTCACATCGCAATGCTTACATAATAATATTCAACATTATAGATCTTCAGCAGCTCTATCATGTTATTGCTTTCATCAGTTCTTGTTCAACATTCATATTCACATGAAGTTTGAGAGTCTTGCCATTTTTCACTTTTACCAAGATCATACCGTTGGAAGAGCAGGAAGCTAACGTTGCAGAGTGCTGGCCTGGTCTCTATAGGAGTCTGTATTTGGCCTGAGTCAAGTCCTCACCAAGAGATGCACCAGTTTCTTTTAGTTTCTTGCGGTCAGCAAGCACCAGACTACGAACCCTCCCGGAATTAAAAAAAAAAAATCCGCACAATGATGGGTCTTGGTCTGGTGCCACCAGGCTTGCCGGTGCGGTGCGCAATCTCCACACTGTCTTTGGTCACAGGCACCCTAGTCTTATTACTGAACATGTCCAGGCAGTGCCACACACAGTCCTCTACGGTCACCTGGCCACCCTGACTCTCGGGCACCCTATACACGCGCAAGTTAAACTGGCGGCCGTGTTGCTCCAGTTCGTTTAAGTCTCTCTTGAGATCGTTGTCTTTCTTTTCACATTGCTCGAGTTTCACCCTGAGTTCCTTGTTCTCTTCACGCAATGTCTTCACTTCCTTTGCTAAAACTTACTGTTCATTTCTCAGGTCAAAAATGACACTCTCTAGCTGTTTAGTACGGATGTTTAAACGTGCCGTTGTTTTATTCATGCCGTTTCTAAGGGCCTGAATGTCATTTCTTTTTGCTACATCGAACAATTGTTGTTTTATTTCCTCTGGCGTCTCTTGTAGTGCATCCATGTCGTCGTTTGTATTGTCCTGACTGTCTTGTGTCTGTTTTGTTTTGTCTGGTCGATGTTTCCCTTCGTTTAAGTCAGGGCTGGCGCCCGAGTCACTGACTGAAGATGATGGCAACTGACGGCTACTCGTGTTTGTCTTACTCATGTCAGCCTTCCGGAGCACCACCACCACACTAAACACACGAACTATTTCGCTACACCACACATTTGTTGTAACGAACACTTTGGCAACACAACCTCAGAAGTAATATTAGAGCCCATCTTCCTCCCATTTTGTTTTTCTCTTGTTTCTTTTTGTTGTCTTTCTTTCCTTTTTTTTCACTAAACGACTACATCTTATAGTAACAATGGATTATGAAATACATCCGTTGAGAACATTTTTACCACTGAAACCCATTCGCTATTTGCAGAGCCCGCATGTTAATCACATTTTCAAACTCTTAAGTAGATAAATCCAGTATGTCGTCGTGTTCCGCAGAAACTGGAGAAAATGCGACAATTTCAGTCTAAGCACCATAAACGCTGCACGGCCGCATATCAATTTTCTTTCCCGTAAAACAACAATATTTGTATTTTACCTAGTACAAATATGATTGAATGCCGTGTGAAAAAACCTGTAAGTGGAGCTCCGCAAAACACGTCCGTATGCGACGCGAGCGACGGTCAGAGTCCCGTGTTGTTGTTGTTGTTGTTGTTGTTGCTGTTGTTTTGATACATTTTCTGTCAGTTTTAGAAAGTGGACCCCCTAAATATTTGTGTGACCTCCTGAAAAGCAGAAACGAGTTTTTCGCACATAGTCTGACCCCTTGATTTTTAGGAAATGATTTTATCACTTACGTAAGCGTAGCTGGTTGGCCTAGTGGTTAAGGCGACTGACTAGTGTTCAAAGGTCCGGGGTTCGACTCCCACCTAAGGCAAGTTTCCCTCTCTCTGTCTCTCTCTCGCGGACAAGACGGGCACTTGAGGTAAGCTCTCGCTCGCTCTCTCTCTCTGTCTCCTACTCTGTCTTTCTCTCTCTCTCTCTA
>CM065729.1:27492091-27494591 GCA_033310375.1 Conus canariensis | reverse complement strand
AGAGAGAGAGAGAGAGAGAGAGAGAGAGAGAGAGAGAGAGAGAGAGAGAGAGAGAGAGAGAGAGAGAGAGAGAGACTTTGACACTGACACTTTGACACTTTGTTGCCCTTACCAGATAGGTCTTTTGACAAGGGGGGGAGGGGGTAACAGAACAATGACATTTCCCTCTTCCTTTCCTGCAAACAATTATCACACATTCATTCCCAGTGTGTATCAAATCAAGGGTTAACCAAAACCAATAAAATCTTAACATTTCCTTATGTCCTCACACACAGGAGTAATGCAGTAAGGTTTAAAAACAACGTAAGACAGACTCGACTGAGAGAGAGAGAGAGAGAGAGAGAGAGAGAGAGAGAGAGAGAGAGAGAGAGAGAGAGAGAGAGAGAGAAGGGGGAGGGGTGGGAGGGAGGGAGAATTGTGTCAGAGAGAACACCAAGTAATGGTGACCCATTATAATCTTGCAAGGGGGATCACCACGTGGAACACTGACTGTGGGTAAACAAGCAAGACTTGATAACCCCCGATCATATTCTTGTGCCAATAAACTGTGCCATGGACATATGTTTGCCACCCACACGTTCGTCCTGGCATATCGAAAGGTGACGCTGTGAGCCATCTGTTTTAAATTCCACTCTCTGTGAGGGAAAAAAGGGCGTGCTCTCTCTCTCTCTCTCTCTCTCTCTCTCTCTCTCTCTCTCTCCTCTCTCTCTCTCTCTCTCTCTTAGTGTGTGTGTGTGTGTGTGTGTTGTGTGTGTGTGTGTGTGTGTGTGTGTGTGTGTGTGGTGTGTGTGTGTGTGATATTGTAAACATAAGTGTGTTTATCCGATGCTCCTTTTAGATACCGTTAGCATTTTTTGCTTCTTTTTCCTGTTTTGTTAAAAACAAAATTTACACGGAGAGAGCAAGCATATTAACAAGAAAATGTTGAATCTTATTGAAGCTTCAGAAAATATCAGTTGGCGTCTGTTTAATCATTTGCATCTGCCACAGGAAAGGTCTAGTATGAGTGTGACTCATTCTCTAGGAGTCGTTGTAAAGTCGATTTTGAAGTTTTTTTCCCAATATTTTGGGGTGGTTCCTGCTCTTCCGGTAAGTCTGGGTAAGCGGCCACTTCCTGTTTCGATGGTGATCTTTGCAATATGGTCTAAGGCATAGCGCCTTCGGTGTTTTTTTTTTTGTTTTTGTTTTTGTTTTTTGTTTGTTTGTTTGTTTGTTTTTTTAAGATGATTACTTGGGTTTCTTATCACATCACATCGGCAGAGCTGTGATCCATTGTTTATTCATTTGTGACGAGAAATACAGCAAACATTCAATATTGCCAATAAACACGGCAGATAAACCAGCGAGTGTCCAGATGTACTTTTTCTATCAAACCTGTGTCTTTCAGCCCCCTTACGTCTTCTGCATAAGTCAGTACGGACTCAGCCTGTGCATGAGCATGCTTCCGTAACAGAAAACGTTCAATTGTATGTAGTTTTCTCAGTGGTTTTTTGTTTTGTTTTGTTTTGTTTTGTTTTGTTTTGCTACAACTCCTATCTTACCTTTTCTACTCGTGTCTAGGAGGGCAGTGCTCGTACTTAGCTTTTAGTTGTTTGTTTGTTTGGTTTGTAAATAACAAGTCTAACTAGTTGGATAGAAATAGATTATCTCTCTCTCACTCTCTTACCCTCTCTCTGTCTCTCTCTCACACTGCTGGTATGCTTGTGTGTGTGTGTGTGTGTGTGAGAGAGAGAGAGAGAGAGAGAGAGAGAGAATGTGTGTGTGTGTGTGTGTGTGTGTGTGTGTGTGTGTGTGTGTGTGTGTGTGTGCGTGGGTGCGTGCCTGTGTGCGTGCGTGGTGTGTGTGTGTGTGTGTGTGTGTGTGTGTGTGTGTGTGTGTGTGTGGTGTGTGTTGTGTGTGTGTGTGTGCATGTTTATTTGCATTTGTCCTTGTATGTATGTGCGTGGATATATGCAAGCACACAAACATGCTTTCAGACAGAGAGAGAGGGGGGTGGAGAGAGATAGAGAGAGAGAGAGAGAGAGAGAGAGAGAGAGAGAGAGAGAGGCAGACAGACAGACAGACATCACACAGACAGACAGACAGAGCGATAGAGACACAGAGGCAGAGACAGAGAGACCGAGAGCAAGACAGGCAGACAGACAGACAGACACCCAGATAGAGAGAGAAAGACAGAGACAGAGACAGAGTCAGGGAGACAGAGAGAGAAAGGGACAGAGAGAGAGAGAGAGAGAGAGAGAGAGAGAGAGAGAGAGAGAGAGAGACAAAGACAGATACAGACAGACAGAGAGAAAGGGACAGAGACACACAGAGAGACAGAGACAGATACAGAGAGAGAGAACGAGACAGAGAGACGTAGAGAGGTTAACAGGGTAAACTGGGATGAGGCAGTCTGGTTTGGGGGAGATGGCGACAGCTGTGTGCAGGTGGCAGATGTCCTGGGGACCACGTGTCTCGTGGCTGGTGAACTCGGGAAGTTTGTGTGCACACTGCAGGTGTC
>CM065729.1:27477091-27479591 GCA_033310375.1 Conus canariensis | reverse complement strand
CAGACAGGCAGGCAGACAGACAGAGAGGGAGAGAGAGACAGGCATTCAGACAGACAGACAGACAGAGACAGACAGACAGACAGAGACACAGGAACAGACAAACACACACAGACAGACAGAGACACAGACACACTTACCGCCTGTCTGACAAAGGAGTAGTTATTTGTCAGTCTAATCCAAATTTTAGTTGATGACCTTTGTCTTCTCAGATAATATGAAAAGAAGTTGTTATGTTGGCTCACCTTTTGGCACCGTTCCCTGTTGACCTTATCTGAAACTTAAAGCAACATTTCATAGGCTGATAATACCGATCATATATACCTGCGTTGCTTCCTATATAAATTTAAACATCTTTTTGTTTGTCTGCAAAAGTTCAAGTAATCTACGCGATCGAATAAAGGAAATCCGACTGGGGAAACCTCAACACCATTCTTGAATGTTTAAACACACACACACACACACACACACACACACACACACACACACACACACACACACACACACACACACACACACACACACACACACACACACACACACACACCACACGCACGCACGCACGCACGCACGCACGCACACACTCACACACACACACACACACACACACACACACACACACACACACACCACATATATATATATATATATATATATATATATATATATATATATATATATAATTCTTAGCCACTGACATTGCTTGAGTTATAGAACAGCAGAGCTGACCACACAGACTGTTCCATATCTTTTGATCTCCCTTGTATCCTTGAATGGATCCTCAGGCATAGGCTCTAAGTTTGTCCCCTACATTTTATACTGTTTGTATAATGCTTTTAGTTTTTCAGCAACTTTTTTCCTCTCCACACTTTCGTTTTATTCCATTTACTATCCTTCGCTGGCTGCTTTGGGGTTGCTGTTGGATTCTTTTTTGAACCCTTGGTGGTGAGAACACCACAGAATTATGGACTGTGGTGTGTCTCTATTTCACACCAGGAGCGCAAACACAATCAGCTGTGTCTCCCTGATGAGTCCCATCCAGCGGACGAAAGACCTAGGAGCAGGCAATACAAATAGATCTGCCATCAGAAGGGATCATGATGGTTCCCTCAGGCAGCTACTGAAGGGTTTTTCATATTTATATTTCCCCCATTTTCTTCATCTTCATTTTTTTTTCTCTAAAAGTTCAAATCATTTGCAAAGTCATTATTATTATGACAGAAGAATTGTTAGCCTGCACTTGTTTTCCCCCACTACTTAATGTTCAGCATTATATATATATATATATATACACACACACGCGCGCGTGCACGCGCGCGTACGCACACACATCACATGCGAATAATTAGTCCCGTTCTTTGCAGAAGAGTTTGCTGCAGCTTTCAGCAATTAGTTTGTCGTCCACAGGATCATGCAACGCCTTGAGGCTAAAGGCACGAGGGGACAAGGAGGGTGAGAGATGGAAAGAGTGGAGTGCGAGAGATACTGGGTGTGTCAGGTGCTGGAAGCTTAAAGGGATATGGAGAGGTAAGAAGAGAGAACGTGTATAACACAAAACTAAAGAGAACGAGAGAGAGAGAGAGAGCAAGACCAAGACCGACACTGAGACCCAGAGAGAGAGAGGGATTGAGGGAGGGACTGAGAGAGGGTGTGAAGGAGGCAACGTAGGATCTGCAGATAAGCAGACAAATATAAGATCACACGTCTTTTCCTACTGATAGACAAACAGACACGTTCCCCCCACCAAACATTAACATTGATTTCTGTTTTAATTTTCACAGCGTTGAGATAGACTTTCCGAGCAGCCTTCCCCTATCTACACCTACCCCCCACACCATCCTTCATCTGTCCTCAGTCACTGCACTCCCTACCCCTTTCCCCACTGACATTTATAACAACCCCCTCCCTCTGCTTATCAACCCCCCCCCCCCCCCCCTGTTTTCCTTTCCCCAGCCATCCACCCGTTACACCTCCACTCTCATCATCTCTCCCTTAATCTCATGCGCACTTGCTTTCCCCTTTCTGTTCCCAACACCTTCTACCCACAGTTAGCTTCCCCCTCCCTCTCTCCTCCCTGTCTTCATGTTTGCCTTCTGACAAAGTCCAGAGACTCGAATTACTTCTCCTTAAATTTGGAATTGGGGCAGCCTGCGCAGACTTGTTTTTAACTCTTTCTGTCTCTCCTGTCTATCTGTTTTTCTGTCTGTCTGTCTGCCTGCTTGCTTGGTTGTCTGTCTGTCTGTCTGTCGATCCGTCTCTGTCTCTCTGTCTGTCTGTCTGTCTGTCTGCCTGTCTGTCTGTCTCTCTCTCTCAGTGTCTCTCTCTCTCTCTCTCTCTCTCTCTCTCTCTCTCACACACACACACACACACACACAGACACACACACACACACACACACACACACACACACGCACGCACACACACACACACACACTATCTCTCTCTCTCTCGTTAGTATGTCGGGCACGCAGCAGCGCCAAATTTCCTGCTCATTAGCACGCTT
>CM065729.1:27459591-27469591 GCA_033310375.1 Conus canariensis | reverse complement strand
TGTCTATATGCAGATCGATCTGTGAATGGGTGTGTGTGTTCAGGAGACAGTGTACAAGTATATACAAATACACATCCCCACAGAGAGAGAGAGAGAGAGAGAGAGAGAGAGAGAGAGAGAGAGAGAGAGAAAGAGAGAGAGAGAGAGAGAGAGAGAGAGAGAGAGAGAGAGAGAGAGAGAGAGAAAGGCACGCAGCGTTCTGATTAATAGACCATTTGCCACAGCTTTCAATACTTATGGATGTTTTTTTTACATAAAACCACGCATTGCCTTGAAGTTAAGGGAGTGAGGGGGGAACGAGGGTGAGATGTGGGGATGAGAAGGAAGGAGTAGGATGGACACTGGAGATGTTCTATATCAAAAGCAAGAGGATGTGAAGAGAACGAAAAAAGAAGAAAGAAAAACATACATAAAACAGGAAACCAAAGAGAGTAAGGGCAAACTTTTGTAAAAGAGAGAGAGAGAGAGAGAGAGAGAGAGAGAGAGAGAGAGAGAGAGAGAAAGACACACACACACACACACACACACACACACACACACACACACACACACACACACACACACACACACACACACACACACACACACACACACACACACACACAGAGAGAGAGAGAGAGAGAGAGAGAGAGAGAGAGAGAGAGAGAGAGAGAGAGAGAACTCTACAGGAAGACAGGCAGACTACACACGGAGATGTGTTTCCCCACGAAAAACGCTGATTAGATTGTTGTTCAACTCCTCCCTCTTTCAGGCGTACTTGCAGCCTAATACCAGCCACTTCAACATGTTCAAAACGCTGGCACCCACCCACTTTATCTACAAGGTGCCAACACGACATCTTGCATCTGATCTCTTAAAGAAATTACACTGGCTCAAAATGTAGCGCAGACCAGTATAAGTTTGTCTGTCTGTATTATAAGACTACAAGACCTGTACGTGGGGAGCCTATCTGTCTGACCATTTGCCAACACTCAAACCAGTCACTGATGTGGAAAGATGGAATAGAAGGAGGGGGGGGGGGGGGGTAAGGGGTAAAGTGAAAGGAGAGGACTCGGGGAGGGGGGGGGGGTAAGGGGTAAAGTGAAAGTAGAGGACTCGGGGGGGGGGGGGGGGGGAGGGGGATCTAAGAGCAGATGCGTGAATGGGTTTGTGTGCTCAGAAGAGAGCATGGAAGCAAACACAACATAAGGTAAGACAATACAACACAATACAAGGCAATACAAAACAACGCTACACAATACAAGACAACACAGCATAATACAACACGATGCAATACAATACAGTATAACACAACACAACACAACACAACACAATACAACACAACGCAACACAATACAACACAATACAACACAACGCAACACAATACAACACAATACAACACAACGCAACACAATGCATCATAATACAACACAATACAACACAATACAACAAATAAACACAATACAACACAATACAACACAATACAACACAACGCAACACAATACAACACAACACAACACAATAAACACAACGCAACGCAACACAACGCACACAAACAAACAATACACCAAACACACAATACAACACAACGCAACACAATACAACACAATGCAACACAATACAACACAATACAACACAATACAACACAACGCAACACAATACAACACAACGCAACACAATACAACACAACGCAACACAATACAACACAACGCAACACAACACAGCACAACGCAACACAACACAACGCAAAGCAACACAATACAACGCAAAGCAACACAATACAATACAAAGCAACAATACAACACAACGCAACACAATACAACACAACACAACACAACGCAACACAATACAACGCAAAGCAACACAATACAACACAAAGCAACACAATGCAACAAACACATGCGCGCGCATAATCTTACAGACAGACACACACACACACACACACACACGCGCGCCCGCGCGCGCGCGCGCACGCACGCACGCACGCACACACGCACGCATGCTCGCACGAACGCACTCACATATACTGGCGCGTATGCACAGACACAGACACACACACACGCACACACACACACACACACACACACACAACACACACACACACACACACACACACACACAACACACATAAAACACATACACGCCGCGCGCGCGGTCGCACACACACACACACACACACACACACACACACACACACACACACACACACACACGCACGCGCGCACACACACACACACACACACACACACACACACACACACCACACACACACACACACACACACACACACACACACACACACACACACACACACACACACACACACACACACACACACACACACCACACACACACACACACACAACACACACACACACACACACACACCACATACACACACACACACACACACACACACACACACAACACACACACGAGGGGCGTTCTGAATAATCTTTCAAGGACAACTTTATCGCTGCTTTTAACACTTACTTCTATTTTCCAGAAGACGGTGCATTGCCTTGGGGTTTAGTGCCTGAGGGGGAAGGGGGGGGGGGAGGAGCGGAAGGACACTGAAGGTGTGAAATGTCAGAAGCAACAGGAGGTATGCTGGGATAGAACACTCACAGGGAGAGAAAAAACAAACAAACAAACAAAGGTAACCAAAGACAATAAAGCCAAACATGTCAAGGGCGGGTCAAAAGAAGAGAGAGAGAGAGAGAGAGAGAGAGAGAGAGAGAGTGAGTGAGAGAGAGAGAGCTCTATAAGAAGAGAAGCACACAAGTGTATTTCTCTTAAGATGGTAGACCTGTCTCCACACGAAAACGTTGATTCATTAACTATAATGCCCTTTCTCCAGATCTACCTGCAGCCTTTAATCTAGTCACTTTAACGTGTTCAGAACGAACATACCAGCCTTTCATACCAGGTGAGAACACGGCATCTTACATCTGACCACTTGGTAAAAAAAAAAAAAAATTACTCGCTAAGGATCAAGCATAGGATTCATTAAGTCTACCTGTCTCTATCATAAGAGGGTTGTAAGTGAAGCACCTATCTTTTTGACTATTTGCCAACCTGAACCAAACTCAGCCCAACCATGGACGTGAAAATGGGAATCAAAACAGGGCTTAGCACCAAACAGACACAGCAGAAAAGATTTTTTTTTTTAAGTTCTGATTTGTTGTTAACTATATGACTTCAGTGAGGGACAAAGAAGATGATCCCACAGTGTTTCATATTGGTCTGAAACGACATTGCATGGACGAACTCTACACTTCCTCATGAAATGTGTCCTGTAATAAACCAGGCTCAAAAGACATGCATGCAATGTGCTTGTCAAGAAATCCGTCCAACATTTTAAAAGACACATCCATGGAATAGTCTAACCCCTATCCCCACCCCACCCCTTTTTGTTCTCTTTTTAGTTTTCTTTTCATAGCTAAAAGCACACCGAACAACACCAGCCTGGGACAACAAAAACGGACGACATAGATATAAAGCTGAAGGGACTCGGTCCTACGATTTCCAAAACCTCCCTTTAAAAAGGAGGAGGATTTCAGTGTGCAAGTGTTGGCTTCGTGCTCGAAGAAATGCAAGTACGCACAAACACATAGGCACAGACAGACACGCAGACACACACACGCATACACACACACACACACACACACACACACACACACACACACACACACACACACACACACACACACACACACACACACACACAGGCACGCGCGTGCACACAGCACATTTACACACACAGACAGAGTGTGTGTGTGTGGGGAGAGAGAGAGAGAGAGAGAGAGAGAGAGAGAGAGAGAGAGAGAGAGACAGACAGACAGACAGACAGACAGACAGAGAGCGTTCAGAGTAATAAACTCCGTCCTTCATTGACTGTTTTCCCGCAGTTTTCGATGCTTTGTTCGGTTTTCCAAAAGATCGTGCATTGCCTGGAGGTTAAGGGAGTGAAGTGGAAAAAAGGGTGATGTGGGAAGGGGGGGGGGGTGGAAACAGGGGCAGGACAGACACTGGAGACGCAGATGCCAGAAGACAAAGAGATCTGGAGGAGAAAAACAGCAGAGAAACTAAAACAGTAACAAGAGCATAGGCCAAACATACAAGAAATGAAGAAGAGAGAGAGAGAGAGAGAGAGAGAGAGAGAGAGAGACAAGACAGACAGAGAGACAGAGAGACAGGAAGCAGAGACAGACAGACAGGCAGACAGACAGACAGAACACACACTTGCACAGAGAGAGAGAGAGAGAGAGAGAGAGACGAGAGAAGAGAGAAGAGAGAGAGAGAGCTCTAGAGAGAGCTCCAGAGGAAGACATGCAGAGAGACGTGTTTATTTACAGACAGACAGATATGTTTCCTCCCGAAAAAAAAACCTTGATAAGATTATTGCAATGCTCTTCTTCTAGATGTACATATAGCCTTAATCCATGCACTTGAATGCTCAGACACCGCCATATCTACAAGGTGCCAACGCGACATCTTACATCTGTCTCTCCAGGAAATCACACTGGCTGGAAATCGAGCGCAGGATTCAGTAAAATCCATCTGGCTCTGTTACAAGATGTCTGCCAACGAAACGCCTATCTTTCTGACACTGGCCGGTTTAATGCATGCTGATCTGACGAACAGACGTGCAGAGGGAACTCCAAATTGAGTTCAGCCATGACACAGGGCAGAAAATGGTCTCAAATATTGAGCTTTGTAGTTTGTGTCGCACTCTGCTCTGAAGCAGCATCGTAACAGGGCAGAAACGCATACTTCCTTTCACAGTGTAGGCTGTCGCAAACCAGGCTCAACAGACACACGCTTAGGCAGTGTGCTGGCTAAGAACGCAGAGCATTTCTACAGACATATGCATCGAGTGGACAGATCCCGCCACTCTCTCTCTCTCTCTCTCTCTCTCTCTCTCTCTCTCTCTCTCTCTCTTCGTCTCTCGCTCGCACTCGCTCTCTGTGTGTGTGTGTGTGTGTGTGTGTGTGTGTGTGTGTGTGTGTGTGTGTGTGTGTGTGTGGTGTGTGTGTGTGCGTGCGTGCGTACATGCGTGCGTGTGTGTGTGTGTGTGTGTGTGTGTGTGTGTGTGTGTGTGTGTGTGTGTGTGTGTGTGTGTGTGTGTGTTGCCATCCTAACTCAGAGCGCACTGGCAACACCAAATTGAGATTAAGAACAAGATGCAAAGCATATAAACGTACTCCCAGTTAATCCTGAATACGCGTGAGATATTCCATAAAGAGGAAAAACCGTCTTGGGCTGGTGTAGCCATTAGTAATGGCTATTCTGGTAAACTCGGCCATCATCTGTGACCTATAATGAACATCTTACAAATTTTCAGAACGATCGGACAAGTACTTTCTGAGATTTTCCATAAGAAGAAAAAACCATCAAGGGCCGTTAGTAACGGTTATAACGGTAAATCTAAACATCGGGCATCATCCGTGACCCATAATGAGCATACCTACAAATTTTCAGAAATATCGACCACATACTTTCTAAGATATTCCATAAAGAAGAAGAACCGTCATGGGCCGTTATAGCCGTTAGTAACGGCTATAACGGTAAACTAAATCATCGGGCATCATCCGTGACCTATAATGAACATACCCAATTTTTTTTGTTCAGAAAGATCGACAAAGTGGTTTTTGTGATATTCCATAAAGAAGAAAAACCGTTATGGGCCGTTATAGCCGTTAGTAACGGCTATAACGGTAAACTGAAACATTGGGCATCATCCGTAACCCTAGTGAATATACCTGCTAATTTTACACAAAGATCGGCCAAGTACTTTCTGAGATATTCCATAAAGAAGAAAAACCGTTACAGGCCGTTACAGCCGTTAGTAACGGCTATAACGGTAAACTAAAACATCGGGTATCATCCGTCATCCATAATGAACATACCTGCTAATTTTCACAAAGATCGGCCAAGTACTTTCTGAGATATTCCATAAAGTAGTAAAACCGTTTCAGGCCGGTACAGCCATTAGTAACGGCTATAACGATAAACTAAAACATCGGGCATCATCCGTGACCCATAATGAACATACCTACAAATTTTCAGAAAGATCGGCCCAGTAGTTTTGTCTGGAGCGAGTGGAACACATTTTGACCACAGACGGACACACACACACACACACACACACACACACACACACACACACACACACACACACACACACACACACACACACACACACAGAGAGAGAGCATTTCTTCGTTCCCATCCTAAAGTACTCCCTGTTCTGTAAGAACTGGGAGTACAAAAAGCAAAATCCCACTTAGATATGGTTCTGAAGGGATTCTGTTCCACCTCTTCCCAACCTAACATCCGAACAGGAGCAAAAACTGGGAAGGGGAGGGGCGGTGTGGGGGGGGATGGTGGGGTGAAAGTGAATGGGAGGAAGGGAGAAGGGTATGGATGGGTAGTTCTGTGAATGGGTTTGTGTTCTCAAGGAGAGTGTCACTGGAAGAGCGTGCGTGTCCGCTTGAATACGTATGAATACCTCCCAAATAAATACATATTGTGAGTGCGAGCGCGCGCGCGCCTAATTATGTGTGTGTGTGTGTGTGTGTGTGTGTGTGTGTGTGTGTGTGTGTGTGTGTGTGTGTGTGTGTGTGTGTGTGTGTGTGTGCGCGCGCTCGTGTATCTATCTATGTATCTATTTGGCTGTCTGTCTGTCTGTGTCTGTCTGTCTGTGTATCTATCTATGTATCTATTTGGCTGGCTTTCTGTCTGTGTCTGTCTGTCTCTCTCTGTCTCTGTCTGACTGTCTGTCTGTCTGTCTGTCTGTCTGTCTGTCTCTCTCTCTCTCTCTCTCTCTCTCTCTCTCTCTCTCTCTCTCTCTCTCTCTCTCTCTCTTGTGTTGTGTGTGCGGGCGCGCGTGTGTGTACACGCACACATGCCGTTGTAGCGTGTGTTCATGCATGTCTATCAAAACTCCTCCCGCACATGTTAACACCTGTCTTGTTTTAGCTCTTCGGGAAAACATTCACCCCCTTGACCCATAATGTTATGAGAGGAGCCGTTTCCTTTTCAACACAAACAGCTGCTCTATCGAAGGAATTTTTTTATCGTTTTTTTTTTTCTTACAAAAAAAAAAAAAATGCTTCCGTGAAATAGTGAATACGTGACAGGATGAGACAAACTGAATTAAATTGCTGTGTATGATGTAAATCTTAATGTAAGGAATCAAACACCATAATTAGGTAATAACACACTTATTAGGCCTAACCATTAAGGTGACTGTTGAAGAATATGTTTTGTGAAGACATAATCACATGTGTCTCACACAGACACACATACTCACCTTTGAAAGTTATTTTCGTTCTATCACCTGTCGTACTGGCAACATCCGTGAAAACATCGTTTCCCAAAGTAAACAGAACGAGCACGTTTTGTTTTTGTTGTTGTTGTTTATTTCTTTCTTTTGTATGAGCGAGTAAAGCCAAGAAGGATCATTGAACACATTGTTTAGATTTAACAACCATTATTGACCGTTTTCTGCCTTTCACATTAGACTCCTCTGCAGCATATTTAGATAGTGAAATGAATGATTGATTAGCGTCAGCGGACAACGGCATTTACAACCTTTGATTGTGTTCCTGTTCAGTAATGATATTGAAAAGCTGTGCTTTATCTCTGATGTCGTTACATGCGTTACTGTTGAACACTCAATATTGTTTCCCTGTCCACTCTTCAATGTTGTAATTCTATCTTTGTTGTTGTTATTGTTGCTGTTGCTGCTGCTGCTGCTGCTGCTGCTGCTGCTGCTGCTGCTGCTGCTGCTGTAATTGTTTCTGTTTTCCCCTCCGTCTCCCTATTTCAACAGTTCCCCGGAGAATTGTTTTTAGCGAAGCCATCGGATCGTGTTTCATGACCGTAGGTGCAGCATGATAGTTTAACACATACGTAGCGTGGCAGTGCAATGGGTGTATCTGCTCTTTTGTATCTTGCCGTAACATCTCATCTTCATGGCTTGGGTTCCTTGTTTTGATCTCCCGTGAGGGTCCATGGCTCCCATGTGTGCAGGAAGAGGGTCCCAGCGCACGGAAGAAGGAGGAACACGGAAATGCTGTGGTGTTCTGAGTGGTTGAAGTACTGTTGTTGAGGGTCCGTTTGGTTCTATTATTCACTGTTCGTCGGTTTTGTCGTAGTAATTCAGTGCTACTGTGGCGGCTGGGCCTTGTCGTCCTGGCCATGTTGTAGGGGTGATATTATGGTTTGATTAGTCACTGTTGTTGACGGGTCCCAGGTGAGTTCATTATGGTTTGAATTATTCACTGTTGTTGACGGATCCCAGGTGAGTTCATTATGGTTTGAATTATTCACTGTTGTTGACGGGTCCCAGGTGAGTTCATTATGGTTTGGAATTAAGTCCAGTGTTTGTTGAAGGGAATCCCAGGTGAGTCCATTATTGAACAGTTTTTACCTTCTGACCATGGACAGTTACATCTAAGAATAGTTAATATCTTTGATAGACGTGTTTATCAGAAGTATGTACAGTGACATCATCAGCAGACAATTGATGATTCGTCGTGATTTGAAATATTTAGTGGTAGATTTTGAGAAACAAACAGAAGAGAGGAGAGCGTTGAATAGAAGCAGATGCGGAATGAGAGAGAGAGAGAGAGAGAGAGAGAGAGAGAGAGAGAGAGAGAGAGACGACAGACAGACAGACAGACAGACAGACAGACAGACAGACAGAGAGAGAGACAGAGAGACAGAGGACAGGCACACACACACACACACACACACACACACACACACACACACACACACACACACACAAGAAGCAACGAGAGAGAGAGAGAGAGAGAGAGAGTTCTCACCACCACCACCATCACCACCACCTCGACCACCACCACCACCACCACTAACAACAACAACAACAACAGCATACAAAAAAAAAAAAAAAAAACCAGCGGCAAATCATTCAATCTCATCGATTTATGTGCGCAAAAAATATGCAAGCGTGATTCCGAGCCAGTTCGCCCAGAAGTTTTGAATCAGTTTCCTTCATGCATGAGCTGTCCTAGCAGACTACGCAAAACACCCCACACCCCACACACCACCACACCCACACACCACACACACACACACACACCACACACACACCACACACACACACACACAAACACCACACACAGAGATGAAATGAATGAAAAGAAATCTTGTTTTCCATAAGGCCAAGGTCCTCTTTGGAAGAGGGGAACAAAAAGAAATACATATAAACATCATTCATACACATACATCAATATACATTCAAATTATAGCAATCTGCCGCGCTTTAAACGCTTGACAAATATAAAGTGCTAATTTCTGACGGTATTACTGTTCGTTGAGGACAACAAGAGAGATAAACGAAAACCATTTGGATTATGAGAAAACGTTTTGAGCAATGAACTTTTCTCTTATGCTATCGTAAAAGGGACAACATAATAAGAAGTGCATTTCGTTTTCGACAGCAACTTTACATGTTTACAAATTAGTCTTGTGGCCTATAGTTTCTGTACCTATAGTTGTTAATTGACAAGTCAGAAATGCCAAATCTAAACCTAGTTATAATATATTTTAAATTGGCACTGACGGAGAGAGAGAGAGAGAGAGAGAGAGAGAGAGAGAGAGAGAGAGAAAGAGAGAGCATTTCAGTTTTAGAGAAGCAGTACTTGTCTGCGACTTGTTTTCGGCTGTGATCCCCCCCCCCCCCAAAATGTTTCACTTAATCATAGCTCAACAAGGTATTCATAGTGACTTCCATTGGATAAAAACGTTTTGTTTTTTTTTCAATACACAGTTAAGAAAACCTTGAATAGGTTTCTGCATTGTACCTTATATGACGTACTGTACATTGCTTTGGGGAGGTGAGGGAACATGAAGAGGGGAAAGAAAGAAGAAGAAGAAGAAGAAAAAGAAGAAGAAGAAAGAAGAAGAAGAAGAAGGAGGAGGATGTGGAGGAGGAGGAGGAGGAGGAGGAGGAGGAGTGGAGAAGGAGGGAGGAGGAGGAGGAGAA
>CM065729.1:27424591-27449591 GCA_033310375.1 Conus canariensis | reverse complement strand
ATTGTCGTCAGTAGGGGGCTTAGTAGGGGGTGTCCTGCGTATGTTAGATCAGAACAGGCGCCACTGAACACCACCGAAGTGATTCGGCAGCAGTGCAGTGTCTTCTCCGGTGGGTTGCCTCTTGACGACTTGACATTGACTGCTCCCTGTGGATTGTCGGTGCCGGGGCTGCGGCGGGGCTGACCGGGCTGCGGCTGTGGACGGGGTGTCGGAATGAGCGGCGTGTGTGCACTGCCTCCGAGGTGGCACAGAGGTTGGGACAGCAAAAAAAAAAAAAAAAAAAAAAAAAAAACGTGGATCGTTTTTTGTCAGATGCTCGTCTATGCCCGAGAGGGGATTCCCCGTTATTGTTCCAGAGCAGCTGAAAAAGGAGGTCACTGCTTATGCATGACCCTGGAGCAACAAATGACAATTTTCAGTGCGCAAAGTTTGAACACCAAAGGAGTTGAGTCTGGGGATTATGAACCAAAGTGTACATCACAGGGATATGTCCGCAAAAATGAACAAACAAAAATGTAAATATGGATATTAAGTCGGTTGGCATCGACATATACTGTGCACAAAAAGAAACGCATTTTTTTTTCTCGCGGGAAATATTAAGGAAAATTTGGACAGAAACATGCCCCATATAGCAGGGAGCTCTGTCCAGTGTGAATAGTCAGACATAATGAATAGACATAACATTAGACTGATGTCTTATTTCTTCTGTGGTTGTAATATTTTGAATGCTAAATGACGCATGAAATGACTGAAATAAAAAAAATATATGCGTTTCTTTTTTGTGCACAGTATAGTTCAAATTATACTACCAAGCACAACAAACTTTCCCCACCACTCCCCTCAGGTATGATCCCGACACAAACTGAGCAGTTGCCTAACACACAGCAACACATTTACCTCCGTGGTTGTGTAGCTGTTCTGCATGTGGTACAACTCCATGATTGGATGGCTGTCCATAGACTGCCAGTCACGACACCTTCGAAAGTCCTAACCAGTCATAAAAAATGCGTTCATTGTATACTTATCGATCTTTCATTTTCTTCCACAGTATTCTGTTTTCTTTCTTTTCTAAATACGTTTTTCTTTATGTGTTAGTAATTGCCTTTTCATCCCCATTGTGCTTCCTGTTTTTCCATAGGTCCCTTTCCGTTCTACACTGGCTTCTTTCAGTACTTTCCTTTAATTCCCTTGCCTTTCTAACTGACCCGCAACGTGATAGAGTAAATGTTATACTGAAGTTTTAAGTATACTACAGTTTGTTTGTAGGCCATGATTTGGAAACATTTTCTTTCCTGTTCATCTGCACTGGATTATGGAATCATATGGGAAATCCTCTTGATTCTTTTTTCCACTGGCTACACTTGATTTTTTTGTCATCGAGATGTTCGTTACGAAGTCATACAATGCTTAGGACAGTGTGCTAATGGAGCAGGAACTCTGGCGTGGCTGCGTGCCCGACATACTAACATGAGGTCGTGCGAGAAGAGAGAGAGAGAGAGAGAGAGAGAGAGAGAGAGAGAGAGAGAGGATTCCACATTGCACTGGAAGCCTTTTGTCAAGGTTGTCAAGTTACTGTGAGCGCATCTCCTATAGTGTGCCTGTCATTTTCAGACACAAGCGCACGCATATATTCATCACCGCTTCCTTTCCAACAGGCACACCACAAAAATAAATCTCATTCATTTTCTGAGCACATTATCAGGTGCTTTTTTTTTATTGAACATATTCTTTTTGATTGCCCATTGCTATCCCTGTTATACAACATATCTGGGATATTATATGTAGCAAAAATGGGATCTTTAAATGATATAATATACAGCGAAGAAATGATACAAATTGCATCAGTTTTATCCAGCACTATACTTGCAAATTTATTGTAAATATTGTTATTTATAGTTATTGTAGTAATGTTCATATGTAGCCTTTCACACATGAGTGCATATTCACACTAACACACATACATACACAAACACCACACCACACACACATGCATACGCACAGTACACTCACCACACACACACACACGCGCGCGCGCGCGCGCGCACACACACACACACACACGCAAACTCTTACACAGCCCGTTTTGATTTGCTTGTTTTTTTGTGGATTGGTTCATTTTTATTCCAATATCACCATCGTTGTGAACAGACGTTAAATTAAATCAGTCAGGTGCTTTTGGGCTCAGACTTGGTTCCAGAAGATCACAGCCAGTTTTTATTAGATTGGACTTATTTCATTTTTTTTTTTTTCCTTCAAGCTTTCAAACTGATGGAGAAGAAAATGGTGGAAGAATGCACTCACAGGGTTTCAGTATGGTGATCGGGGAACAAGGAGGAATCCAAGCAAGCTTTCTGCTCAGAGAGCTGTCATCAGGCTTGAGTTAGTGGGCGACAGATTGGGACTTTTGTTTATCATAGCAAATGCATTGTTGTTTTATGTGCACCTATTCTTTCCCCAAAGCCACACTACCACCGCAAATGTGAAAAGGGGTTTCTTTTGAGAATGGATTGTTTGCAAGATAGAACAGAGTCTATTGTTCCCTGGGTTTTCTTCAGGAATTCTAGCATACTTTCCTCCTGTCTGCTAGCTCTTTCCGCAAACTCAGACAAAACAGCATCCATGTTTTGGCTGTGAACATAAGCATCCAAAAAGATGGACATGAAACCGTTTTAAAACCATTTTTCTTACCCATGTAATAATAAGAGTACGCTTGATGACTTGCATTGTATGACCAGAGATGGGCAGATACGTTAAAGATACATGCAAAACCGAAAGGCAACGTACAGACTAACACGCTTTTTGGGTTTAATGCAGATCAGTCACCATTTGCAAGACGTTATCAAAAAGACATCATTTCAAAACATATATCCACAATAATCCGTATCAAGTCTGAAATACTGACATCCTTGTGACAGATCAAGCCAATCCGTTTCATCTTCCACCTTGGTCCTGATGCAAGTGCACATATTCTTATTATTGAGGAAAAGAAATACACATATATGGTTCTGTGGCAAACAGACGCTGCAGAAAAGACAGCAAGCAAGCACCAAGTTGAGTAGGCTTAAAATCTCACTACCTGCTGTCAACCAACAGAAACGCTGTTATAAACGATGAAACACGTGTTCAGCTTTCCTGGAACATGTAGTGACTCAATAGGCCAACAAGGCGCAAAAATGTAACATTTGCCTTTCAAAGACAATGGAATAAACTGTCGAGGCTGATACCGATTTATCTCCCCCCCCCCCCCTCCTCTCTCTCCTCCTCAATTTCTGTGCGTGCAGTTAGTTTTAAGTCAGAGTGTGTGTGTGTGTGTGTGTGTGTGTGTGTGTGTTGTGTGTGTGTGTGTGTGTGTGTGTACCTGTTTATCAATATAGAGACAAACACTACTTTTCTTAATTGTTTTGTTATTCAGAATGCTAAACGTAATGACATATACTAGATGCCCACACATAACGTGAATGAAAGAAGCAGACGGAGAGAGAGAGAGAGAGAGAGAGAGAGAGAGAGAGAGAGAGAGAGAGAGAGAGAGAGAGAGAGGAGACAGAGAAAGAGCGAGAGAGAGAAAGAGAGAGTTATTTTAAGGATAACTGATAAGAACGCACGAAGGAAGACAACAATCATACCAAAATAATTATCACGCAGCAAGAATGCATACCTCCTTCCTCGCGACAAAGTGTATGAAACGGAATAACAAAGTACATGGAATATCACCAACACAAAATGAACTGCAATATATGAAAAAAGGCATAGTAATATGCGTATTCAAAGGATGCACACCACGCACACACACCCACGCGCGCACACACACACACACAAACAGGGAAGAGAGAGAGAGGAGAGAGAGAGAGAGAGAGAGAGAGAGAGAGAGAGAGAGAGAGAGATAGAGAGAGAGGGGGGGGGAGGTGCGGGGTGGGGTGGGTGGGGGGGGGGGGGGGAGGGCGGAGCACGAAACAAAATACTTCATCTGAACACAGAATGTTCCAATTCGTTCACACTTCATAATACTCCACATTACGTTGCCGACATTAGCGCTTATGTCACCGTACAGAAACAATGTCAATTCAATCTTTACTACAATCACTATTATTACCATGATCTTTTTTGTCCCCTTGCTATAGTTTCTATCATGGCAATGCGATAACTGCTACTACTACTGTTCTTGTTACCTCTATGACGACAGTTTCGGTCTCATTACAAGCAGACTGACACACCGAACAGAGCAGTCACTGATAGCACGCCCATATCCAAACGAAATGCAACGGAACACTTGATCAACGCACAGTACAATCAAGTTACTTTATTATCATTTCCTAGCCGATCACAAAAAGCCTTTTAATGGCTCTCAAACCCAACATGTGAAAATGTTTTGTAACGCATTCTTGTTTGTGGGTGCGTGGAACTTATTGCAATGTTCTTCTTCTTATTAGCTTCATATATTTTTCTTTATTTTTTTCTGTATTTGTAATCGCTTAGTGCTTATGTAAGATTAAGCACCATTAATACTCTTTATTGTTATCATTATTATTATCATCATTATTACTATTGTTATCATTATTACTCTCATTATTGTTATAACAAAACAATTCATCAAAAATAAAAGATCCAGCAAAAGAGTAATCAAAACGTACAGGGCATGGCTGTTAAGGAACTGACGTTTTGCAGCAACCAAATTTAGATTGTGCCGACAGCGACAAATATTCACTTTACTCTTTGCTCAGGAAAGACATTTGAATACCATCCAAAACACTGTAACACCAACAAAACATAGAACTGCCAACTACACAGTCCGTGTCCATTTTCGACAGTTGTACAATGCTCACAACCTATTCATTGAAGACAAACACACACACGCGCACACACACACACACACGTACGCACGCACACACACTCGACCGCCCGCCAGCCCGTACACACTTACATACACCGACACACGCACACATACACACACATGCACGCCCGCCCGCACGCACTCACCAACGCCCACGCGTACGCACGCAAGCCCCACACACACACACACACACACACACACACACACACACACACACACACAAAGTGTAAGCATTTTGACAACATTGGAGAATGATCCACGAGGTCAGAAAAATCAGTTGAGGTCAGTACAGACAGACTAGAGGAGGACAAAATACTGTCATCAAAAAGGACGTTACTTGCATAGACCTTCCAATGCGGTTCTCCAAAGTGACATCTCAACAAATCAATGTCACCTTAATGTATTGCAAATAACCCACAGTTTTGCAGCTCAGCCGAACCCACGGTATCCCTTTATGACTAGCGCTAATAACATGTTCCATTTCAAAATCCTAAAAGACCACTTTTAAGCTTAACTTTGAAGCACAACTATCTTTCAACCGATTTCAAAGGGCCCATTAATAGCTAGAGGGTATCTAGGTGGAATCTACTTCATGAGGACTACGCTGGGAAAATAATACAGCTGAATGGAATGATAATGCCAATTTCAGTGCTTAGATTCTTATCATCTATTCACAGGGGGGAAAAGTTGTGTGGTGGTGGTGGTGGTGGTGGTGGGCACGGTAATACAAGGGGGTGGGGCGTCTACGCGAGTTAAAGGACAGACCGGTATAACGTGGGACTGAAAAGAGTAAAGGAGGTAAGTGGGTGAAGGAAAACCAGCGAAGTCCAAACCGTATAGAATTACGCCGGTTCTTATGACAGTATCTAAAAGCGGTGACGTCGTATTGCAAATAAAAGACGTGCACAGGGTTCAACAAAGGGGGAACGGGTGGGTGGGTGGGTGGGGTCTGAAAAGGAAACAGAGGTGGTGGAAATGTTCTGAGGTTGAAATTGAAATGGAGACAGGCACTGTGAAAGAATGAGGGGAAGCGAGAACCGATGATGATGGGTGGGACTTGAGCAGAGGGAAAGGTAGGGAAAAGGACGAGTGGAATACTAACCACACTGGAACCAAAGGATGTGAGATTGAAAAGAAATAGGTGAGGAGGAGGTGTGGCACAGATGGGTGGGTCGAGATTAGAGCTACCGTGGAGAACCGCGTGGGGTGGGGCGGGGGAGGGGGGGGGGGAAGGGATTGGCTTATAATAGTTTAACAAATAATGCATGTATAGAAGAGAAGGTCAAGGACTTGCACACACAAGCAAAGTGATAAGATGGAAGATTTACAGAAACTGGCAGACAGAAAAAAAAAGACAAGTCGAAATATTGGGAATATCTTATGAGTCTGTTGTTTTTCTCTCGGTTTTATGTGCGTTCATATGTACAAACAGTTTAAGGGTGACAGGAATAGAAGATAATAGCTCTTGTTGTCAACAATATGGAGGTTCAGCGTACTTGGGAAGAGCTCTCAACATCCTCATGAAAAGCGGAGATAAATATTTTCTTGAAGGAAAGTACACACAACATCAAAGCACAGCAAAACCACGTGGGTTGGGGATGATCGCGAAGATAGAAGGCACATCTTGAAGTGGCTAAAAACACGAATAATCGAAGTACGAAAATAGCTCTGCAGGAAAATGTCAAGCTGAGAAAAAAAAAAAAAAAAAAAAAAAAAAAAACATCGATTATGATCGATGCAGGCTGAACATATGAGGTACAGACGTAAAGTGGGGAGTGGAAAAGACGGGGGCACAACGTGTTGAACACAGACGAGTCATCTAAATACACTGCTTTGAAAAGACGCTCGTCCAAGCTGTGAAAGCTGGGGAGATAGGGCCCAACTCATGTCACTCCGGTCGATTAAGGTTGCTAACAGATACACGTTTATCCATACTGTTATGGAACCGTGAATAACAAGGAACGCGCCGCCCATCCCCAGTCCTATTCTGGGCGTGCAGAGTGGCTATAAATAGATACTTCAGGACAGAAGTAAAGACTGGCAGATTCAGCTTTCATTGTCATCACCGACATGGAACGAGGACAGGGGCGCTATACTGGTTGGCTTAATTCCAGAAGCAAAAGAGAGGAGACACAAGCACGTTGGGACATTATGTTTACGTCACGGAGGTGCACGTTCTCCCAGTCATAGAAACGTTTCACGTTGAACAAAACTGAATCTAATACAAAATATAACGACAAGATCAATTATGTAAACCCAAAAAAGGCGACGGTGGGAATGGAATGGATGTATTGGAGATGATTGCGACAGGGGCAAGCAGGAGATAATTCAATGCTGGGGTTCAGGGAAAAAAAGGTAAACTGCACAGAACGATGTAAGCTGCCCGTGAGAATTATGTCGCATGATTACGAGACAAGAATGGGATGCTAGGGGGAAAAAACACGGAAAATAAAAATGAAAAGGAAACGACTGTATAGAAAGGTTAAAAAAGGCAGTAAATATGAATTAACTATTAAAACAAAGAGACAGCAACAAGAATAGGCTTACATAGAAAAGACAGAAACGTGAACGGGTCATAAAGGCAGAAAAACGCATTCAACAGTAAAAAGCAGTAAAAGGGATATAAAAAGAAACTTACAGTTACGAAAAGGGGTATGACGGTATTGTCCGTAGCTTGGGGATACAACTCTTTATGAGATTGCTCTCTACACCCTCATGAGAAGTGGAATTAGATGGTGGTGTTCTGTTGGGGGGGGAATAAAGCATCATTAAGCAAGCAATGCAAAACTCTGAGGGCAGGGAAGAAAAAGGCACAGGAGGAATGTCTGGGAAGAAAAAAGGCACAGGAGGAATGTCTGGGAAGAAAAAAGGCACAGGAGGAATGTCTGGGAAGAAAAAAGGCACAGGCGGAAAATGTTTCGAACGAAAAACAAGTAAACAGCAGTCAAAAGCGATGGGAAACTGTCTGGCTGAGGAGAGAAAACATGAGCAATTAGAACAGATGCAGGTTGGACATTTGACGAACAAATGTTAACTACGAAGGAAAACAGATCGGTACCCTACACTCTTGTATAAGATTAGCGATGTTTATGTACTGCCATGGAAACAAACTGGTTGAAAGTGGACTCGTTGGAGAGGAGGACCCAACTCGCGAAATAGAAGGTACATGCCTGTGTGCAGGATGTGGTTAGAAGGTACATGCCTGTGTGCAGTAGTGGCAAATGGAATAGGAAAGTCGACATAAATACTGACAAAGACTGGGAATAAAAAGTGATGCGCCCATCCTCTTCATATTCCCAGCGTATGAAACGTCTTCACATGGACATTTAAGGAGTGAAACGGTCAATATAGACAGACACAGCCTTCACTGTTGCGACCTTGCAAACTGGCCTTCTCTTCCGAAAGTTGTTGATGGGATTTTACACGTATGTAAGATGTTACGCGTGCGTTCACACACGGAACCTCGGTTTATAGTCTCATTCGAAAGACTGTATGGGGAAATGGAGTTAGAACCAATGTTAACTCCGAGGGAAAAATCCTCCTGTTCCGAAACGGCCCAGCGGAGATTCGAACCCGCCACCCCAAGATTACGGATCCGGCGCTCTACCACTGACCAACTCCAGCCCCCTGGTCGGCTTTCAAGGGAACAGAGAACTAGACTGGTCGGCTGAATGGATCGAGATGATCAACGAGTACACACATACATTTGGGAAGAAAAAACGATGTGTGAACTTTGTGAGCAGATGATGTACGAACGGGCCATATATAAGAGTGGGGAGGAAACGGGAACAAAGAAATGGCTGTATTGGCCGAAATCAAGGGGTGGTCGTTAGAATTGTAAAGACTTGTCGCCGAGGACTGCATCCTAGACCGAGTAAATAGCTTGGGGTACAGTAACCCTGGCAAAGGACAGAGGAGGAAACGGAACGGGAGATGAACATAGCTCCAGCAGGAATGTACGCTGTGGAAACAGGGAAAACGTGACTGCTTACATTCCCATTGACTAGAACAGAATAATTTTCTATCATAATTTGCATTTAAGACAATGACATATGCCAAAGGGTCAAAAATGAAATGACGGTGAAAAAAAGATGAAAAGCACTAATGTAACAACATTGAAATAGAATATCCAGGAGGGAGAAGACTTTTTAAGTTTATGTAGAAGCCATATAGAAGTGAATGGATCATACAGGAGGTAAAAATACAGCAAACAGCTGTAAACGGGATATAAAAAAAACGTTACAATTAACAAAGTGTTAGAAATAAAGGGGGATTTAACGTCTTGTCTATAAATTGGAGATACAACTCATTTTGAGATGTCTCAAAAACTCCCTCATAAGAAGAGAATTGGATGGAGGTGTTTTGTGGTGAAGGAAATTACGCGCAGCATCAAGTAAGCAATGCAAAAACTGTGTGAGCAGGGAGAATGTTTGGGAAGAGAGAAGTCATAGACGGGGAAAAGTTCAAACTGAAAACGAAGAAACTGCAGTCAAAAGCTATGGGAAACTACCTGGCTGCGAAACGAAAACATGAACAGTCAGAATAGATGCCGGCTGAAAAAAATCTGGAAAAAATGTGAATTGGGATGGGAAACAGATCGGGACCCGAGGCTTTTGAATAACATTAGCAATGTTTATACACTGCCATGGAAAGACACTGGTCGAAATTTGAAAACTTTGGGAAAAGGAATGAACTCACGAGCTGTAATAAACATGAATGATCACTGGTTGTGTTTATACTTTGAAACAGTCGCAAGTGGAATGGAAAGACATCTATACCAAGCGGAACGGGGAATGAGAAGTGGTGCGCCCGTGATCCACCCATCCACTTCCTATTCCCAGTGTACGGAACAGCTTTACGTGGGCGTTTGAGGTGTGAATCTGTCAGAATAGGCGGACTCGACTTCCGTTACTGTCACCGAATCGAAATGAGAACAAAGCGCGATACTGGCTGGCTGAATAAATCGAGATGATCATTAAACGGATAAATACGTTTGGAAAGAAGAAAAAAAATCAGTGAATTAGACTCTGCGACTGACTGACGTGCGATCAGCATTTCTGTCCGAATGTGGAGAAAACAGGAATATATTGAAAGGAGGTGGGGTCGTACATTCTGGAGATATCGAAGCTATGTAATTGGTAAGTGAAGAAACAACGATGTTTTATAAGCTACGACGTAACCTTGAAGGGATGATGGGTGTCATGTAAATAGAAAGCAGTACAATGTGAATGGAAAACGAGAGAGAGAGAGAGAGAGAGAGAGAGAGAGAGAGAGAGAGAGAGAGAGAGAGAGAGCGAATGAGAGAGATTCAAATGATTTATTCAGTAAGGCCAAAGCCCCTATGAACGGGGAGCGATTACAATGTTTAACATGCATCATTATGCAAATTAAAGCAGCATTCATAATCCATCACAAGCATGTTTTACACCACAAATCATGAGAGGGGAGAGAGAGAGAGAGAGAGAGAGAGAGAGAGAGAGAGAGAGAGAGAGAGAGAGGAGAGAGAGAGAGAGAGAGAGAGAACTCTGTGTGTGTGTGTGTGTGTGTGTGTGTGTGTGTGTGTGTGTGTGTGTTGTGAGCGCGCGTGTGCGTGTGCGTGTTCCAGGCGCAAAAAGAAGTGGCCAAGTTGAATTTGCATGCAAGTCGGTTCAAATTCTGAGCTATGAGGTGCAAACTGAAGATCTATGGGAAAGGGTGAAACAGAAAACAACCAGGAACGATGCCAAATTGACGTAGGAGGAACATGAAGAATATGGAGGGAAATGAGAGATGAAGTTCGGGTGTCTGAAGGATGATTTATGCTAATTCCATGCAACAACGGGCGAAACTTGGAGGTAAGACACGAAGGGTGGGAATTACTGTAATCAGACGGCCATGGCTATTAAAACGAAAAGGTCATAAACTAAGAGCGATCACGACCGACACTGAAAACAATTTCTGTGGAAGGAACCGGGAGTAGGATAATGTGCTTCCATGACTCTTAGCTCCTGCGCAAAGCACGTTATAAGATGGACAAAGGATGAGATGGGAAAGAAGTAGCGACACTGCCAAATAACTGCAATGTTTTTGGAATACAGATTTGGTAATAGAACTGTTAGCAAGACGAAAGAGCCGCGAAGTGAAGCGGTAATTAAACATGTTTAGGGGGAAAGTATCAGAAACATAAGAAAAAAATTACAGAACGAATAATGGGAATCGTAAAAATCGAATGGTGTACTACTGGCACAGGGGGCAGGGGACGAACTGGATAATACGTCATTTGGGGTTAAAGCAAGCTCTGAGAAAACAGATTTTGGGGTTACTAGCGTCAAACACAAATAAAGATGCACACTGTGAACAGGCAGAGCGAGTTACATATAATCTCACTATCTAGTCACCAGATTGCCAGACAATCATATGGGATGTTGCGAATGGTTTACGCAGATGAATTAAAAAAAATTCACTGACTGCTGTATAAAACAAGTGTCATGCCGGCATACAATGGGTTGTTGCGAAGGTTTTACGAGGAAAACAAAAGGCAAAATGCATTATAGAAAAACAAAGTATCGCAGATACAGAAATTTCCGATCATTGCAATACAAGTCCTCAAACATTTATGACAATCCGTAGTCAAAGAGCGACACAAACAGGGACAAGCTACTGGCACACCCATCGCAGAAGTTGGCGATTCCAAGAATGATAAATAGCACGTGAAATACTCAAAGAGGGAAGGAAACGGATGGGAAAAAATCTACAAATGAAAGGCTGGGGGAATGGCCCTAAAATGCAGAGAAACGACGGACAACAGTAAAACAGAATGTCGAACAGCGATAGAAGAGAAAATGACTAGCGCCGAACGTCCAGATGACGTGGTAACAGCTCCCATTGACACAGCCAAAGGCATCCCGACGACGGACAATGGAGCACGATGAGCAGTCTTTACAAATGGCCCTTTCAGTAAGCAGTGAAAGCTGGGAAGTTATGGCACAGGTTACAACGGTGAAAACTAGAAGAAGCCTGATTTTTTTCAGGACTCTGAAAACACTGAAATCGTCACGAATAGGAAGGGCTAAAAGTGACGCCGACAATCGGAGGAACTGGGAATACGAGGAAGTGCACCCGTCCTCCTTGTTTACAGTATCTATAACCATTTTACGCCGAGTTACAAAAGGTTTTGGTAGAAAACTTAAGGCTACATGTAATTTCCAGTCGACCTAATAGAATCCAATTATGAAATAAAATGATTCAGGGGAAGCCAAGTGTTATCATTCAAATGATATGGTAAACACACGAAGAAAACGAAAATGAACTTGTAGAGGAAAACATGTCTCGAAAAAACAGATATAATGACCGGAATGAAGAGTTGGTCAAGATACTCGCCTAACGCAAGACTGAGGATGGAATTGTGGCGAGTGTATAATGTTTGGAATTGTAAACCCTGACGTTACGCAGGTCAGAAAGGGAAGTCTGAAAACTGGTATACATTAACGGAAAAGAGTCCACCCAAAGTGCAACTGTTGACAAGATAATTGACAAACCATCGGATTGAATCAGAAAAAAACAATATTACAGAATGTATCAGAAAAAAGGGCAAATGCTTTCCAAAGCGAGTTTTACAATTGCAAAAAAAAGCAAAATATTCACTAAAAAAAAAAAAAAAAAAAAAAAAAAAAAAAAAAAAAAAAAACGCAGAATCAAAGGGAAGACCAAAAAAAAAACCCTACAGGTACGAAATCTTCACAAGATGCGAGGGCCATATATACTTACAGAACACTTATTTCCACAAGACTGCCAGGTAAGGTAAGGTAATGTTGCTTATAGCCCAGCCGACCGCAAAGGGCCACATCAGGGCTGTCACCACGTTAAAATCAACTCACTAGTCACCAAAAAAAAAATAAAAAAAAACAAAAAAACTTTCACACATCTTTTTAAATTACATCTTCTAGAAACGCACCAGAAACTTCGTTAAAAATCTTTGTTCTGTAAAATCTTAAATCGGATGAAAAATGTTAATCTCTCTCAAAAACTCAAAGATCACGCCTGGTGGGACATCTCTGAAAAGGGTTTTCATGGACTCTGTTGTAAAGTGTTTATGTCTCACATCGTGCAAGTCCCAACAATCTAAAAGAATATGTTTCACAGTGAGTGGAACATGACATGGAATACACCACGGAGCTTCTTCACCTTTTAAATGATAAGAATGGGTATAAAACGAGTGGCTTGAGTGCAAGCGGCACAGGACTGTTTCTTCTTTACGGCCGCCTCTGGAACATGGAAGAAACTCATTGAGGTTTGGACGGATTTTAAACAGTTTGTTATCCGTCTGCAAAGTCCATTCCTCTTGCCAGAGGTCTTTGACATAGGCCTGTGTTTGGGGTTTCAGGTCAGTGTGAGGAACAGTAAACCTGCTCAACTCTTGCCTTGTGGCATTCTTGGTACAAGACTGCCAGAAAAAAGCCAAGAAAACAACGGCAAGTAAATGGATCATTAAAAAAAAAACAGAGAAGAAAATGTAACTAGTGGACAATAATAAACGGATATGAAAACAAAAGTCCAGAAAAGGCGATAGAACAGGGATATCGGCTCAAACATTTCGGAGTACAGAGGTATGATTCTTATGGAGACTGCTCTCAACATCGTCATAAAAAGTGGGGATAGGCGTTATTGTCTAAGAAAAGTTTTTTGTTTTTTTTTAATTAAATATCAACTACGCAAAGCAAAACCTTGTGGGTTGGGAAATGTGTGGACAGACAGGCAGCATACACGCTGAAATGGCTAATATTGGGAATAAAACTCGAACACTGGAACTCATAACAAACAAAATAGCTGCCAAAATGGTAAAGGTAATGGCGTGAATGGGGAATGAAAGCAGCTTGAACCGATGCAGGCTGAACACATAGGGAAACAAAGGTAAAGGGGGGAGGGGGAAAGGAACTTGCGACATTCAAGCTGTTGCCCTTTGAAAGACACCGATCAAACTGGGGAGGTTCGGGTGAAGGGCCGAAATCACGCCGTTCAGAACGATTATGTCGCCAAGACTACGATTACAAATATAATGAAAAATAACACAAAATCAACACCTACGCTGGGTGTAACTGGGCAGGGGGGGGGGGGTTAAAAAGTGGTATGCCCACCCCCTTTCCTGCTGCCAGCTTTAAACAGACCTGAGCTGGGGTGGGAAGACCTATGGAGGTCGAGTTTCAGTAACAGTTCATGGCGTGCGTATCAGTCCATCAACGTGGCACCACATCTGCCACGTTTCCAGACCACACTCCGCAGGTTTGACAGCTGATAGATATATGAACTAATGACTATGAGGGGGCTATGATGAGGGGGGTTTAGGACGAGTGTCTCGCGGACACGACTTAGCGGATGACTGACCTGCGCATTAGCCCAAAGCGCTGGTCAGACATTTAGTACCTCCCCATCATTTCTTGCCCCACTATAAACATTGCAAGGGAAGTTGAGGTGGGAAACATGGTGGTATTCGCTCAATTAGTTTTTATTTAATGCATTTAATGGAATGCAGATACCGTTATATAATGGTGAGCGACAACAAAAAGTGGGGGGGGGGGGGGGGAGGGGGGAGAATGATAAATCAGGAAAGAAAATGTGAAGGGAGACGTTAATGAAAATGATGGTATGAGAATACGGACCTCGTATTAGACAGATGGGAAGGGAGAGAAATGGATGATTTGAGGGTACAGCAAACAGGGGGATGGATAATTTGAGGGTACTGTACACAGGAAAATGGACACTTTCAGGGTTCTGCAAACAGGTGAATGGATAACTTGAGGGTTCTGCAAAGCCTAGTGAAAACCAATGTTATAGGCCGACCACACAGGGCCTTTTCAGTGGTGTCAAAACACACAGAAGGGATCCACATTCTGACCGAAAATCATTATCCTGAATGATGTTACACTCTGAAAAAAAGCATCAAACAAAATGACATAGTAACTTCGAAAAAAGCAAACATCTAAGGCAATATACGTAAATGACATAGTATCCTGAAGAAAAAAAAAAAAAAAAAAAAAAACAGTACACATCAATGACATGCTATCTGGGAAAAAGCATACACCTAAAGACAATGTACATCAACAACATAGTATCCTGAAAAAAAACAGCACTCAACTATGATATACATCGAGCGACATGTTACCCAGAAAAAAAAGCAACAAACGCCTAAGACAAAACACACCAATGACACGGTGTCCACAAAAAAGCGACCAACGCCCGAGACAATGTACATCAATCAGCTGCTCTCCAGTCACGCAGCAAAGTCTAAGACAATATACACCAATCGTCCGGTATCCAGAAAAAGCAGCATCGTCTGAGAAAATATACATCAATGACCTGGATAAGACTAGGCCTTGCTGAAAAAAAACATCAGTCATTCCATCTGATCTACCCGTTCCAGGTTTCGGGTGAACGAAAAAATAAAGTATAAGAAGTCATGGAATTTGCACTTTTTTTTAAAAATCGCCAAATGAACAAACTCGTATTGTGGAACGGGAATGGGACACTTTGCATCCGCTCTGGTCAGCGTGTACATTATCACTGCCTAGTCGCCTGAATCCATCCAAAAAGATGGAATGTCTTGACAGAAAATACATGAGTGGAAGAGTTTCCAAACCCAACGCAGGTGACTGGTCCAAAAAGACATAAAAAGGGCAGGCAGCAGCAGAGAAATACGAGATTATCAGGAGGAGGACGTTTCTATCACAGGGCTTCCAGAAGGCGGTGGAGCCGTCTGCGCTGTAGAGTCCAGCTTTAGATTAGTGTGGAATTTCAGACTGTGGAATTGACTCACATGGGCCGACAATGGGAATAGAATCAGGGAGGGTGCTTACAATTTAACTCAAAAGTCACTGCCAAATTCCAACAGAAAGAAATGGCATGCTATAAATTTTGCCTAGATATAAAATGAGGGGTATGACTTTCTGAAGGAGCAAGTCCCCAAAAGCAACACCAAGGACAGAGCATAACAATTCAGTCAGTCTTTATTCACTGACGGCAAATTCCTTTTTTATTGCACTCTGTCAGGTTCTCCTACTTTTCTCAGCAAGATCTCTAGTATGAGATCTGTGAAACGTTGCGCCTTTTTTTTTACCACACTCCTGTCTTCAAAATCTACACCAGAAAGTTAAATCTTAAATGCCAGCAGCTTGCACCACACCTTTAAACGCACATCAGTCAGTCTCTTGGGGCAGCTCCGTAGAAGCGAGAGTTACACAGTAGTTTCAGATGTGCAGGACGCGCACACGTTAATCTCTTACTGCACTCCTCAGCGCTCTGGGTACCTTGAATAATGTTTGTGCGTTTTTGCCTTCCATGGGGCGTGCAATGATTTTCCTAGTGTGGTCATTAACCCCTTGTGCTTCAGCTGCCTTTGTGTCAAACGTATGGTTGTCTTGCTGCTGGGTAGCTTCAAGGGTCTGATGATCAGCAAGCGCAGAAGCTGTGGAAACCACACAACCATCTGCCCGTCTCGTTATCGCGACGCCTTCCGACTGTTCCCCCTCCAGCCTGCTACAGACTTGCTGCATCAATCTGCTAGGAGAGAAAGCATACAGTATAAATTTCAAACCATTGTGTAGGAAGACAATGCATGTGTCTGTGGGTCAGGTTTCTAAGATAAAATGGCAATATTTGATAACTCAACCTTGATGTTAACTTTTATTTCTTACAAAGCAACCCGTCATCCTCTCCTTTTCTGATAATGGGAACTCCCTCCCTCCAGCCTATCCCCATCACCACCCACGTCACATCCCCCCTCCCTGTTTTCAAACACACACACAAAAAAAACTGCACGCATTATTGTCCATCATAAATTCACATCCTTCTTTGTGCTCTTCAAAACTGTTCAATATATATTCAACTGCTTAGGACTCGAGAAAACTGTGGATCAATTTCTCACCTTCCAATCATCTTCTCTTAGTCCGGCTGTTACACACGATTGGCTATCGGCAAGTTAATTAGTCATTTGCTAAATTTCTATTAAGGTTAATTTTTCTTTACAAACTAAGAGAACCTCTCTCTTTAGGAACTCGGCAAATCATTTTCCTCCATACCCACTGCAAATGGCTTTCCATGGCTTCCTGCAATCACATTTCTTTCCAGTGTTCTGTCCCCAGTTGTTTCTTCTACCTTTGATAAGGCTTCACCTGCCACTTCCGGCGGTCCACTTCGTTTCCACGCCAATGGTCGCTGGCATCCTGCCTCCACGCTCGGTTCAAAGCTTGGCATTCTCGTACCTTCTCCGTGTCCTGGCTCTTCTGCGCGATGCTGCCGGGAAAGGATACTTCGCATTCTTTGTTGGAACTGGTCACAGTCTGACCCCGTTTACATGAGGAATCAATAGCAGAGAGTAAGGCTTTAAATCACACACACACACACACACACCCCACACCACACGCAAGCAAGCGCACGGACACGCGCACTCGCACGCACGCACACGCGCGCACACGCACGTACGCACACAAACACGCGCACGCACGCGCGCGCATACGCACACACACACTCGCGCGCGCGCGCACGCACACACACACACACACACACACACACACACACACACCCTGTTGGAATGGCTGCAACATTATTATCACGGCGTGGTCGTATCTCACCAATCACGTATATTTGCTGAACAATCACGTATATTTGGTAAACTATGGGAAGCACATCATATGATGTGGCAATCCCGACGCAAGAGTATTTCACTGACCGCGTGGATTAGGTAGAATCCAATACGTAAAAATCACATCTGCTGGATTTCCCCTGAAACAGTGTTCAAAGAGCGTGCTCTACAGTGTTTATGTCCGACTATATTAAGAATCGACAAGTACATGTTTTGTTGAGAGAGGCGCATCGCGTTGAACCCACCACGGAATCCCCTCACCTTAAAAAAAAATATGAGTTGGTGTAGGCTACAAGGGCGGCCTATATATCACTGGCACCAAACTTTCTTCTCTGCAGTCATTGGGCGTTGATAAATTCGAACGGATCTGACCAAAAATGTTTTCCGTCTCCGTATTCCAGTCCTCTTACTGGTGCTTTTTTGCTAGCACGACTCTTACCTTTGCGCGCATTACAGTTCAAACGGCATTCACGGTTTCCAGACCAGACGTTTTCAGCGCTGAACGCAACTTGCAAAATCAGCGTTTCGCAGAAAACTACTCCAAGAAATCTGACTTTTTCACAGCTAAAGCGGATTAATTCAGACACATTTCAGGACCAGCAACAATATCTTGTCAACGGAGGTGGATACAGTGGGCTTTGCTTGCTGAAACACACACACACACACACACACACACACACACCCACACACACACACACACCCATTGTCTATGCCGAATTGTGTAGGTGTTACCAACTGCGCAGAGTTCAACGTTATCTACTAAACAGAGAGACTCGGAAGCTTAATTCAGTGGTTGACGTTCACATTAATTTCAACGCCAGAGAGCGCGGGGGAAAAGTATGCTTTCCTGAAGAACCTCCGACTCTTGTTCATACTATCAAAGAGCACTGTGCCTACATGAACGAAAAAAAAACTGCCGATCTGCTGGTTATTTTAGGGTGAATTGTGGGCGAAGGCCTAAAAAAAACATGAAGATATGCGAGGACACCAGATTTCAATATGATGTTATATGCGTTTTCTAAGGTAAAAGAGAGGCCTGGAACACTGCAGCTGAAACCAAAGAAACACCACCACACAAACATCGTATCTACTTGTGTGTGTGCGTGTGTGTGTGTGTGTGTGTGTGTGTGTGTGTGTGTGTGTGTGTGTGTGTGTGCGCGCGTCACAATGCCAGATCCCGATTTAGTATTCCATAACTGAACACGGCGGACAGCCACGACGGATTTCTTTTCTTTATGACAAATGTAGTATGTATATATCATGCCATGATATATAATTCTTATCTACGGAACACGACTCTGTGTGTGTGCGTGTGCGTGTGCGTATGTGCACGCTCGCGTGTGTGTGTGTGTGTGTGTGTGTGGATCTGGTTTACAACGCTCAGTCTTCCCAAGAGGCAGGGCACCGATACACACCAAGAAGTCGGACAAGCCATTGCACGTGATACAACGAAAATACAAACACGACTCATCTGTTGGACTGCAGCTTTTCCTCCAGGGACTGTCATGACGTTCTCGCCCTCTGGACTGACCCTCTGGTCATGTGCGATGCAGAACGTGCGCGCCATAAACAGATGTGAAATTCACACCGATGCGGTGTAGGTTTGGCCAGCCAAGAACCTCAAACTGTGATTGGCGACCAAAATGTTCAACAGTAAACTGAAAAGTGAACCCCCCAAAAAGGGGGATACAAGAATGGTGAAAGAAAAGCCAAAACTCGGAGGGTGACAAGAGTGAAGAAGAGTCAAGTGTAAAGGCAGAAATATGTGAAGGTGCTGAACGAGATGGATCTACAAAACTGATGAAAAAGTTTGAAAATAAAAAGGAGGATTTGAAATGAGTGATGTCGTGGACTGGTATGCAACGATCAGCAGACTGGTAGCTTTGGTTTTCTGAGAAACGAGAACCGATTGAGGGAATTAAAGGGATTTGGCGTGCACTATGGAGCTACCTCACATGTCAAAAGTTTACGAGCGTGTGTACAAAGTTAGGAATACAGGAATATGAAATTAGGCCAGGACACTAACGTCATGGATATAGAAAATATAGTGGAAAAATGCCCCCCCCCCCCTCCCCGCAAATAATAAGGTGTGTGTGTGGGGGGGGGGGGGGGTAACAGACAATGTTTAGCGGTAGTATGGCACGATAGATGCAACAACACGGACAGTGATCAGACAAGGAGCGCCTGATGCCGTGGAAGCAGCGGGCAGGACAGGAGAGGAATATGGGAGATGGTCAGTGAGCTACGTCATGGACAAGAGAACTTAAAAGACTGCAAGAAACGGTTTGTGAAAGATGCCATCAGATGATCACACAGAAATGCCTGGGAGTGGGGTGGGATAATGTACGAAAAGGAAACGATCGTGAAAGAGCAAAGACTGAGAGCTCGAGAACTGGAAAGAGAAACATTGGGCGTATGGGGACGGCGAGGCAAAGCTAAGGGGCATAGACAGTGGGAGAGGGGAGGGGGGAGGCGGGGGGGGGGGGGGTAGGGCGTAAGACGAATAGAAGAGGGCTGCGGAAACATGGGAAAAAGAAAAAAGATGAAAAAGAAATCAAAAGAAAGAAAAAAAATTCAAGCAAGCAAAAAAGCAGCTAAGAAAGACAGCAAGCAAGAAAGAGACAAACGGGAAGATGACATGCAATATAAGGAGGACAAGTATGTAACCGAACTGACAGCAAAAGTAGGAATAAAGAAAAAAAAGAGCACTTTTACCAGAAAACACGGCGACGGGGATAAAAAAAATTGGAGAAAATGGATAAGAGCGCGGAAGAAAAGTAGAATGAGTGAACGGGCGATGGCTAAAAGCGATTAATGCGACGAGTGAACAGAAAATGATGGGCGAAAACCTCTCCCTGTTCCACCTAGCACAGCCAACTGCAGGGACCACGGAATGAGTGCAGTCCTCTCAGAAGTAGATTAGACTTTTGAAGTTATGACCATGAGGGCAAATGGAAAAGAAGGCTGAAACAGAGGGAGGGTGGGTACAGGTAATTGACATTAGAATGAATGGAAATGCAAACTCAAGAAGGAAATGAAATGGGAAGCAGGTACGGCCAAACGAGCAACAACAAAAAATGGTCCACGGCACGGAGAAGATGGGGAGGCAGCAAAAGGTACTGGGAAGGGTGGGTTCCAGAGGAGGAGGGGGGAGGGGGGGGTAGGTGGCCTGGATTCAAACGTGCATAGAAGATGCATGATATGTCAAGGAGGCGGACGAAAACGATAAGAAGAGCCGGGAGTGGGCGAGGCATGTGTTAATGAAGGAGCGGCTGAAGACAGACCCTACAAAGACGTTCAAAGAGGTTAACGTATGGCATGGGAAGGAACTCAAACCATTTGACACAAACAGACTGCACAGCCAATGAGAACACTGGAATGAACGGGAAAGAAGGGTGGGGAGAAAGTAAGGAGGGGGGGGGGATATAAAAACAAAAATCAAGTAGAAAGAGGAACACGACTGAAACTGGAATATCTGGTGAAGTTTGGATGTTTTTGACCAAGAATAAGAGAAAGGAAGAGATAGAGTGTACAGAAATAAAGTCACACAGGGATTGGATGGGAGCTCTGAATGTGAAAGATGAGTAAATCGACTGGAATGCCGAGTGTGAGAGATGTGTAAATCGGCAGAAACGTCATGAGTAAAGGTGTGGAACGCCGACTGGAGTGTTAATGCGATGCATGGGAATCGACTGGAGGACTGAGAGTGATGTGTGGAAATCGTCTGGAAGGCTAAGAGCAGGGGCTGTTCAAATCAATTAGAGCGCTATGGGTACGGGATGTGAAGTCGACAAGAGTCCTGGGGGATGGATCTGAAAATCGAATGGAGGGAGGGAGGAATTTGGAGATGGATTGGAGTGTGAAGAGTGAGGGATTTGGAAATTGGAAGAGTAGGGGTGAGGGATGTGGGAATCAACTGGATGTCTAGAAATGAGGGATGAGGAAATCAACTGGATGACTAGAAATGAGGGATGTTCAAATCAACTGGGATGACAGAGTAAGATGTGGAAATCAACTGGATCGCTGACAGTAAGGATGTGGAAATCAACGGTCGCGCTACGGGTGCATGGTGTACAAACTGACAGGAAAGTAAAAAAAAAAAGGGGGGTAGATGAATGTAGTGTGGATACGAGTAGTTTTCCTACGCAAGAAGTGGAAAATCAAACGCAATTTTGAAATCAATGAAAATGACAAAGGGAGAAGAAACAGGAACGGATGGACACAATTTCCTCCCCCTCCCCATGCCTGCCCCCCACCCCTACCCCTTCCAAGACGAGGAACTCGACAGCAAACAGTAGTGAGACTGGAGGACGGGCGCCCAAGTGGGCATGGACTGTAATGGGGGGTGGCACAGCAAGAAGCAAATGGAATGTGGACAGAGAACAGGAAACTGGAAGAAGTAGAGTGGAGAGAGGAGGAGGAGGTCTGGTATGGGACGGTCAAAGAAGAGTGGCGAACAGAACATGAGTAAAGGAGGGGATATGTATGGCATTGAATGAAGTGACAGGGCATGTTATGGGGGAAAACGAAAAGTTAGCCGTCACTCCCAGTTCGGCTATAGCGGTAACCTAAAACATCGGGCATCATCCGTGACCTATAATGAACCTACCTACAAATTTTCAGAAAGATTGGCCTAGTAGTTTTGTCTGGAGCGAGTGAACACATTTTGACCACGGACGGACACACACACACACACACACACACACACACACACACACACACACACACACACACAGCATTTCTTCGTTCCCATTCTAAAGTACTCCCGTAACCTTCGAGCTTACGAGGTAGCAAGTCACTTCCCCGTTACCGACGACATGTAAGTACGGCCCCTGCAGAGGACAATGAAGAAATCGGGCAGTGGAGCAGACAACTCCAAACCCTGGAAGTTCCTGAAGCAAATGGAATTTCCTGTTCCTATCAAGGACATCAGACATTCAAAGGGAAACCTGCCTGAGGCGAGTGATGACGAAACTGAAACGGAAGCCGACATTTTACAAGCTGCTATGGAAGAGGCTGACATTGTCAGTGAGGGTGGTGGAGTCGATGTTCCCTAGCAAGCAGTTCACTGGCGGATAAAAAAGGAAGGAAGAAAACAGTAGAAGAAGAAGGCTGAGGACAACGAAGATCCATTCTGTCCTTGATGAGGAAAAAAAAACTGGAGAGAAAGCCCGAATCTCTGCGGATGCTTTTTTTTCCCCCAACTCCATCATGCCGCGGGTAAAAATTCTTGAGGATCTATTCCAGGAATTCCAGTTCCAAACACTACAGCTGCTGAAAAACCTTCAAGCCAAACAAACTCAACAGGGACATTTCTCTGGGCAATCCGGACAGTCTTCTCCGTCATCCCATCATTCCTTTACCCCAGTTCCATCACCCCTCGGCGGTTCCACCTCATCACCATCACCATCCTACTACCCTCCAACTGCTCTCTATCATAGTCAAAACACTCCACAACGTCCTCTGTCTGGGCAATCACGACAGTGTCCCATGCCACCCTGACAGAGCATCTCCTGGTCATCAGAATTTTCCAAGGTTGACATGGGATCCCAAGATTCAGCGGACTACTCCCAGCTTGGCTGGAGCACTCAAGGATCCAGCGATTACGATATTCAGTGAAATACACTCTGAATGTACCTAAAGGCTCAATCCGTGCTTTCCTTCATTAAAATTGGTTCATAATGTATTCGCAGTATCCCTGTTTGTATTTTTGTATGTATGTATGTATGTATATATGTGACCGGCACGTGAGCTTTGTTCTTGAGGAGTGGTGGGGGAAAAAGCATTGTTTGTGAGTCGGTGCAGTAATAAAAGCGTGTCCTGAAGAAGGCCAAGTGCCGAAACGTCGGGAGATGACAACTTGCTTGTTTGTTCTGGTCATTTGAAAGAGTGTCTATATATATACTATATAACCACAAATATCGCTCCCCAAGGGGTCGAGCTCTTTCAGATTTTTAAAGGACGTTTTAATACTGTTTATGATATATATATATATATATATATATATTGTGTGTGTGTGTGTGTGTGTGTGTGTGTGTGTGTGTGTGTGTGTGTGTATGTGCGTGCGCGCGCGCGTGTGCGTGCGTGCATGAGTGCGTTCTTAAGTGATGTGACAAACAAACCTGTACGTTTACTATTTTCAATTTATTGTTGTTCATAGCCCAGTAAAACCAAAAGGTTATCTTATCGACATAAACATTTATAGAAAAGTGGGAAAATAGATTTTTTAAAAATCCAGAATGACTGACAGCACTGGAGAAGGGACAAGTAGTGCCCTATCCACTAAAACAGTCCAACCCGACAGTAACGATGAGCTTTTCTTCTGCTTCAATTGGCTTTCTCCAGTCTGAATGATCTGGCTTCAGACGTTCCAGCACGAGGGACTTCAGGGTATTGTAAATAGTGTACGACGTCCTTGTATAATCGAGAGAAAAAAAGAAATCATCAGGATTCTCAAGGAGATGACGGAATGTACGGTGGAATTCTCTTCGTGATTCTCTACGGAAGAAATGCTCTGGGCACCGTAAGCAGCGTCTCTTTCGTTTCCTCCTCCTCCTGAGCAAGAACAAAATCAGGTCTTCTTCGTCGGAAGAATCCATCTTCGAAAAAAAGAAACAAACCACAAATATTGCTTCTGATCAACTGAGCAAACAGCACTGCCTTCCGGCACCGTCAACACAGAACTGACGCGTGACGCATGAGTAGCAAGGCGTGAGCTCCAGTGGCCCAGAGCATGACACGTGAAACGTGAAGCATGAGGCGTAGGCGTGAGCTTTTTTGGCCCAGAGCATATGTGAAACGTGAAGCATGAGGCATGGGGCGTGAGCTCCAGTGGCCAAGAGCATGACATGTGAAACGTGAAGCATGAAGTGTGAGACGTGAGCTCCTTTGGCCCAGAGCATGACATGTGAAACGTGAAGCATGAAGTGCGAGACGTGAGCTCCTGTGGCCCAGAGCATGACATGGGAAACGTGAAGCATGAGGCGTGGGGCGTGAGCTCCAGTGGCCCAGAGCATGACATGCGAAACTTGAAGCACGAGGCGTGGGGCGTGAGGCATGCGTTTCTGTGGCCCAGCAGCCTTAAGAGACGAGAAAGTGTGAGAAACAGAAGAGGACAGAACAGGAAATCCGAGGATCCAGAATGGAGGGAGGAGAAGTTCGGTAAAGGAGGGACCAAGGAAGACAGGCAAACACGTGGGGAGAAGAGAATAAACATGACAATGAATGGAATGGAATGATAAGGCACATTAGTAGAAACGCGAAAAGCTGGGTCTTGGATGGACACATGATTAGAATGTTTGAAAAAATGGCCAAAAATACGAGAAAACACACACACACACACACACACACACACACACACACACACACACACACTCACACACTCAAAACAGAAACGTCCGTGTATGGAAAGAGTTGGAACCAACAACTCTATGGGAAAAGGTCAAACAGCGGTGTTGGCAAGAGCGAAATGGAAAAGACGGAAGTTATGACCAGTGTTAAGAAAATGCAAGGAAGGTGAAGAAGGGAGCGGACCAGTGAGAATGGAAAGAATGATGCGA